>JANFAF010000060.1:0-440470 GCA_024663475.1 Pisolithus thermaeus
GAGAGATAGAGCATCAAAACAATGAACCTCACTCGGCGCAATCACAGAATGGTGAATTTAAATCGAGTACAGTGAGCCGACCATTATTGGCACCCGCACTTGCGACCACACAGCAGCCATGATCTCGAGACAGCATGCCGATTTAAAGCATCCAACGGTCCGAATGCTTGCCCCTTTCTTCCGTGTAGACTTACTCTTCTCCTTCCAAAAAAAAAACTGGCTATGAAATATTTCTGACGGCTGATACGAGTTTCGCCGAGTCTGTATGGTCAGGAAAACATCGGGCACAGTCTCATGGCAAAGAACAATACCGGTTATTAGTTCCATACTCAAAAACATGTCACCGAGGCTCGAGAGTCTCGGAGGAAGGTTATCTCCAACGAGTACAACCTTACTATACCCAAAAGGTGGATTCGGTGACGAATACATGTCGTGGCACAGTACGAGCTCGTTACACGCAATTATAGAACTTCATATTGTTGTACCCGCTACGCAAGGAGAGGCGCCAAAACTGAAAACCTCGGGTTGTGCCATGCTCGTAATTAGAGTTACTGTGTAGTGCCGCAGCGAGCGACCTTGCCTTGGTCAAGCTCTGACATCACGGACCTCGACCATGGCAGTGAACCCAAACGAAGACACAGAATTGTAAGTCGTTGGTCGTACGTTCGCAGGTCACATCTCGGAAAACCGTCGACAGCAACGACGCTCTCCGCAAATTCGGTATCATACCACCTAGAGAAGCCACACCCAAGACTCCATCACCACCCCCGTCGCCGCCTCTTGAAGAGGTTCTCGACGATCTGGCACTTGATGAATTACATGAACTAGACGATGAAGTCACCGATGACGACCGACGTCGCGCTATCGAGTCAGCCCAACGACAGCGCATCGCCGAAGAGCGTGAAGAGCAGAAACGAGCGCGGTTTGGACGAGTCTATCCCATTGGGAGAGACGACTATACGAGAGAGGTCACGAGGCTAGCCAGGTAGACGAGGAGGAGGGACGATAAGGGTAGGGGAACCGGCGTCGTTTGCTTCTTGTACAAGGACGGGTGAGTACGGCGAAGCGTGCATTAATTGTACCCTAACTCGTCTACAGCATACCGAGAAGCGGTCGCACTTTCGAGCATCTTCGCACTCTCGCAGCTCGTTACCCTCGCACGAAGTTTGTTTCGATCGTGGGCAATAAATGCATCCCCGATCTCCCCGATTCCCGGATACCTATGTTGATCATATATCGGAAGGGTGAGATCATGAACCAACTCATCGCATGGGGAGCAGATAGGGAGAAGCGGTTAGAAGGTATGTGTCCTCCGAATTTTCTGCACGCTCGTGTTGACCTCCTGCGTAGAATTAGAAGTTGTACTTCTACTCTACGGGGTTATCGAACCTTCAATGCATGAAGGTCGCAGCCGCCACCAGGACGGTGGATCAGATGACGAGGACGAGGGTGACCTATCTGCTCGCTTGCCCTCCGCGACTACGAGTACCAGCGCTCGTCCACCAAGAAACATACGCCAGTCCGCGACTAAAGGAAGCGATTCTGACTCGGACTTTGAGTTTGACATGTAGCACCGAAGTTGTATCGATAATATAGCTGACACGGATCAAGATGTACCCTACCCACAAGGAGGCTCTCACAACAAAAGTGCAGATAAAGACGCTACATCGCAGAATACATTTACATATAAAATACCCGATATTCACGAGATATACGTCCGAACAATTGTGCGACGGGCCCGAGCCCAACTAAAAGCGGTTGACGTCGTCTATCAAGTTTGAGCAACAGCGACCGGATTACCCGTGGGTTCCACTGTAGTCTGCCCCGTTTCGGCGGCTGGCGCAGTCTCTGCGCCTTCTTCCTTGGCCTCCGTACTTGTTTGTTCTTCTTGTGCTCCCTCGCCCTCTCCGTTGCCTACCTTAACGCCTTCCCCTTCCCCTTCCTCGGCGCTCTCCTTCGCCCCCTCTCCCTCCTCAGCGCTTTCCTTGGCGTCCTTGCTGCCGATGACAGTGGCATTAACCCTGTTTGATGTATCAGTAGGTCTGAGAGGGGTTCTCAAATCACAACACCAGATCCCTCACGTCAACATGATATGCACGGTATCCCCCTCAGCTTCCCCTCCTTCCCTCGGAGCTTTCAATGAAACGGCGATCCGCTTACTCCCCTTCCACCCGAAACTACCCGTTGTGAATGAGCTCGGCGTAAGAGTGGTTGTACTCAAGATCGATGCTTCTTCCCCACCCGCCTCCACTGCGACAGTTTCACCCTCCCCAGGGAACGGATTATAACTTAATGCCAAGTGAAGAGGTGTGGCACGGGATTTGAAAGCAGAAGCAGTAAGCCCGGTCTATGTTTGGTGGCACAGCGAGTAATGAATGCGCGTCGCGGTACAAAAATCAATGAGCAGGCGTGCTTAGCAGAAAAGGACGGATGCAGCGTTCACCTTGAGACGTGCTGTACCCTTGGGTCCACCTCTTCCTGGTGCTCTGCCTCCCTCTGTCTTTTGCACCTTCGAGCTGCGAGTCTCACGTTTCTCGGTGGCAGTCGTGTCATCGCCGGTTCGAGTTCGCTTTCGTCCTGTCAGATTGCTGGTCAGTAGGCCGAGTGCCTAGCGTCACAATTCACGCACCGGCCATCGCTTCGGAGGCGAATCTATCTGTACTTGTGGTAGTAGCAAGAAGCGGAAATCAATGAACTGAGTTTTCCCGTGCAACTAGCGCTGAGAATTTCTATTGTCGCTGTGGCCGGTGGAACGGTTCTGCCCCTGTCCGTTGCTTTGACGTCACAAGTGCCACGTTCGATTCGATTGCTCATCACATAACTACTCCCAACCATTTTGACTACCACAAGTAGCACAATCTACATACAAGACTCATCAATCTACGCAATACATCAGTAAGGAGATGGAAGGAAAAGCGCAGACGAAGACTCGCCGTTTAGCAGAAAAATCTACGCGTGCTTTAGACTTTTACATGGCAGAAGAGCGGGCACCGATTGGATGCTGCATTCTTCCATCGCAAGATAACCCATGTTGGCGCTGCATTCGATCAACACATTCCCCTCCGACCCTGTGCCCATCACTTTCTCTCACTCTCCCCTCCGCCCCGCCCCGCGTGCCACTGGAAGAGGACGGGGCTCCGAATTGGAGCCGACGAAATCGTCAAATGTCCTCGTCATCAGAGAGGAACTCGTCCTCATCGTCATCATCGATAGAGGCCAAGTTCGCCATGTCGACCTTGTACCTCAACAGACCTCCGATGCCACCGAAGCCCTTTACGAACTGCGCACCCTCCTGCGATCGGTTGGTAACGAATTCAAGCGTGGCACCAAATTCTTTGTATTTCTCGGCAAACCATTCGAGAAGGGACGTTGGTTCACCGGCTCTTTCCATTTCCAAACCAGTAGATTTGTCTATGAACCTCTCGCGGTCTTTCTCTTGTTCTTTCGTGGCGTAGATCACGATCTCCTCTGTATGCGGTCAAGTGGGATGAAAAGTAAAACGAAAATCAGGTAAATACCTCCGGCAGCATTGCGAAGAACATGTCGGGTTATGTCCAAGTTCTCCCACACGATCAGTGTCTCAACGGCACCAAGCTCCAGACACTTGAGCGTATCGTCTACTCCAAAACAGTACTTGCCCGTGTCCTGACTAATTTCGTCGAAGTATTTCTGAATGAGTTTCTTTTCCTGCACAAACTTGACGTTCGAGAGTGACTCCGCAGCCAGCTCGATAGCCTTAATGGGCATGTTTAGCTCTCATCCATGGTATTGATAAAGGAACGCACTTGATTGAAGCCGTTCTCACCTCCGTAGCTCACATCAACCACCTTGATCACTTTGGCTGCCAGTCTCTGATCAAACATGTCGCTCTGACTCAGTTCTGTCTTGAAATCTGCACTTCCAGCAAGAACCAATCCAGAGACGTTTACTTTGTCGTTCGTGATGAAGTGTTGCACAGCAAGTTCAGCAACTTTGCGGACGTAGTTGTGTCGTTTTTCGTCGCGAAGACGAGAGAAACGAAGCGCGGATTGACCACCACGACCGTGTTTCTTGGGTAAATCGACGGTAAATTTGTGGATCACCTCACGCGTGTTGCCCGCCAGCGTTCCGAAGAGAGTACCGTTACCGTCCATGACGATGAACCCGAAGCGTTGGTCAGACTCGAGAAGTTCTGAGAGTGCCTCTGTGTGGAATTTGTTATCGCACAAGTAAAGAGATCTGTATCGATCCAGGTGAAGTCCGTGAGCCGATCCCAATTTAGGTAATTGGACAGATTACGCACGTATTGATGGGTTTATGGGGTTCGAAATCGAAGGATACTTTCTTTTCCTTGCCTTCATCAGTGAGGATGGTCCCGACGAAAAGAACAAGCCCATTTGGTGGGACGCGGGTGTAGAGTTTTAAACGCTGTTGGGTACTCGTGATAGCAGAAAGCACGGAAAGTCTGTTCACACGAGACTTGATGTTAGAGGCAGTGCCGTACTCCTGCGTCAACATCGCAACAGCGCGAGAGATCTGGTCCTGCAGTACCCAGATCAGTAAGCCCGTATCGATCGCACAGGCAGAGCGTAGGGGGCCGGATCGAGCGATCCAGCACCTTTACACACCTTGGGGGGGATGATCAAGCTGATCATGGAGGTCCCAGCTCTGACGGGTGATGTGAACGAACCCACACAGCGAAGAAAAGAAGAGAACCATACCCTCTTGCTGAATCCAAGCTCTTGATGAGCTTCTTGACTTTCCACATCTGAATATTTTGCTCTGCGAGGTCTTGACTCATGGCGAATCGTCTAAAGGGGAAATATGCCCTTTACAGTTACGGTTTCTCGAATCTTGGTACTTTCCTTTCCGCTTTTTTTGTCGTTTGTTGTATGTGTCAAGACGAGATCGTCGTTGGGTTTGAAGATCGGAAAAATTTAGCAACCTGATTCCGATCTTATGCCAGTTGGCGAGCAGCTCTCGCAGGTGCTTCAGGGCGGGCTTTACTAGTCACGTGATACCCCCTGCTTCATGAGTGCACCGCGGTGGGACATTATAGACATGTCATGAGCAAACGGAAACAGGACACAGAAAACAGCGACGACTCAGATCGCGTAAAACGAGTCAGGAATAACTCGGGGTTGGCAAAACCCACTCTATTGACGCGTCATACATCGTCTACTGCGACGGGTGACCCAGGTGCTCAGACAAAGGTCACCGACAAGGGGAAGAAGGATATCTCCGACGTTCCAATGACGAACGCGGCGTCGCTCCCCAGCACACCTGATGCGGGTCCATCTGCTCCAGCCCCCCCTCGCAAACGTTTACGTATCCAAAAACTGGCGCCGCCTCATCCATATCCAACGGTACCCCTTGCACGCTCTGCGACTGGTCCACGTTCGACATCCACACGTCCTTCACCTGATGAGCCATTATGTATATGCGTCACGCGCAAAACCTCGCTTCCTGTATACATCCGGCGATGTACGACTGCTTTCTTGCGGGATGGCGCACGCGAAGTCCGTCTGTCCGCGATGGGCGCTGCAATACCACATCTCGCACTTCTCGTCGGCAGCTTGACTACGGAGGGAATCCTGCCTTTTGCTCAGGACGAACTCAAGGTGGAAGTGTATACGGGTTCCGAAGGAGTCGTGGATGAGGTGCTGAGCAACAGTGAAAGCGAAAGCGAAAGCGACGAGAAAATCGAAGATACGCCGAAGGAAGAGTTTCGAAAGAGAACCAAGTCGACCATGCATGTTGTCATACGCCATGAAAATGGAAACGCTATCCCTGCGAAAGCGAAAAATACCCGCACCCTTGCCAATAGGAGCAACTGGAGAAGAAAAAGGAAAGGGAAGGTATCAGCGGAGGAGAGAGAAAAAAGTGACGTGGATGCCCCGCAGCGAATCGTGATCCAGGAGCCAGAGCAGGAGGACTCGAATGGGTCGTGATCGACGATCTGTGACTGCTCGACGAAGATTCAACCTGCAGACTACTTGTGATGCACAATAGCTCCTCGCCATTGTTGCGCTTCTGCCGTGAATCTTGGAGTCTATTTGACGATCCAAAAGGAGGACGGGACGCTCAGGTACAGCCTCCTTCGAATTTCTGAGGAGTTGGCCGTCTACGATACGCACCTCAATCTTGCACTATAATCACGCCGCATAGGTATCATTTGCATACACCATTACCATACTTCCTGTTCGCTGTTAGCTCCTAGACCTTTCAAGGAACCGTCAAAATTCCGGATAGTCCTAATTTGCTACTTCATGGTTGCTATCGCCGTTTTTGCCACCTCCTAGCTGTCGAATAAGAATAGCTGAAGCCTGGGAGCCGTAATGCTGCAGAGCTGACGGTTATGCGGCCTACCGCCTATTTGACTCCTTTTTGTTTCTCAGGAACCTGGATAAATGGCATGAAGGTGTAGCTTGCCAGCCCCGGCAACCTGTTACGTTATGATATGTTCGCATGAAGGCGCCGTCCTGCCCAGCATTAGGTTGAAGCTCGAAGGCTTCAATCACCATCACCTCCAGGAGAAAAAACAAGACCGCATAATCCCTTTCTCCTTGATCTCCGAGCATGGATTGTTTTCTTCCACCATCCACCGGCTTCGCAGAGCATGTTCGTGGTATACCAAACCCACTAAATTATGGCTACAACCAGTGAAGTAATAATAATGGGCGATACAACGAGCACGGTAGGTCAAGGGAAACTATATGCAACAGTCTCATGCAATTACAAAATGGAAGACAAAAGGGGGGGAGGGAGGATTCTGGGAAGATAGGAAAAGGAATGATCTTGCGCTGCGAAATGGACACTGCAACTTCGGGCGCTAGCGCAGATTGGCCTTGATTTATTGAGACCTGACTGCAGACAAATGTACGTCACTGTAATCATCGTCGCTGCCGGCATCGTTGTCGTCGTCTTCGGCATCGAGATCGGCGTAGTTCTTGTCGCCGCGGTTGGCACCGTCACCGTCGTCCTCGGCAGGGGTCCAATCCCAAGTGGCGTCCTGTTGATTCAGACTATTGTCGACAACCCCCTCCACGATGTCCCGTCGGAGTCTTGCCACGGACTCGTTTGTGTTCGATTTTTGTGCCGCTCGATCGATAGCCCCGATCAAATGGTCGTCAAATCTGATGTATGAAAACATCACGAAGGGAAATTGCATGTTTGGTTCGGACGCCGTTGACAGACTTGGAGACAAGTCATGATATATCCTGTTCATGTCCTCGTCCGAAACCATTCGTAAACTCTCGGGTGTCATCTTTATGTTGTCTATGTGGCGCATCACATACATGCCGAGATACTCCACCTGAATTTCAGTAAGGCGGTACGGGTGCGGGCTGGGCAACTGGAGAAATAGGTTAACTGCAAGTTGCGAAGTGACCTGTGATCGGACACTGTAGGTCGCCCTGCCCACGCGGCAACGCTCCACTAAGACTTTCCTGGGCTGGCCTGTGGCTGGGTCATGGTTAAGTGGTCTGTAATGCTTGTCCACGCCCCGCTTGAGAACGGCTTTCCAGATAGTCATTTTGCTCGGAACAATAAACGCCCAGCTATCTTCACCTTGTACGATACGGCTAGGACCAACGTAGTCCAATGGGGAGAGAATGCAGATTGGGATCGGTGGCGGAAAGATAACAAGTTTGGGGTCTCTGAGATCCCGTTGGACGCCTAGAACGACACGGATAGGATACACGTAGGATAAAGGCGACCCGATCTCGCGGAGCGGACTGTCGGTGGGTGTGAGATTATAGTACCCACGCGAAAGTTCGTCCACTTTCTCTATTCCGGTCGTCGGAGGGAAAGAGTCAGTGACGTCGTCGTCCAAATCCATAGGTAATGAACCGTTATCACGTCTACTGCGCAAAATAATTCTCTTTATGACATCGTGTGTGGGGGGTTTGCTGAAGTTGAGGCTGCGAGCTCGAGCTTCAAGTAGAGACAGAGGCTCCGCGAAGCTAGTGTAGAATAATTCGCTAGAGGCATCGGATGACCGCTCAAATGACCGTTCAAAGGCCGCTGCGTTCGCAAATCCGGGAGTGGGCACCTGGGAAAGTCCGGCAGCATCCTTGAGGCGGGTATAAAACATCGAGCCCTGGACCGGAATCGCCTGATCATCAACGTCTGCGTCGGGGTCCGGATCGAGACATTGTACATCCGGGGAAAGATACACAGGGGCAGAGGCTCTGCGGGAGAGGTCCGATGATACGCAGCTGACACTGGTATCATAATCCTCTGAGTCGTCGAGTTGGAGCGATTTGCTTGAGTTCTCGGCAGACATCGTCCTGTATCCAAAGGCGATAGGACCAAAATGACTCGAATTATCAGAGATAGGAGCGGGTGAGACGAGAGTCAAGGGATGATGATGGACGACTGAGTAAAACCCCACAAACGTGACCCGAAGCCATGCGTCGGGTGTCAGCCACCCTCACGGCGTACCAGACATGACCAAGAAAGTGTGTCACCTGGTGCTTTAACAGGGAGGAACTAGCAGTTACTACATCGCGCGCTGCGCACGGACTAGCGCAGTGTAGTGGTCTGCGTCTTGGCATTTATACCGTCCAACGTGGACATCTGTGGTGGCGGTCGACAAAATAGGATGTGACCTTGCCACCAGGTGAACGGCATCCGTTATACTACACACTGGACTTAGACACTGGTGTGGTTGCGAAGATAGTAGGAAAGTCTTCGAGCCAGCAAACCGAAATAAACTTGACGTGACTGACCACAGGCGTAGCCGCCAATCGATGCTATGATTTCTGCACAAAAAAATCCTTAGCAAGACGCGACCATCCGCCTTGAGAGGAAACTAATATTACCGAGTTCTGAGAAACACCTGTGTAGAGGCGCAACGCTGCAGTAAGGAAACCTGTTTGCACGGTGCTACCGTTCGGTAAGCTCCCGTAGGAAATGGCAGCTGCAAGCTGAGAGTGCTCAAGCGCTCAAGAGATGCTCGCACCACGTAATGGTATTACAGTGTGCGGTTGTCGAGAAGATATCGATTGGTACATGCAACCGGTGAGCGAGTAAGGGCGCGACTGCTGCTACACCGTGTCATCGGGACAATAGTACGCCTTACGTACCATTTCGCTTTCTCGCTGAAGGTGTCGAGTGACAATTAAGTTCTTCCACGCTGTACATGAGTCCTTTAAGTTACTCTCTACACAGTCGACGGCCGTAATATTAGTGTATATATGGTTTGTGCAGTTTCGGTGATGCGGCATAATTGCGCTTTCAATGACTGCAATAATCCCGCTGTGTTCATCTCTGTGTAGGGCTTTCCGAAGGTCTCGGATGGCCGGTACTCCAAAGTCGCGTGAGAGAACAACACAGACGAAAACAAAAAAAAAAAAAAAACCATTGCACTCAAACGCGGTTTTAACGACGATTCGGTATTATGGCTAGAGTCATCTCTCCTGCTAAGATCTCCGTTCGCGACTCGCAGTACGCTTGATATGCCGGCAATCTACACAAACTTATCCTATAGAGCATCAAAGTTGATATGGTGTGAAATCTTCCTTCTCTCCAGCTCGTCCTCTCTCTACAAGAGCGGTTAACAAACGCACGAGTCAGCGAATCGCTCATCACCTTCCCGCTAAAAAAACACCGTACGTACCTTCTCGTTCAGATGTAACACGAAGACAATGATTGCCAATATCGCAGTGGTAATGATGACTGTCAGTGTGACCCAGGGTATCCACTGCCCTGGTCGTAGATATAACTCTCGTTTCCACGACCCGGTATCCTTGCCTGTTGGGGGATGAATCACGAGGCGCGAGTTCGGAATGACACCCTCCATATTGGTGAAATGGTCTTGCGTGTGTTTCGTTGACCCAACAAACAAGTTCTCGACGTAATTGTTCGTGCGGCCGAGACCTAAGAATGCATATGGCACCTGAAGGGCGTGATAGGATGTCTGGGGCAATTGACCCACTATCCAATATCGTCCGTACGGGTGATATAGATAATGCAGATAAACTCACCTTGAGCGGCGGACCGGCGACCGTCAGTACCGAGGACGGTGTATTTATACGAAGCACCAGAGTAACTCACTCCGAAAGGCTTCATCACGAATTAGTAAAGGAGCCCTAAATAAGAAGCGAAATTCTGTTTACCAGATAAGTAGAACCATTAGGCAACGAGCACCACCCGCCGTCACATGCACCATTGAGCACTATGATGATGAGCCAAGGACGACCACCAGGTACCAAAGTGACCTACCGATGGCCTTGAGGAAGAAGGCATCGTAATAGAAGTTATTTTGTATAAACGATACTGTCCCCTCGCCCTGTGCACCCGTCCTCTGCACCAGAATATCGAGTGTCCCCTGAAGCCTCCATCATCAATGTCGAAAAAAGTTATGAATAACAGTTTGACTCACATCTTCATCTAGATCCACAAACGTTACACCCCTAGCATCCCTGATGGCCTCTAAACTCTCAGTGTCCTTGTGGACCAGCCTGAATCCACGCCTGCCACGCCCGTTCTGGTCGCAGCCCGGGAGACCCCTGGCACATGGCTCCGACACTAACAGCTTCGGGGTGCGTACGTCACCGTTGGCAACGATAAACATAAGATCGGGAAAGCCATCCAAATTAGTATCGCCTAGCCGGATAGGCAACGGAATAGGAGGTGAAAATGTGGAATCGACAACGACGATGGATTCCGAAGTGGACGCCAGGAGCGAGTGTAGCGGAATTCGGGTGAGCGCCTGAAAATGTGACGAACAACCAGTGAGTTACATGCCAGATGAATTCAAGGGAGGATAATTCTCACATCGTTGTCCTGACTGGTACTAAGATCGTAACGGAAGTTGGGGTCTGCGCTACAGAGGTCCACGGGAGATCTACATATTGGTTCGCCTTGTGTGTTGACACTAGGCGAAGTCGTGGAGGGACAGACAGGTAACTGTTTGTTATAGGCAATATTCAGCAAGCAACCAGAACCGATCCCGCTTGAAGATACGTGGGAGCAAGTTGTGAAGACCATGTCGATCGAACCATCCCTGTCTAAAGACGCACATAGTGAGGGGGCTGTAAGGCAAATGAACATCTATGCACTTGCCGATATCGCCGAACGAGATGGCTTGGACTCCAGAAGGGAGTGATTGGTACTGTGACAACGTAAACCCCGCGTCCTTGTTGTTAACCCATATTTGAAATGATCGTTGTCCAGAACCCTCGTCGCATACCAGAAATATATCTAACGCGCTAAGCACAGACTATCGAAAACCCGCAATTCCCTTACCTGCAAGACAGTCCCCATTCAGATCTATGATTGCATTGCTGTGAGGGGACGCAAGAGTACACTGAGATCCATTGAACGATGGATCAATCCTACAATGACGTCAATACATGGTTCCTGCAGAACGGATGTACCACCAACAATTCGAACAAGGGTGCTTCGCTGTTCGATGTGTTCCAATTATTTTTCCAGACTCGCAAGGGATTAGAGGATCCTCGTCTATCAGTCGGCATGCCCAACAAGTCGATCTTCATGTCCCCATTTATGTCAACAGGAATAGGTTGTGAAAGAGTAGACGGTGGCACTGATATAGGCTGAGAGGCTGAGGAACGAACGATACATTATTCTACAACGCAGTCAGATCTTAGAAGTACGCACCAAAGGTTCCGTCATTATTACCGGCGTAGAGGGTCATGCTCAGGGTGTCCCGCCACGTGTCTCCACTCATGACCAGAACGTCTAGCTTCCCATCATGCGTGAAATCCCCGGGGACAACGTTAGAAATAGGGGATGGATGCTGGATTGACGAGGCCTTCTGGAACACAAATTCGTCTGCACGGGCCCTTACATAAACCTGACTTCCACAACCTCGAAGAACGGCACTTACCGTGACCCCAGAGGTAGATAGATAGCTCCTGCTGGTCCGAGTCAAGAGACAACATGTCCAAGCTTGGCATGACCTCGTGTAAGATCCCGTATAAAGTACAGCACCAAGTCACACTTACAACTGATCCCCATTGAAGTCGCCGAACGCGACTACGCGTCCACCATCATCCAATCCTAAAGAGCCTGCTAGTATGAGCGAACTCTTCGAGAGTCGTTTGGGCGAGAACGGCCATATCGACAAGACTGGTGTCGCCAAAAGGAGTATGCTGAGAAGTGCGCGACATGATAATTGAGTGGAACTGCCTCTCCAGCGCGGAAGGTCCATTAGCGGTGAGGATCGCCGGTAGATCCACAGAGGTACAAGGAGAATATTCCACCACAAGAATATGTTACAGAGTTGCCGTCCCAGTAAAGGTTAACACCAGAATGAGTGATGTGTTCGTCAACGACTGTCATAAGCTGCGACAGTGGCTCACTGGCAGTGGGCTTGTAGGCTCACGTGACCTCGCAGTAAGTCTTTGTGATTCCTGACATCGACTAAGACGGTATGTATTTAACCATCCATCACGAGCATTAGGGCCATTACAGTCACTGAGCCATGGGGCCAACACTACGTCCATATCATATGAGAAAAGTACCGGTGCGCTTTGCCTTCCACTCGCATTCCATTGTCCTTGGCACATAAAATGCCCCTTGTCCACGATGAAATCCCCATCCCTTCCTCTCTCTGTTTTCGATGATGTTTCAGCAGCGTTACCCGCCTTACGACGCCCATTTAACCACCTTTTACAGTAGCAATACCGGATCTTTGGCCGTCCAGGATGAGAACGACCGTCAGTTGTCACCTGTCCTAGAGGCAGCGGCTTCGTCTTACTACAGTAGTGCCACCGTGTCCGGTAACGACCAACCCCTGCCGGCCACCGTCCCATTCCGGTGAACGTCCCTTTCGAGGTGTTGGACGTCAATTACTACGGTGGCATATCACAGGAGACATCCGTTGACCTGACGTTTCTTTTCACTCCAACCGCGCTTGGTTTCCGACTCAACAATGATATTAAACAATACAGCGTTCCTACCCCTCATGTTGTGCACATGGACGAATATGTCTTCAGCTATCTGCGAGGTCAGATAGGCACTGTACCTGCCCCTTATGCTGCCCGAGCGGCGGAACAACCGCAAGAACAGACCGGCCTTCCGACTCCAGACTCCACCCCCAAGTTCCAATTCTGGAATGTCGAGCTCCCCGCTCGTCCGTTCACCAAGCCGCCTACCGAAGATGCCGTCCAGAAGATGATCTTTCGCAGTAGCCGCGACAAAGACAACCTCAGTTTGAACTTGGAGGATCCCGACCATGCCACCATAGGCTTCAAACCACCACTTACCGGAATTGCGGCTGTGGACGAGGCTTCACGCCGGTACTACTCGATTACACCCGCGGATACTGAGCTGCGCCATTTTGGAGGAGAAGTATGCTACCAGTACCCACTTGAAGTCATCCAAACTCTCCAACGAACGCTGGCCAAAGATTGGGCTAACGTTATGCCGCCACCTATTCCCATCGCCATTCTTAGGCCATTCGATTATATAGGTGGTAGCTTGCTAGCGCAAGGCCAAGACTGTTGGGCGTTTATCGTGCCTAACGAAAATACCATTTGGGCTTCCGTTCTAGAACGTGGGGTGGACAAGGATTACAGGCCTCTCTCCACCGACCCGAAGACCCGCCAGCGCTTGAAAGTCATCACCGAATGTCAGCGATTTGGTACAGCGGCGTACGCTTCCCATTCGATCGTCATGTCTCAATTCGCAGTCAACCTCTTCATCGAACTTCCAAGACTTCCTAACCAAGGTCTCACTGAACCCGTCGTCAATTACCTCGGCGCGTTTGTGATGCAATACATGGATAACATGTTCATGAAACGGGACGCATGGAACGACATAGCGGAAGATATCAAAACAATTTGTACGACCAGGCTCCACACCTTTTCAAAGGGTCAAAACCGTACAAGGACGTCCCGTACGTCCCCGTCGTCAGATTTATATACAGCAAGTTTGACGGCCATCTCGTTGGATGTGCCGACCGAGCCCTTATAGAAGTGCAAGTGGCGCGTGCTATGGCTCAGCTCGAACGCAATCGGGCGGAAGGCATCCAATCCGACGGTGGTTCTGACCCCGAAAGCGACTTCAAAATCAACAATGACGGTATTACCAGCAACGATTTCCTATCGTCTTTTGATTCTGATGGTGAGTGATGCTTTCGGTGCCCCGCGCTGACCAACAATTTTTCAGGTTATTTCCGTTCCGCGATGCAGCGCTGTCTCCTTTGATGAATTATGACTTGCTTTCTTCGATTCTCTTCATGACTTATACATCCATTTACTATTTATGACCGACTTATATCACCTAACGGTCCTTCGCTTTTCACATATATAATTGCATTGTATCATTGATAGAACGTTTTTCCCACCCCCTACATACCAGCATGGGGGGGACGGGTTTCTTTATCTTATCTTATTTGGAACTCTAGCTGCGTACTGTTAACAACTTTGGATGCCGAAATGAAGCTCCTCGTCAACGCATTCGTTGGTATCGATTCACAGGCGAAAACATGTCTAAGTAGTGAAAAATCGTGAAATAGTTTCGTACATCCGGATGCCGGCGGGTAACGGTTTCGATACAAAAAGAGTCCAGGGTTCTTTGGATGGTGACTTGGGAGCTCGAGCTCGAACTCCGGAGAAGGGTAGGAGAAACGGTCATTAATTGGTCTTGATTTTGTCTGCGACGCCTGCCGCGTAGGAAAGAAAATGCAGTGAGCAACCGTGCGGTCCCGCCGCAGCACGAAGAAAGAGTACCATTCCTGAAAGAAATTCCGAATGTTCTCGCTGTTCGCGTAACGAACAGTCCCGTTAGAACGAGCGCACACGCCGCCCTCGCCGTTTCTGCATCCACTGGCTGGAGTTTTTCCAGACCCTCCGTATCCACCGCACCCCCGAGCAATCCTACCAGTACGGCATGCACGTCCACCCAGAACGGTTGCGCATGCGTGAGAGTGGCGTAGAGGCCGGTGATAAGCGGTGCACACCACAGGTCGGTCGTCGTCCAGCCGTAGGGCAGAAGTTCGGGGGGCGTGGACACGGCGACGGCTGTTGGGTGAAGGAGAGAGAACAGGTTGACGAGGAAGAATCCTCCATTGGATAGGACCTGTCCGACGGAATCGGTTTTTATATTAAGGCCATCAGGTACAAGGACGAGAGGTACTTACGAACGAAGACAGGAGGAGCGACCATGGTGATCCGGATGCCTCCGCTATGGGACTGCTCAATACAACGGCCGGAACGATGCTGCAAAGTAGGAAAGCACGGTTACATGCGTCGAGGATCGACAGCGGGAATTCTGTGTTGAACGAGGGAATGGGTATTATCGGTGCGGGGGTGCTTTCGACGAGGGCCTGCGTGGCGATGCAGAGAAGAGGCGTCGTACTGGAGACCATAAACGACGCCGGCACAGAGATGTATGGACCTGGAAACGACGATGGGCTCAGCCGGGCGAAGAGACACCGTTGAACGTACATATCATTGCCTCGCCACCATACACCACCACCAGGGTGGTCAGTGCGTCCCTGACAAAGGACCTACTCTCTACTGCAGCGATAGCACTTTCCGATTGCTTGCCGGATGCACGCTTAAAATGTTCACACCTCAAGCTCTCCCTGATCTGCCTGAGCGCAAGGCAGAGCCGGATTGTCGCGAGCAGATCGAGCGTGCTGGTCTTGAGCCCGAACCATGCAAAAGGCGCGACGGGAGCGAGGATGTACCGGTATACTGCGGTGATGAGTTGAAGGACCGTCATCTTGTGGGGGGGACGAGTCAACGACAACGCCGACAGTACAAAGACCAGATGCGACCCTCCCTGAATGGGATCGGCCAGGGTAGGAGCTAAGTAGTGTGGGCGGCATTGACAGGCGGAGTACTATGAAGGTGCGATACATACACATGCCGTCATTGGGGGGACTCCATGCGGGCAGTGTGATTGCATCACAGGAATGAAGATGAGCTTGATCGAGTTTCCCTCGCTTGCTGAAACCCGCGTATCGAGTTACAAAACTTCTAGCATTCACTCTAGTTTGAACTCCCACTTTACCACTTTCCGTTCTCGTTTCACCTCGCCAGCACTTTTCCAAGCTACGGGCCCTCTTAGAATGGGCTCAACCACTGCACTCAACCTGTTACCATTCTAACAGCTTTGCTTTTATAGATCTTTTATATTTTGGGTATTTGTTGATTGCGTTGAGACTGCCACGAGCGGCACTATCTTGCCACCGTTGCATCAGGTTATTTAGAGGCTTGGCGTAGCCACAGATGACAGCCTGTGCCTCGGAATGAAAGTTCTCTGCCATTTTATTCCCTGAAGGCGTTATCATATAAATATGCTGAAGCAGAACAGAGTATCCCCACACATACAATTCTCCGTGTCAGAATGGCTCGTGATGAATTGCACCGCATCCCTTGTCACCAGTGTGATTTTCTCCAACGTCTTTTTCACGATGTCCTTATTGGCATCCTGCTTCGTAAGAAATTCATAGATATTGCTAACATCATCAAGGAGGCCAGACACTTTGTTACCAATGGCCCCTTGATTAATGAGCGGCTACGTATCGACGACGAGGTAAGGTGTAAGATGCTCCGAAAGAGAGGCGACGTACTTGAGCAGCGATGGCCATAACCCCTAGCGCAACTTGGACGTCGGAGTCAACCTACCAACGCACATCAGGGTATGAAAGCGATGTAAGGATGAAACGCTTACTTTCACAATAATTGCGTCGAAAAAGAGGGAAGCTTGAGAATCCAATGAACGGAATCACCAATCCTCTGGAAGTCTGCCGACATGGCATGTCACTGTCCGGTCATGCGATCCAGCGCCTGATGAATGGCGACACCTTCATTGCTTGCCAACCCTGACGTCAAGCTGCCTGCAATGTCGCCACCACTGACGGCCTTTCTGTGACCTGCACGGGTTGAATGGTGTGCGCGTAACGCCGACACCCTTCCCAAGTTCACCTAGTGATTCTGAGTTGTCAGTTTTCCTTTGAGTCTGTTCATCGGGATGCATCAAGATCACCAGGATAATGGGAATCGCATTCACGTGCCACGTCCTGCATTGGAACTACTTGTGATTCTTCTTGCTGCTGAGCTCCTCCAGCGGCCGTTATGTCAGCCGTCTCTGAGATGGTAGGACCTGATTGAGTCCGGTTCGACGGATGGGAGCGGCGTCCCATAACTTTATGGGGAAGTAAGTGTCGTAGTTGAAGTTAGACGGATGCTGACGTGGATATGCTACGAAGTTAGCACATGTACTCAGCAGCATGCCCTGCAAGACCCTTAACCGGATAGAGTGCACACTGCGAGAGCGTGAGCAGATCAAGTGTATTGATCTTGAGCCATTCAGAAAGTCAAGCAAGAATGTGAAGTATGGTTTCCCCTGGAGTCTTAGAAAAGGATAACTTTCGGTGCCAGAAAGTCTTGCAGGGTTCATGCCCGTGTCATCTATAAACTAAGCGTAGGGTCACCAGGCTCGCCATCCGAGCCCGGGGACCTTACGCATAATATGAGAGACATGATGCGCTACGCCGGCAAGGAACTACTCAAAAGTTTTCATCTCGAAAAATTTGCGGTGGCAGTGAGCACCGCCACTGCAAACCTTGCTCTGCTGACTAAGCGGACGAGTCGGAGTAATATCGACAAACTTGCCCACTCGGGAAGTGCCGCTGGCGCTGGCGACAACCTTGCTTGCACAGGTTAGGGTGTGCTCGTAACATGTATGACATAGATTTTGTTTCCCTACTTACATCGCTGCAGCTAGCGCTGCCACGAGTGGCGTTGGTGTGTGCAGCAGTGCACACCCGAAAAGGAAGGACTTTCAGATGCACACCAGTTCCCATGGGGATTATGGTGCAACAGAAACCTTGCAAGCAAGGTAACTACTGCAGACAGATGAATGTGACATGGTCTGTTACAGCCATTCCTGTGTCTTGATCTAGCAAAGAGCTCTGCAGCTATGTAACAATTGAGATGCAGACCTCCCAGAGATGGCATGTTTCCACATTGTCATGATCAATCACCATGGGCTTTCTTCATCCATACTGCATACTTGTGCTGACATGCTTCTGCAGGTGATGCAAGAGGTAGATCACATTCACCCCTAGAAGTGACCTCTCTTTTCCTTTGAAGATTGCAGTGTTCTCATACTGGTCATCTTTGTGAGAGTCATTGCAAGATATATTCTCTCTGAATCCAGCACCATCAACATCACTTCAAGACCTTCCTGGGTGTCCCTCATCATCAGGTGCAATTGTACTGCCCAACAGCTGACCATGTGCAAAGTCTCAACCACACCTCCTACACATCATCTCTCAATTATACTGGTGTTATCACTTTGTCTGCCTCATCTTCACATCCCCATACAGCACTCTCACTCCCACTTGTCAAGGACAATCCATCAATACTCTCCCCACCATCTTTCTCTTTTGATTTACAGTACACTACCTCATAATGCATTACATAATAATGTATAAATCAGCTAATGCAAGGGTTTTTGTGTGACTGAAGCTGGGCCCCCCTTACAATGGCTTGCATATGCATAATGCAAAATGCAAGCCACCATGCTTCACATTATGCATTATGAGCTGCTGGAGTAACTAAGCACATTGTATTTTGATAGTATAAGTAGGGTCTATGAGGGGTGGGATGTGTCTCACCTTACCAACCATGCCAGAAATCTTGAAAAGAAAACCATGTAACCCCCCAAAAAACCCCCCACCACCAAAATGGCACAACACAGGGGTAAATGATACTCCATGCACATCTACTCAGCCTCTGACAAACTCCTTGCAGCAAAACCTCACTCTTTTGGACTGGATGACTGTCTACTCCTATGTAGATTCACATCATAACACTTCTCAGGTTGATATTGTTCAGCACTTCAGCTCTCTTGCCACTGGGGCACTTCTCTTTGACCAGTCTACCCTGTCATGAAAATTACAAGATCATCCTAAAATGGAAGCTCACATTGACACTAACCCTACTGCACTCTCATCAAAGAGACCATGAGTTGTTACAAGACCTGATGTAGAACAAGCACTGTATTTATGGGTTCTACATATGGAGAATAAGGGTGAGATAGTTACAGGCCCCATGTTACAAGAGAAGTGCAGTAGATTTGAGGATGAATTTCATGTTCCTGAAGAGGAAAGGCTTTCTGGAGAAGGGTGGCTGCACTTGTTCTGCAAGACTTACAAGATTTGGGAGCATCAGCAGCATGGAGAGGCAGGTTCAGTTGACCTGGAAGCAGTTGAGGCTGAGCAACAATGGTGCCAAAAAATTCTGGCAAGATTTGCACCACAAGATCACTTTAATTTTGATGAGACAACATTGTTCCCTTAGTAAGCCATTCCTAATTATGGTTGCATCCAATATCTCATGTGATTGCCAGTGCCCCACCTGATCATGGTTTGGCCACTTGCCAACTCAGCAGAAAAAAGAAAGAAAAATCCTGTATTACTGTTGGACTTGCATGTAATGCTGACAGAAGTGAAAAACTTGAGCCAATTTTTATTGGTAAATCATCAAAACCTTGATGCTTCAAAAAGCAGACACCAGAGCAATGTGGCTTTTACTATCAGAACAATGAAAATGCATGGATGACATCAACTATATTTGAAGAGTATGTTTCTCACCCTCACCCATAGTACCAGTTGTGTAACCCATTGATTTGTCATTGCAGGTGGCTTAAGAAGCTTAATCTTCACATGAACATCAGTAAATTGGCCAAACTCTATCTGAGCCTTTACAGCTCTGTCTGGGACTTTCAGGACTTTTGGTACTTAACTGAATTTTCTCAGATACACAGATGGGCACACTCGGTGAGATGTAACTTTCAATAGGGTAATTAAAGACAATAAAGGCAAAAAAGTAGAAAAAGTAGAAATTATAATTTGTCGCCACTATGCTATACTATGTAGTCTGGAACACTGCACATTTCAGTATGCTATGTGCCAGTGGTATTTCCGAACTCACCATCAATGACTGGAGATGGTCAACAGCATTCATTGTAAATGAGTATGAGGCCAGCTGCAGGGACGAGTCAGGATAGGTCCTTGAATGTGTAGTTTACCTGACTGACAGACAAAGGCACTGGTGTGGAGGCCAGTTGTCATCTGAGGAGAGGGGACTGATGACAGTTGCATAGTTACCAGACATGCAAGTGTGGGTGTGCGGTGGGGGGGCTGATGACAGTTGTGTAGTTACTGGATGTACAGTGGTACAAGTGAGGGTGTACAGTGTAGGTGACAGTACTCCTCTAGTTGTTGTCTGAGGGGGTGACCAATGACAATTGCATAGTTACTGGATGTATGAGTGAGGGAGTGTGGTGTAGATGATGGCACTGGTGTGGAGGCCATCAGTAGCTATGAAAGTCAGTAGATACATTAATCATTGAGTGCCGTCCACTCACTGTGACCAATGGGTTGGCAAAACTCTAACAATTTCACATGGCAAAGACAATGGGAGATTGACTAGTGCCCACTAGAATGCAATCTTGAATGTGTGGTGATCAGCATACTTATTCACATAAAACAAGTGAAACATGTCATAAGAATGGTGAGGCTTGATGTCTGCAGAGTTGATGTTATGCATGGCATAGACTGGGATGAGATGAACTGCCTGATATATTGTATTGATGTGAACAATAGTGATGTTTTGGAGGTTGCACATACAGTAGCCTGGGTGGACAACCCACATCCCTGTAGCTGTGTCAGGGCCATCTCTGACATGGTCAAACCAGTGAATAACTGTGCATGGGTAGAGGGTTCCTTGATACTTGAATGAAAAAAAACACAGCATGTGGGCAACATCTAGACTGGACATGTCCTCTGACTGTGGGTTAGTTACAATGAAAACACAATCATAATGGGGACCTGCACTCCTCCACATGGGGCAGGAGTGAATATATTCACGATGCATGCCATGGATCCTGCACAAGTCACTGGGTGCAAAGAATGTGGAACATGCAGAGTTATACACATGAATTCTCCCCTTGTAGACTGGGCACTCATGGTAAGGGATGTCTTCTGGATCGCAAGGGTCGTTAGGATAGAGCTGTGAATAAAGAAAGCAATGAAGGGTGTTGGGGAGATCCAGCACCCCAAGTTCAGATGCTAGGGCCCCAACATTCCTTGCATGTGCACACTCTACAGCAGAATAGTCAGTACCTGTGCAGAAGCTTGGCAATAAAACATATGGTATCTATGTGCTAATGACACATGGGCATCAACTGCCATCTGGTCATCAACAACTTCACCTGATTCTTCTTTGTAGCTTGCTGTTCGTTCTTTGCTGCCATCCACTGTGTCCATGCCTTCCTTGATACTACAGCACTGGTCACCCATTACATTAGTGCTGGATCCTAAACAGTAGTCAAAATTGTATAACATATGAGCTGGAAATACATATGTACCTAGAACCTCAAATGCCTGTGACAAGCATGAACTGTTCAACATACCATGACCTTTGAAATCTGCATGCACTGTGGTAAGCTTATCCAGCCTTTGATTGATTAAAAGCATTTGCCTGAGTGCCTGGAAATGGTTAGTGCACCAGTAAGGACACTTAACTGCCTTGATGTGCTTGGATTCAGTAATTGAAGAACAAAGACCGTTCAGTGCACTGAATTGGTGAATAAGGTAGTGGTAGTGTTTCATTGCATGTTGTCAGGGTAATGAGAAGGACTTGATTATGCCAGCATTCCAGAAAACCTTGTGAAACTGATGAAAGTGCCCAAGCGCATTGTCGATCTCTGTGAGCATTTGTTTGGTGATGATGGTTCACCAAATAAGGTAACAAAACTTGAGGAAAGCTCGAAAAGTGCATACTATGTCCTTCGGTACATGCCCTTCAATAGCTGTGATGTAAACCTATGGCACACCAATCAATAATTCAGCTGAATAGAAAGAAATGAGCTCACCTTCATCAAACCTTTTGAGTCATCACTGGTCCACTGCTTGAAGTGTCAACCTTGAGGGAATTGCCTCAATCTGGCAAAGGGTGCAACAGCTGCAATCCTAATTCACAGGTGAATGGTGACAGGCTTTAGGTTATGAACAATAAACATACCATCAGTCAATATTGTCAAGGATTTTATCTGCCTTGGCCTTTCCATGAATGTGAACCAAGTACTGCTTGACCCAGTCTACTAAGTGATCCTTGAACCTGCCCTTGATGAGCTGGTGGAGAATATCTGGCAAGAGCATTGCATGGATATCTGCATGTGGAAAATTGTTGGTAAATGGCTGTCATCAATTAGTGTCCACAAGCAATGAGTGCTCTTGTACTCACCACAATGTCACCAACAATTCCATATGAATCCCACAATTGGTGAAGTTCAAATTCTTCGATGATTGTATCGCAATGCTCACAGGAATGACAAAGTGCATCTTCATCAAGGTTGTTGCAGTGTCTGAGGCACTTCGGGCACCAGTTGCATATGATACATGATAATAGGACTTGTTCTTCGTAGTCAGCTATGTATGCTGTGAGTGCATAGATCACACATTGGTAGTAGCTGTTGCCAAATAGAACTGTTTCAGGTACCTTCATTGGGTGATGAAGTGAATAGAGGATGTGAGTTAGCAATGAATGAAAGAGCTGCCTCTTAAATTTATGGAATGCTGAGGTGCTGGCATGCTCTCTTGTTGCTAGACATCACATTAGCAGTGGCATGAACTTGAATGAATTAGATGCACTGTACTCTTGGGCATAGCAAGGAATCCAATCAATACAACAGCATTCTGGTGTGCACAATGGAGAGTGTTGCACATGTTTCTGATGGAGAGATACAGAGGGTAGTAATCTGTCTGGCCAGTTGCTACTGATATGGTTGTTTTGTCACTTCCAAGGATAATGGGAACCAGTGTGGCCCTGGCAGTTGTTGGATTGTCACTAAGTATCCTATCCTAACTAGCTTGGATAAATTGTATCAGAGTAAGAAGGATAACATACTGCTTGCTCCCATGCCCAGTCACCAGACATGAAGTCTTGCCAATGCCTCTGATCATTTGAAGCATTGTATTCTCAATATGGGACATAGTCCAATTCATCTGTAAATTCAGAACTTGTGAGAATGCCATGGATGACTTCATGTGGGTCTCGATACCAAACTTCATAGCTGTTGGACGTCCAAGGTGCAGGTTCACTGCCTTGCTCTTTGCCTGTGTACCGGATGGCGAAGTTTTCCCATTTGACATCGCCAGTGCAAGTGCTGTCAATAATGCGGTAAAGATCTGTGGTTAGTGAATAGTGGCTGCCCACCCAATTGGATCAACAATGCTGCCCATATGTCCAACAATGTGTCAATCTTTCTGGCAGGCATCTCAGCATGGGTAAAGAGGAAGTTGGCGAGCTTGAACTCCAACCAGTTGCGATATGGAGCCCAGTTCTCTGCACATGGGGGTGGCAGGGCATTGGCTGGAAGGAACTGTCTGAGCTCATTGCATCTTCATGCTGTAATAAGATATATTAGCTGAAATGGGTGTAGGTTAACAGACTCACCATTCAAACCAGGGTGATAATTGTGGTAAAGTCTGCCACTGGGATCAACATACTCCATCCTCATGGCCTCATGTTCTGGGTTCAAAGGGTCTTCTGCTTGATAACCATGGAAGGCATGTTCGGGTAGCAGGGGTGTTCTATCTGCAGCAGGGTCTTCCTCTTCCAAAGAGCTGAGTAACTCTGCATGGTCAGAGAAGCTTTGATGGGGGTGACTGAAGGACAGATGAGTTGTGCACTTGTGTTTCATGAGGCCAGAGAGGTTTCTGAACCAGCAGTTGCATCCTGGTTGGTCACAAGGAAGCTGTGGGGTGCTGTCAGGCTGCTGCATTGGTCTTTGGTGACAAGAGTCCCTGGTGGGTGGCATCTTAGGATATAGACATGTTGAAACCCACATAATTGCTAAGTCTTCAGGGTGAGCAGCACTTAGTGCTAAAATCATGTCATTTGTATGTGAGCAAATTTAACCCATGTGTGAATAAAATGGACACATTTGAACTTACCTTTCATCATCTCCACTGCTCACTTGGCACGAGGGTGACTCAGTTGCCCAGCGAGCATGATGTCCACCAATGATTCTTCTGGTGGTGGTCATCCATGATGAGTAAAGGCTAACCTACACCCAGGGTGCATTATACTCGACTCACAGAATAAGCAACATACCCCAGCACAGAAGCAGGTGGACGACGCATGTGCACATGAAATTAGGGATGTGTGTGAGACCACTATGCAGCAGGGTCTAACCCAAGTCAATGAGATGGAGGCAGCCATGGAAGTTGAACAGGCCATGCAGGAAAGCAGCAAAGTGAGGCCTGTGAGACCAAGGAGCAGCATGGACCCAAAAAGGCTTACAGCTTTAAGTGATGCTCCTTGTGTTGATGGTGAGGTGCATTCTTTAATGCCATTGGTTGGATAGTTTCTGGAATCTGATTGATCAACAGTAGCTGATGTGGATGCCAATCCTTACCATATGGACATCACAGCAGTTGTACCTGTGGTCACTCAAAGAGATAGGCTGTCTCTTAGCAGTGGTAGTAATCATGCACTGAGGAGGCAATATGCCATGAGTGATGTGGAGCCAACATGTGTATTGGAAAAAGAAAAGTCACACCAGCAGTCTGCTGACTTTTCCTCTTTGATGATGTTAGTTCTCACTGAATCGACTCTTTACTGGCTCAACCTCACATGGAATCGCAGCATGCTGAACAAAAGAGCTCTCCTCCTTGGCTGCATTAACAATTGGGTGAATGAAATCAGACCCAGCATCAGCAGTAGTATGCCTCAGAACTCTGCTGTGTCCAACTCACAAACTGGCAGAAAATCCTGTCCAATGTCCTCCACCATCCCCTTCTTGATGACCAAAGCAACCAGTGTCAGCTCAGTGGCCTCTGCCATAGCTCCAGCCTATAGGGAGACCACAGTGCCAGCTGTAATCGCATTTCCACAGTCTGAGGATGAAGGGGATGTGCAGGACCCTGCTGTAGAGGATGTTGACAGCACACCGGTACCCACTACTCTACCTGTTTGACTTCAGGTGGCAGGCCATCACCAGCCTCACAAGGTAGGTCATTGATTTTATTTGACAAACTCATTCTTTGTTAATTACTTCTAGGCAGTGGAGCATACCACCAGCACAAATGTCAACCCATCTACTAGTGATGATGACTTTGACAGGCCAATCTCTGATGTAGTAGCACAGATGGGTTCCAAGCATAGGTGTGAAGGTTACAACAATTCTCGATATGTCACTACATCCAATGCAGATGACATGGATGATGTAAGGTCCAATACTGGCAGTGGTATGGTAGGTTTGCACTTATCACAGACAGTGAAGGCTCCCTGTGTGACTGCAATGGTATGTACTGTACTTTAGCTCATTCAATGCCACTACTAATATATGTGGAGTGGCAGACTAATGTCATTGTGGAGAAGCCAGCAAAGAAACCATGCACTAGCCTGTGTGGTGATGCTGTGGCTGAAGGATCTGGACACTTGGCCCCAGCAACTATGATTATGGGTCAAGCATCATCTACTGGAACCAACAGCATGGGTAGTGGGCATATCTGTTACATCAATGGCCACCTGCCTCATTCACTGCAGGAGGATAGGAAGTGGACAAAGCTCATGCTTCCCACTCTGGTAACATGGGCTGGAAGCCTGGGTGACCCATGGGTAATCCCAGACCAGGATTTGATGCGAGCTCTCCAGATCATTGTCATCACTGTTAATCTGAATTTTGGTGATTTATCTGCGATTCATCCTGGAGCACCAGTTTTTGTCCTTGTAGTCATTTTCACCTTTGTTCTAGTCACTTTCTTGACTCACTCCTTTGGGCAGGCAACTCAGCATCTCAGCATTTGGCACAGCAATTTTGGCTCATTTCCTTGCATCAGACTCTGATGATGCACAGGCCCCTGATGTTCAAGAAACTTGCAGTGAGCTTCTGGCTGGACTTGCTTTTTTATTTCAGGATCTTGATCCCTTGAAGCTGGAGAATGCATATCGATCACAGTTTCTTTTACAACTCCTTGCCCACATGCACTTATGGCCATGCATTGGCTGCCTGGATGTCCTGAGACTCAACACTGACAGTTTGAAAGCACATGGTGTCAGGGGTGTGCTCTCTCTCTGCTGTGTGGCAGTAAGTAATCCACTAGCATACAAATTAGAAAGGCAGGTTAACTATTAATGTAGCTCAAATGTGTGATCCACCTTTTCCAAAGGGGCAAGCTCCACATTGATGACCAGCTCAGCTCTCATGGCAAGGCCACTGTGAGGACTCCCCTCAAGCTCAACAAGCCATCTGGGAGGGAAATGTCGACTGCCCTGTCATTCTCCAAGCAGAATTGGGGGGCATGCACCTGCCAGTACTTCATGTCAGTCAACAAATGCAATAACACTGCACTGAAGGAAATTGTCATATCAGCAAGCACCTTCATCACACCTACCATGGATAGCCTGATGGCGGAGGATGGTACTTCGCCCAATGACATGCTCACTGATGACTTTCTAGTGTCTGCAAACCAGCACATGAGTATTTGTAAGGACTGTGTTGCTCCTTCACAAGGCTTACTGATGAGTTTGATAGGATATCAAGTGGTCCTTCAATATTTTTTCCAGCCTTTCCCAAGTCCCCCCAGTCCTTGCATTTCCTGCTACAATTTTTCTTGGCTAATGGTATTCCTTTGTGTCAGCAAGTATTTCATTGTCCACTCGTTTCACACTCATCACTACCATACTTGCCTCATTTGTCATTTGTTTACCCTCTAATGATTATGATCATGGCATCGCTTATATTTCAGATGTGCAAGTGAAATGCAAGCTACAAAAGGTAGGATTGTAGCCTAACTACAATATTACTAGTCTGGACAGCTACCACAGTGGGAAGCCATGATAGTGTAAATAGTGGGGAAAGTAGTGTAGATAGACGAAGGACCTACTAAAAAAATTGTAAATACTTTTCGCACTTCTTTGACTATCCACAGCTAAATAGGTATGAAAAGTACGAAAATGACTTTGACCAATTTACTGATGAAGCATGAGCAGTGAGAAATCTGCTTCTTTATTGACAATTTTAATGGACACAAGGTCTCATATGTGCCTTCCAACATTTTGGTTGAATTTTTCAAGCCTAATATGACATCCTTTGCTCAGCCATGTGATGCTGGTATAATCCATTGTTTCAAGGCTTTATATTATCGTAATTTTTGTGCTCAAGCAGTTGACCTGGATGTAGCTGGTGAGTGCAACATTTATAAAATCAGCTTGCTGGAGGGGATGACTATGGCAAAGGCTGCTTGGGAGGTCATGTCTGCTGAAACAATCCAACATTGCTGGAATCATACCAAAATTTGGCCATATGTATGGACTATGATGGATAACAATGATTCATATGCTGATATTTCACCATGCCACAGTGATAATTTGAAGTCATTTCATCCAGCTCACATGGATCCTGTTGCATGGGACTTTATTCATCAGTATGCCACTGGTACAATGACACTGCCAAGTGTAGAAAGCAGTTTACATGCTCATCTTCATGATCAGTACATTGATAATGACTGGCAGCCTGCACTGAAGGCTGTTATGGAATCTGAAGACACTGATGCAGCACTTGATGCCATTTCAGCTCTCTGTACAGCTGCATTCTCATGCTCTGGGATTAAAATCCATATTCCCATGCTCACACCAGTGGCTTCAGAATCCATGCAGAAGCCAAACCAACTAACTTTGTTGGAAACAGAGGTAATGGAGTTGGTCCAACACTTAAAGGAACAGAACCATATTTTTGGAAAGCTGCCATCTATTGATGAACTAGTGGAACCTCCTGAAGAAAGAGAAATTCCAGAGCCAATATTGGATGGCAGTATCAGGGCAATTGCTGACACTGTATGCTCAGAGATGGCTGCTGCAAATGGCACAGTCATTGACATTGATGATAGTGATGATGGTGATGATGATGACATAGGAAATGTCATGGTGCCAACATGGAGCAAGCTCATTGACTTGTGCAAGCAGCTGGAGGCAGGTTGCATGCAATATGGGGGTGATCCTTGCATTTCACTTGATCTATCCTCCAACCTTATTAAATTTAGGGCTCTTCTACAATGAGAGGAAATTATGTTTGTGAAACAGACTACACTTGACATGTATTTCACTTCTTAATATGCTGTATTTCCTTGTGCCTCCAAGGCAGGTTACTGTATGTCACATACTGTGTCACATAAGTGTGACAAATGCATTGTGCATAATCTACTTAATGCATAGACTTTTGGCAGTCCCATTGCTATGCATTATGAGGTAGTGTACTGTACTGTCATTTTTAGGTGGTGGAGAAGACAAGCCACCAGCCTTGTATGGTTCCACCTTCTCACTGAGGGAGCATTACCTTGTTCACTGGGATGTGGGGTAGGATGGATGACTTGAGTGATGGCAAGGATGAGGAAGACAGATTTACAGCCATTTTCAAAGCTATGTGGAAAATGCATCATGATTTTTCAGTCATCAGAGACAGCCAGGTGAGGACCCCATGAGCACCTGAGCCAGTAGTGCATGAGACAGACTGGGTGGCTTGTCACATACTCATGCTGCCTTGCACTGTGTTGAAAGACATAAAATCCCATATACCCATCTTATATCATGATGGATACAGTGTCAAGCATATCTGTGACATCCTTGGCATCAAGAAGTCCCTTGTCTATAAAACACACACTTTTTATGCAAGATTTGGTGTTGTCTTCAACCCTCTAACCTACTCCTGTCCAATTGGTCATCATCATGTCCTCAATTTAGCAGATGTCAGTTTCATCTGGTCTGTTATCCAGTACTGCAGCTTGATTTACCTTGATGAACTGCAGCATGAACTGTGGCTCAAATGTCACAAGTATGCCACTCTCCCCACCCTTACTCAGACAATCCAATACCTCCAGCTGTTATGCTGCTGGTAGTGAGGTGTGCCAAAGAATGGTGCAGCTACCAATGTCAGCAGTATGACAAGACCTTGAAGTGTCAAGACTTTGAGCTTCCTTGGTTCATTCACACATATTCCCAAAGAATGGAAATATATGAGTGAGTTTGCAAGGTAGCAAAAAGTTAAGGAAGTACAGCAAGTACCATGGAGTCTATATAGTACTAGCTGTATGGGCCTAAGGCCAGAAGTAGAGATGGGTCTGTAGCCCAAACAAGTGGGATGCAAGCATGTACAGTAAGAATGGGCAAGAGACACAAACAAAGCAGAAACAGTAACCAATGAACTGGCACACAGAAGTGGGCCAGGAGCAGAACAGTGACTATGTGCAGCAGGGGTGCAGCTACATATAGTACAATGGGCAACAGACAAGAATGAGTCACAAGAAGAAGAATGGGGTATGGACACAGAGTAAAGGAAAGCAGGCCCATTGAAGGGCCAAGGACATATCCAGACAAGGTGTTGGGGTTGTGCCTGATGGAACAGTGACCTATCAGAGATCAAGTCACTACAAATAGAGATCATCAGGCTGGTTAGGAAGAATGACTTGGTAGCTGATGAGACATGCTATGATTATGCATCCAGAAAGGATGCCAACAATGGGGCCAGAGGCACATAGCCACAGATGCCAGCCTGAAAGAGAAGGTGCTGGGTGTAGGCATAACACCAGCTCACATGCAAGGTTGTTTCTGCTGCTGCTGCTGAGCAAAACAATGAACTATGTGCACTCTACATGAACTGCATTGCTGCCAAAGCACCAGATCCCAACATGTTGCTTTTCATTGCAAAAGACAAATGTATGTCTCTTCATTGTTATGGATGGTCACTCAAGGGGCAATGCTGCTGAGCAAAGAGGTTCTTTGTCCATGGGGTGTGGTATTCTATCCTTCCCACTGTAGGGAGTGAGTACTCCCCACTATGATATTTCTTTTGTTTTATAGCTTTTACTTTTACTTTACTCTTTTACTTTCTTTTCTATTGTTTTTATTCTTTTACTTTAGACTTAGCTTCGAGTATAGGCATGTGAGGTAGCTTACATAAGCTCATGCACACCTACACTCCACTGTAACTACTTACACAAATAATAGCAAAGTTATGAGTTATGAGTTATGAGTTATGAGTTTGAGTTAGAGAAGGCCATTGTGAGTTGCCTTCTGTGTTCAGACAGACCTCAGACAGCCCTAGATGTTCTCCTCAGACAGTACTCTCTTCCAGGCTATAGAAGCCCCTTTGGAAGACCTCACCTTCAGTTCTCTTGTCCATCCTCAGCATCACATATTCAGTCTCATCATCTGGAGCCCACCATGAGGGGCTTCTGTCTTAGCCTGGTGGTTCTTTTCTCATCTCATTCAGCCTCATTTTTGTGTTTTTAGGTCTCATGTCCTTGGCCTCAGTTGTGTTGCTGCAGTTTCCCACCTCAGTTTCACTCCTGTGCTCCCCCTTCAAATTCTTGAAGCCTCAAGTCACATTTTCTCCGGGTATTCTCAGTTATATATCAGTTTCCTGCATTCAAGTTCCCTCATGATATCATGCATGGCCCAAGTTCCCCACATTCTGGACCTTCTGAAGCTTCAAACCCCCCTCAGTACTCCTTCAAAGACCTTCATAGCCTTCTCAAAGATGTAATCCAAGTCACAAATGTTGCTAAGTCACTCCTTCAAGCCTGTGGAGGCCTTTGAGAGGCCAGTGCCTCATGTGCACAGCCACCTACCAATTCCATGAGTTGCTCACCCCACTGCACATACTCATTTTGCTTCTTCTGTGGCCAGAGAGGTCATATTTGAGCAAATTGTGATTCATGCAAGGAGTATCTAGCCATGGAAAAGTGTCTATTAGTGAAAGGTCATGTCATACTACCTACAGGGTGAGAGATACCACAAGAAATACCCAGGTGCACTCTCAAGGACTGTCTGGATTGCTGGGATCTAGGGAATTGGTCTAATGACAATTGAATTGCTCCTTTGAGTCAAAACTGGCTACCATTGGAGGATGTGGGTAGTCAAAAGCCACAGACCCAAAAGGTTCCACTAGGTGTGTCTCAGCTCCACTTGCCAGTGCACCCTCATCCCCCCTTGGCACAACCATTGTGTGTGCCACTCTCAGTGGAAGGGCTGAGTTGTCACTCAGTCTCAGGGCAACCTCAGGTCCCCAGTCAAGGGCATAGTGAGTCCTTGAGCCTGTGTGCACCCTCTTGCACAGTACCTACATCAGATTCTCACAGTCAACCTCCCCCCCACTCTCATGATCTCAATGACCTGCATTCATACCCATGTTCAAGTCAACCTCCCTCTTGCTCTTGTGACCTTGATGACCCATGTTTGTACTCATACTTGAGTAGGCCACACAGCCCTGAGCCCTGTGATTGCTCTCATGACCTCGACAACCTGTGTCTGTATTCATATTCAAGTACACAGCCAAATGTAAAATATATCCCACATATATTTTTTTTTGCTAGCTACTGCTGGTATACAAATTATATCCCAAGAACCTTTTTCATGCGCAGCTATAGTACAAATGGGCAGCGAGCACAAAGATGAGTCAGAGAAGTAAAATGAGTCATGAATGGAAAGGAGACAAAGCCCTGTTGGAGGGCACATGACACGAGACAGATAAGGTGTTGGGGTTGTGCCCAACGGAAAGAGAGAAGTTCCGATGTTGATCGGAACAAGGATCGGTTACCACATGGTCACCAAAGATAGAGACTGGTGGGCCGGTTAGGGAGGATTACATGTATCCCAATAAGGATAGCGACAAGGGAACAGCCAAGTACGACGAGGATGGCGGGGCAGAAGGCACGTAACCAGAGCTCAAGCCTGGAAATGGAAGGTGCCGGGTCAAGGCATAACAATATCCTTCTCTCTGGTGTGAATTCTGATAGTTTGGAAGCATGGGAGGTGCACAGGACAATATATCTGTAAAGTTATATGGGGGGTTTAGATGACAGATATGATGTGGGTCCACTTTTTCACCTTTTTCTTCAGATGGGTACCACACATTATCCACATTATTGACATATCTTAAAATTTCAGGGGAGGTTTCCTGCTGTATATATCTACCCACATACAATGTTCCAAGTCCATCCAAAAAGTATTGAAAGTGCTAGAAGGAAGCCAAGTTTCTTGGACCATGGGAAAGTGGCTGAAGAGTTTAGGAGACTTGCAAATATACACCAGAGAGAAGGATATAAGTCAGCAGGGGGAGGGAGAGAACTGATCATAACCCAAGAAGGGATGCCTGTGTGGATTTGTTATTTTGGTAGATTGTAGAGATATGTCAGGGGGGCATTGCCTGAAATTCCTATGGTGATACATCAAAAACTGCAGAATTGGGAGCAGATTTTGCATTTTGCCCCTATGTATTTTGACCCCCATTTAATGCCCTAAATTGGATCAGAACTGTGTGTCTATCCAAGGGGTAAAATGCCCCAGATCTGTTAAGATACATTATAGCATGCTACAATGCAAGGAGGAAGTGTGGTGAGGCAGAAATGAAGCCCAGGAGACCGCTTTTTTGCTTACATAATCAACAAAGCAGAGTAGGAGGATGGGGGCAATTAAGGCATGACACAGCCACAATGTGGGGAAGGCCCAGGCTGTGGGCCACCAGCCACCCCTGATTACCGGTCGAGTGTACACACCATTTGGTAGTTCAAAATTAATTAGAAAATAGCTAGCAGTGTGGGAGGTGCTGACGCAATTGACACGTGCATACACTTGTTTTCACACTCTGGCTCGCACCAAGTACCTCTAGCCTCCCGAGTCAAGCTGACCACCCCGTTACTGCTAGGAGACCTCTTTATATCCCCCAGGTCCCTATCTATTTGACTTTACATCTGGAGCCCACTGCAAGGGGGCTATTTTGCTTGGTAAACCCACCTTCTCCCCCTACCTCTGAACTTGTACATGCGATTTCTTGCGAACCGTCGCGCCAAATCTCTCGCAAGTCTCAGGCCTAGGACTACTAGAAGAGACCTTTCCAGCGGTATGTTTTTTGTTGCGTTTGATTCAGCACTTCCTGAGATATTGCCTGTTTTCTAGTGGAAGGTACTGTACAACGAATTTTGACATAACTCGTCATCGGGTGCGCCTTTTTTCTTATTTCAGCGTTCGCCCATCTCGCCTTGATTCCCTCTACCATGTCCGGAGGTCTCGTAGCTTTCCGCTGAGCAGTTGTGTCTCGACATGCTACCTCTCTCCCTGCCTCTGAACTTGTACACTCGGTTTCTCCTGAACCGTTGCGCCAAATCTCTCGCAAATTTCAGGCCTAGGACTACGTGAAGAGATCTTTCCAGAGGTATGTTTTTTGTCGCGTTTGCTTCAGCACTTCCTGAGATGTTGCCCATTTTCCAGTGGAAGGTACTGTACAACAAATTTTGACATAACTCGTCATCGGGTGCGCCGTTTTTCTTATTTCAGCGTTCTCCCATTTCCCCTTGATTCCCTCTACCACGTCCAGAGGTCTCGTAGATTTCCACTGAGCAGCTGTGCCTCGACACACTACGTCTTCCCCTGCCTCTGAGCTTGCACCACATTTTCTCCTGAACCGTTTCACCGAACCTTTCGGTTTTCTACAAGGTGATTCCACTCTAATGGACTTTCCAGCTGATATATTTTTTGTCACTGTTGCACTGGCATGTCCAGAGATATTGCCCTTTTTATGGAGAAAGGCCCTGTATGCTGAAATTTGGAAGATATTGGGACTGGGTGTGCTGTTTTTTCTCTAATTCTTCATTAGTACAACCCTCCTAGATGCTCTATATCATGTCCTAGAGTTTCTTATAGTTTCTCCCAGTGCACACTGAGTACAACTTGTGTAGAAATACTTTGTATTAAATGTCATTTTTGCACTGGTAAGCCATGCCCAAGCCAACAGCCCCAGCTTTGGGCCAAGCCAAGCCCTCATACTGGGCTTGTGGGGCTTTGTGCCCTGGCCTGAGGTTTCCCCGGCCCCAAGCCCTCAGAAGCTGGGCTGGGAAAACACTATGTGCAGGTCACTTTTTGTCTCCCTTAGTATACTTACTCACTATGGTAATAAAGACTGTGATTACAGGTTAAACATACACTGATGTTCAGATGAAACAAGCTAGAAAATTGTTTATCTGGCTTTGGGATATTTTCTTTGTGTTCTATGACTGGAGCCCACCATGAGGGGTATTGGTCATTTGGTTTGACTCCCTGTCCCTCCCCCCCATTTTATATGCCACATTCCACCTCTGTTCTTTTCCACTGAATCTCTTGCAAATTGGGATTCTTCAACTTGCTGAGGGCTTTCTATTGGTCCATCCTATGTCACTGCTGCATTTAACTATTCAGGTGATGGAGCCAATTTTGCACACAAAGGTATTGGGGGACTATCTAACAGATATCTTGGGATTAGGTGTGCATATTCACCCAGTTTTCTGTTCTTCATGTTCTCCACATGTCCCCTGACTGTGTCTTCGCATCTTATAGCATTTTCCCCAATGATTGTTCATTGGCATGCAGTCAGCCTTCACCCCACTGTATTTGCCATGTATGCCCCCCATTTTCCTCCCAAGTTTTTCTATTTTTTCAGACATGACTCCACTCAACATTGCCTATCAGACAACCCTGAAGATGCAGGCCAACCCATAGAGCATTTGTTTTTGCCCTGCATGTGGTTCATTTTCATGCCATATGTTTCACTTTTTTGCATATCCATCCTACCTCCAGGCACCTTACTGATGATATCCACTGCATCCCAGTATTCCCCACCATTTGTGAAATATCTCTTTTTTGATGTGCAATGCTCATTTGTGCATCATATCCCATTCTCAGTCTCCTCTCTACTCTTGGCTCATTTACCCATCATACTTTAGATGTATGAAATGGATATAACTGGCCACAGTTCATTTGGGGCAATACAATTTTCTTTGGAGTTGTCACTTTCAAGTCATGCATCTAAGTTCCCTCTGAGTTCATGTTGAGACACTGACAGCTCTTCACACTCAGTCCATAATTTTTTTTAATACCTCTCCTGGTTGGGTCTCTGTTACTTTCACTCACCCTAGCCCTTCATCATGAATGAAGTTGACCATTCTATTGTGCTGAAACACCAGCTGGGAGTTCCCAACCCCAATGGACCATTTAGGTACATACATCTATAAAAATATATAGACCTAATAGGTCTCAATTTGGGGTGACTGAAACGATAATATGTTATGAGTGAGGATGAAGGGCAGGGGAGGATGAAACAGGAGGGAGAAAAAGTGAGCCCATGGCTCAGTGGGAGTGGGAGTTGATGAGGGTTATGGCTGCATGATGGGGTGAGGAGGGGGGAATACAATTAAACCAATCAACACTTTGGGGAATTTTATAGTCCTTGGACCCAGCTCTCTTCTGGTGGTCTTTCTGTGTAGTAGATCTGATGGTACTATGGGTTGATTCCTAAGGCCTATGAATTGCAGTGACTATGTCACTGACATTGTGATGGGTGCAATAATGGATTGGCACCCTGGCTGCTCTGTAGTCTATCCTTCCAATGACACCTAGTATAAAGAAGGTTTTTTCTCCACTCCAATCTCTAAGCAATGCTGACCTCTGAGGCTGCTATGGGGCATCCCACTTGCCTTCAGAGATGCAGATGAGATTTCCCACAGTAGCCTCTCACATCATTTCATTTAAAAGCAAATCCCAGAGCAGGGAAGATAGGAAATCCCAGGCCTGTAGTCATGTGTTCCCCTGGGACATGAGCAGATGTCCTTGGGAGGACCATGGTCTGGGAGGCAATTAGCTGGAATGGTTTGGAGAAACTATTCAGCCTAAATGCCTGCAGAAAAGGGTTACCTGAGGTGCTTGGGGAATCCCCAACCTGACATGGAGAATCCCCAAGTCACTGTGGAGAATCTCCATAGCTCCCTGGAGAATCTCCAGCATGTCATGGAGAATCCCCAAGTCACTGTGGAGAATCTCCAACATGGCATGGAGAATCATGGGAAATCTCCAAACAGTCATGGAGAATCTCCATGCCCCCTATGGGGAATCTCCAACCTGTCATGGAGAATCCCCAAGTCACTGTTGAGAATCTCCAACTTGCCATGGAGAATCCCCAAGTCACTGTGGAGAATCTTCAAATCACTGTGGAGAATCTCCAAATCACTATGGAGAATCTCCAGCCTGTCATGGAGATTCCCCAAGCCCCCCCTGGAGAATCTCCAACCTGCCATGGAGAATCTCCAACCTGTGATGGAGAATCCCAAAGTCACTGTGGAGAATCTCCAACTGGCTATGGAGAATCTCCATGCCCCCTTGGGGAATCTCCAACCTGTCATGGAGAATCTCCAACCTGCCATGGAGAATCTCCAACATGTCATGGAGGATCTCCATACCTCCCTGGAGAATCTCCAACATGTCATGGAGAATCTCCAAGTCACTGTGGAGAATCTCCATGACCCCTTGGGGAATCTCCAACCTGTTGTGGAGAATCTCCAAATCACCATGGAGAATCTCCAACCTGCCATGGAGAATCCCCAACCTGTCATGGAGAATCCCCAAGTCACTGTGGAGAATCTCCAACTTGCCATGGAGAATCTCCATGCCCCCTTGGGGAATCTCCAACCTGCCATGGAGAATCTCCATGCCCCCTTGGGGAATCTCCAACCAGTCATGGAGAATCCCCAAGTCACTGTGGAGAATCTCCAACCTGTCATGGAGATTCCCCAAGCCCCCCCCCCAGAGAATCTCCAACCTGCCATGCAAATTCCCCAATTCACTATGGAGAATATCCAAGGTGCTGTGCATGGTTATAGTGATGTCAATTTGGCATGGGGATGCCAGAAATTCTTTCCCCAGTGGTAAGTCAAATGTGGATGGGGAATACTGTATCCAGGTGTTGCCTGTTCAATGGCCAGCTGCCACCCAGCCTAGCTCAACTTAGCATATGGCATGCCCATGTTTGCAATGGAACAGGGCTCAATTGGGCCTGGGTACAGCCCAATTATCACCAGGCATAGGTCAACTCAGCCTGGGAACTCCCAGGAGAAGTCCAGTTATCACTAGGAATAGGTCAATTTTACTGGGGAATGTCCAGGTACAGACTGGAGAAGGGGTCAACCTACCCTGGGAAAGTTTCAACTGCTACCCTAGGGTAGGTCAGAAGAGGATGGGGAATTCCCAGGTTTAGCCAAGTAGGGGGGTCCATTTTAGTCTGGACAATACCCAATTGCCTTCAGGGACTGGTCAGTGTGGCATGGGAAATGGCCAGAGTTGGACTGGCAGTGGGTCAATTTATGTAACCTGGAGAAGATCCAGTTGCCACCTGGGCCAGGTCAATTTACCATGGGCAATGCCCAGGGTCATATTGGGAGCTTGGTCATTTTAGGCTGGAGAAGATTCAGCTGCCACCTGAGACAGGTCAATTTGGCATGGGGAAAATCATATCGGGACCTCAGCCACTTCTGTTATATGGGAGATTCCCCAGGCATGTTCTGGAGAATCCCCAGGTATTGGATATTCCCAACCACTTGACACCTATTAGGTCATAACATCTGTAAGAGTATATGAACCTAATAGGTCCCCATAGGGGGTTGACTGAAGTGAGTCTGGAGAACTCCCAATTGCCACTTTGGATGGATCAAATTACCATGGGGAATGCCCAGAATTGGTCTGGAAAGTAGGTTAATTTAGCCTGGGGAAACCCCAGTTGCCACCATGGATAGGTCAAATTGGCATGGGGAATGCCCAGAGTTGGACCAGAAAGTAGGTTAATTTAGCCTGGAGATACCCCAGTTGCCACCATGGGTAGGTCAAATTGGCATGGGGAATGCCCAGAATTGAACTGGAAAGCAGGTTAATTTAGCATGGAGAAATCCCAGTTGCCACCATGGGTAGGTCAAATTGGCATGGGGAATGCCCAGAATTGAGTTGGGAAGCAGGCTAGTTTAGCCTGGAGAAATCCCAGTTGCCACCATGGGTAGGTCAAATTGGCATGGGGAATGCCCAGAATTGAACTGGAAAGCAGGTTAATTTCACCTGGAGAAACCCCAGTTGCTACCATGGGTAGGTCAAATTGGCATGGGGAATGCCCAGAATTGAGTTGGGAAGCAGGCTAATTTAGCCTGGACAAATCCCAGTTGCCACCATGGGTAGGTCAAATTGGCATGGGGAATGCCCAGAGTTGAACTGGCAAGCAGGCTAATTTAGCCTGGAGAAATCCCAGTTGCCACCATGGGTAGGTCATATCAGCATGGGGAATGCCCAGGATTGGATTGGGAAGTTGGTCAATGCAGCCTGGAGAATACCCAGAAGATGCAGGTAATATCTGGGAAAAATCATATTTGGACCCCAGCCACTCCAATATATTGACACCCAAAATGTATTTCTCCCACTTTCTCCAGCATCTATTGGATGGCAGGTCTGGAGATTCCCCAGCCATGAGTTGGAGAATCTCTAGAGGTTGGGAATTCCCAAGCAGTTGACACCTATTAGGCCAATACATCTATAAGAATATATAGACCTAATAGGTCCCCATAGGTGGTTGACTGAAGTGGATTGTATGGATGCTGAGAGGTTCGAAGCAAGTGCAAATGAAGCAGAGAGGATAAGAAAGTGCAACAGGAAGCAAATCCACACAAAGACAAAAGAGAAAAAAGAGTAACTATCACATACCACCACTCATGGCTGCCACCCCAGAAATGTACAGAGGAAGGGAGTGGAGGGTATAGATTTGAGGATACCTTGTCTGTTAAATAGTGCATTGCTGCATGGCCAGAGAGGGAATGTCATTGTATATATACTTTTTGGACCATCATTGAGACAGTTGAAAATGGTTCTACTATGAACAAAAGGAGTGTGAGGAAGTGGAGACAAGGACTGGTTACCACATGGCAGGTGATGCGAAGGTGAGCATCTTCCCCTTTGACAGGGGAATGGGTACATGCTCACTAAGGAATATCCTGGCAAAGACAATTTCCACTGATAGGTCTTTGACACCAATGGGCATGGGCAGAGGCACAGAGGAAGCTGGTGATGTAGATGTAGATGAATATTATGGGGAGGCCTCTGGGGTGTCTGAAGGGGGAGAATACATCAAGAGGGCTTGGGCGGTCTGTGGGGGAGAGGGATGGCAATGAGCATGAGGGGGTGATGGCATGAAGTTTGAACTGGGATGGACAAAGGGATTGGCAGATGGAGGGGGCATCAACTTTTCTGTTGATGGTAGTATGTAAGTGGGGAATGGTCCTATCCCTACAAAATCCTTCTGTACCATAGCTTTGAACTCACTTAACATTGTCAGGTCCATGTTCAACCTTCAACTCCCACTCCAAATACTGACACATCTCTCTCTCCATCTGATTAATCTCCTGCAATTGAAACATCCCTTGCATGACAATGCTCCACAACTTGTTCAAATATGTGTCATCACAAATTACCTTGCTGGCAAGCATAAAAGTGGATATGAACAAACAGTGGCTGGACAAGTCAGGGGTAGTAGGAAACTGAGCCTTCAGTAATTCAAGCCCTCTCAATATTGTCATGTGGCTGGAGAATTCCCAGGGAAAAAATACCTAAGCCACAGGAACCCCTTTGTGCCATCCATGTTAACTGCACCATTCACCTCATCCTCAGTGTCATCATTGCACCTGCCTATACCTCTCTACCATTTCCTCCACCATTTGCTACTGTCTATCAGTTGTGGAGCCAGAGCTGGCTTTGTGCCACTCACTGATTTGAAGTTGACTTCAGGTCGCTTCAAACCTGTTGACTTTGTGTCACAGAGGTTGCCTCCAATTTGACCATCTCGCATCCTATGCTATTGTTACAGTGTCCATTCAGTCAAATGGTATGTCACCTTGCTTGCCATTGTTTTCCTGACCTCTTGTCCATTTGATAGGTGTGATCTTTCTGGCATTCCCTCATATCTAACTATGTACTCTTGTCTTCCCTTCCTCCCACCTGTACTTATATTCTCCAGATGGGCATTACCTTGTCTTGTTTGTCCAGAGTTTTCCTCTACCTTACTGCTCATTATTGGGTGGCATCATTCCTATGTCAATCCAAAAGGAGTGAGTCTTTTGCTCTTTTATTGTGCTACCATTGTCCCCATTTTCATCGCATCTAATCACACCCATGCTGTCTCATAACACAATCTATGATTGTGCATAGTCTTATGTCATTAGAACTGCATAAACTTTATATCAAGCTATGTACATACAATGTCATAGTCTTGTTCATTGGGTCTATGAACTAATGTTTGATGAGCCTCAACTCAACTTTTTTTTTTGGGTTTAGTTTGGCAGGATGCAATGTTGTGCTTACCCATACCAGCAGTTGGAAGATCAATTCAGAAGGAGCTTTGATAATCATTCCCCTTCCCAGCCAGCTGTACCTGCATCCCAGCAAGTCATGCAATGGTGTTCTTTGTGCCCCCCCTTTTTGTTTTCCTTTTTTATATATGTGCAGCCTTGGGTATTCTGCTCTGGTATGTTCTTAGACTGGATTTTCTGTTGACCCTCATTGATTCCTTAGTATGAAATATACATACCTTCTACCACTGAATGTCATTCTAGCCTATGTTAAATATCAATCATTAAATTTGCTCCATCAACCCTGCCTTATGTCTTCCCTGTCTTCCCTTAATGGCCATAAGTTTTTGTCTGGTGAGATAGGAACAAGTAATGGAACTGATTCGTACTATGAGTTATCTGGAGAGTTCATTCATCATTCCCCCACAATAGTCCATTGTACCCATATCTCAGTGAGTCCTCCCAACAGAGTCCTTTGTTACTCTCTAAATCTTTTTCATGCTTTTTTTTCTTTATTTATTATATTTTACATTTCTCCAGGACCAAAGGCATACCCTACCAATTGATTGTTCACTTCAACATTCTAAACATGTACTGATTGTTTTTTTTTTTGCTCTTGTATTCTCCACTGATCCCTTCCCCTGTCACCAAACACTGGTAATTAAACTCTTGCAGGCAAGTGAATATAACTTGATACATCTATTCAATCACTGTAAGGTTTCGTCCATGGGCTACATGGGACAAGTGGCAGCACCAGTGTAAATTAGGCACATAACCCTGTTAGTGGAAAACATAAATAGGCCACTAGCCATGTTTCATCCCCTTACCTCTTGTGACTCTAGTCATTCATTCACCACCCACCATTGTCTTTCATTTCTATTAAGAACTTGGTGCATGAATGTGTTGGCCAAACTCATGATGAGCCACTAACCATCCTTCATCATCTTGCACCTTCCCACTCCAGCCAATCATTTAACCTCCCACTGTCACTCTTCAATTCAAGTGAGCTCAAGTCATGTGGGTAAACCTATTGGCTAAAAAAATGTAGACCACTGACCTTTATCTTTGGGAACCCTCCTAGCATATCAACCATTGTTTTCTTTCTTCCTTTCTTTTTGTTCTTGCTTGAATTTGTATCAGCAAGGAACTGGGTAACTACATGTTCCAAAAGAAGACCCCACTGCATGACTCTGTGTCTGCTGTGGAGTTAGTATGGCCCTGCAAACATCCCCCTCTGATCCCTCCATTGGGGCTAGAAGGTCAAAGAGGCTCCAGGCTGCCATGCCATTGCAGACCAAAACCCAACCCAACTATGGTGCAAAAGCCCACCATTGCAGGGTAAAACCTGGTACATCCATCCAATTCACCAAGTTTCTCACATATGTGCTGAGCTTCCCCCAGCAGCAGCAATTGGTGGCCATGACACTTCTCCCAAGGTTAGACCTACATCAGGTGTTCTTTTTTTGGAAGGGGTTTTGCTGACCCTTGTTTCAAGATGATAAATCTGGCTTGGTGGCTCGATGTTCAACTCTCAAGCCCTGCCCATGGTGCCCCTCACAAGGTTTAACTGGCAAAGAACACAAGGGACAGTACTTGGATTCCTTTCGCACCAAGATAGTGGTGCTCAAGGATGGTACAAAATTGGATCACTGTACAGCTCTTGAGCAGCTGCATAGGGGCACCATTACCATACAAGACATAGAGGATGAGGACAGCTGTGACCAATGTAAGTGTCCCTTCTATTCAGCCATATTTCGTCTCATATGTTCCTAATAGCTGGTCCCCTTGAGTCACCTTTGGATTCACACCTACCTTCTGAGTCTCAAGACATGTTCAATGACCATGACACCCATGAACAATGTAAGTTGCTCTCTTATGTAGACATATTCCTTCTCAAGGTCACCAGTCATAGTCTCTCCTGTCCCTCCTTCAGAGAATGTGTTCCAGGATCAGTCTTCACAGAGTGAAGAAGACAAGTGGGAGGTGGAAAGTGGCATGCAGAGTGAACATCCAGAAGACTTTGACCAAGTAGAGGTCAACCATACTAGTGATGCTGAGAATGGGCCTGCAGGTATGTTGTTCAATTCGACTGACCATTGGTGATGGATCTCTAACTTGTATACTCATTCAAATTGGTGGCACTGTTGATGAATCTAGTGATAGTGACTGGTCTGATACTGAGAGGTGCTGACTCAAACATGAGCAGACTGCAAGAGAGATACTCACTGGAAATTATGATATCGATGCTCAGCCATCCACTCCCCTTGACTTTCCTATGTCTTCAGAGGATACTATGGATACTGAAGATGCTGATCAATATAGGAAGTCTAAAAAATCTAGTTGCATCCTAACTATGGCCAGCAAAGACTCTGACCTGGCCAAAGAGGATGTGCTTGGTGTGCAGAGTAAAACTGCAGGCTCACAGGTGTGGTAGACTGCCCTTAGCAGCCATCAAGAAGGCTCAAGCACTTGGGATGCACACTGCTGGAGAGGCCCAAGCAATTGCAGATGAATTTGGCAAAACCCTGGCATCCATCATGGCTGCTGCTGGGCTAATGACAAAGGAAACCTGGGCAGAGTCAGTTTGGAACATGCATCAGGCTTGGTATGCAGCTACTGACCCCAAACTATCTGAGGGTGGGTAACCTCATGTTTTTGAAGGTGTGCCCTTCTAGATCCTGACTTGGTTATAGAGGACATGAAGGACTACCACTGTTGCCAAATGAAGCACTATGAGAGTCACAAAGACAAAGAGGAATTTCCTGACCTATGGGTGGAGATTTGCAAGTTCTGGAGCAAGAGCATCAGTGGCAGTAACAATATGAGTTTGAAGGGAATGGTAGGCTGGCTAATGACCTGTAGAGACTCATTCACACAAGTGGTATGTCATCCCCCCTTTGTCATTCATTTCTTACCTACCTCTGGCTGCAGGCACAAACCTGGTGCAATGTGGAAAATATTCACATATTTGGATGTGTCATCTACAGTGGAAATGATGAAGCTGCACACCAAGCTCAAGGTATCTTTGCTGGCTCTTCACTCTGCATGCAACTCCCAAGTGAGAGGCAGACAGACATTGCAAGACTGTTGGATTACCTTGCCACCATTATCAAGTAAGCATGATTACTGCAGGTGGGGTACATACTATTAATGTCTTTTAGGTATAAAGTTCTTGACTTAAGTGTAAATGTCCCCCTACCCACTTTTTCCATGCTATCAGGCATATCATATGACCACATTCTTGCTTTAAAACTCCTTGAATCCACATGGGATAGGAATCAGCAGGTCTTACCTTTGGTAGTCATGCACAAACTTTGTAAGCCTATTCTAGTTTCTCTAGTCATCCTTTCACACAAAGCTGTTGCAGACAAAGTCAAGATCACATGTGGACAAAAGAATGTTCCATGGAAGACATTACTGGATTCACTTTTTACTCACAAGCATACAATCATTGACTGGCCAGCTGGTGTTCCCTGCTATTAGTTGCAACTTCAATGTTAAACACCTTACTGCTGATGAGCTTCATGCTCTTACTGTCCCATTCCTTAAAGAATGGATGGGCAAGGATTATGAGATGGAGGCTATGGTTGATGATGAAGATGACCATGGTGATTTTGTTGTCCCAGTGCCCATGTTATCATTTTGTCTTGAACCATGGACTGCCAGTGAGTTGTATTGATTGTGGATGGCTGTACTGGCTAGCCAAAATGCAGTATTCAGATCAGCTTGCACTGGTGTGCATGATGAACCTGAAAGCCTTCGACATTCCACTGGTGATCAATACTTTTGGTCGACCCCTTCACCTTCTTTCAGATTCACAGGCATTTCTCAATGTGGTCCCCAGAGGTATGCACTGCAAGGACACAGATGAGGAAAGAGCATCTGCCCCAACTCCCATTCCTTCCTCACCTCTGGTTGGGACATCACAGCAGCCAGCAGCACAAGGGCACACACCATTACAGGTTTGCCATACCAGTTGTTCAGCTCTGACATCTCATAACTTGCCTCTCCCTCCCTCTTCGCCACCTAATGACTCTGACCAGTCCCCTCCTCAACATATATATCATCCCTTTTCAGTGACCCACCATCCACAACATACTGCTAGTCGCAGTCACTCACCAGCCTCACACTCTCACCACCATGACCATCATCAGTTACAAAAGTGCCATCAGGAGTATCATGAGGATGTAAGTGAGGATAATGGACAACTCCCAGAAAGAAGGACCCACCACAGGTATGTGATTACTTGGTCATTCTATGCTGTAACTAACACCACACAGTGTAGTGGAGTATGTCTATCGCAGTCCCCCTCATAAGAGATGTCACTGCTACACCTCTGATGAAGAGAACCATTCCTGCAGGCACTATGCCCACTACTGAGGTGTGTTGTGTATATTCCAACATCTGATCATCACTGACTCCATTCATGGGCACAGTGCTTCTTGGCAGTACCCCCTCCTATGTTTTTCTTCCCTCTTGTCACAGCTGTGACATGCACTGTAGGGAGTGGGAGCTCCCTGGTAAGTGAATAGATGGAAATGAGAGGTTTGAGGTGTGGAGGAATTTATTTACTTTTCTAAGGGGCTTGATCCCCATTTTGTAAGTGGGATGGGGACTTAGTGGTGAGGCAAGAGGTTGCTTAGTAAGGACGTGTGGTCTTGACTTTGAATTTGTACTAGCTACAAGAACAAGCTACCACTATGGAGGCTGGGGATCACAGACTGGTGGGACCAGTCTGTGGCAGCTCTCTTACTGCTACAGCCCTTGAGAGTGAGGTCTGAGCAGCCTTAGGGAAGTCCTAAGGTGGTGGAGCAGCAGAGTTTTCAATTCAGTTATTCAGGCTAAGTGTTTCAATTCTTTTCTGTTTTCTTTTCCTACTAGTTCTTCTCTTCAACAGGATTCCCTATAGGGTCTAACTAGCCTTCAGAAGCTACCCCTGTGATCTCTCTCTTATTTCTCTTCAGCACACAAGGTCTGGACTGTAGTCCAACAACCTGAAGTGTTATTCTAGCCCTACAGGCTTCCATCATGAAACTCCATTCTGTCTCTGATTTGACTTGTGATCTATTTCTGTTTCTGTTTCCATATTCAGTATATTTCTCTCACACTTCAAAGTGACTCACCATGCTACCATAGTAGTATGCCTTACTAATTCCCATACTATCCAGCTATCTGGCAACTACTGACTTACCTTACTAATGGCTCACTAATATTGTTAATCATCTGTACTGTGTTCTGGTAGTTGCTGCACCCCAGACATTGCTTTGGACTTTCCTCTGTACTATAAAAGCCTTGTACATACATCATAGCACCTCAGTTCAAATATTGAATAAGATACTCATTGATCTCACTTGATTCCAGACAGTTTCTGGATAGCTCCAACCTCTGGGACTTGGCAGGAACTAGCATACTAAGTTGTATGCTAAACTCCGACTACCTGGACTTCAACTATAACCTCTCTCTGCCCTTGGACCCCCTCAGAGACCATTGAGAACTGGTCTTGACAGTATATTCAAACTCAAACCCTTGCATGAGTCCACCAAAACCCCTATACTATGACTATGACTACCCAACTCCATTCTTGCTCCATGGCTGTTGAAGCTTCAGAACAAGCTGCAATTGATGATATGCATGGATCAAGTGCACATATTGCATTAGCAAGCCACTGACACCCTCCACCATCCATTAGCCAATTTTGAAGTTTCTCTGCCAGGGGTGAACCCCTTGCTACCCTGACTCCTAGAACCAGCTCTTCCAATAGATGCTCCTCATCCACAGCATGACCAACCCCAGACCTCTTTGGAGGCAATGACCCCAGAGATGACAGTCTGGGAGATGATGGTCCCAGAGACAACAACAACAATGGTGATGATGATGATGACAACAGTAATCCTTTTGTTGATGCCCCAGAACAGCTGGTCCCCCAACTGGTGGTCTTGCAGAACTTGGCAATGGCTGTTGACCATCTGTCACATTCAACCTGCCACTCCAATGACACCTCATCCTCACACACTAAGGTCTGAGAGCTGGACACTTTTGATGGAACTGACCTGAAGAAACTCTGGACATTCTTAGTTCAGTGTGAACTTTGCTTCCAAGATCAGCCCAAGGCCTTCCACCTGGACAGAAACAAGGTCACATTTGCCCAATCATACCTCAAGGGAATGGCTCTTGAATGGTTTGAGCCAGACCTGTTGAACTCTGGAGACCTGGCAGACCATCCACTCTGGATGGATAGCTGGCTGGATTTTGTGGCAGACCTTCAGACAACCTTTGGACCCCACAACCTGGTCACAGACACTGAACATCAGCTTGACCACCTCCACATGAAAGAGACACATCATGTAAACCATTACATGGTCGACTTTAACAGACTAGCACCACAAGTCCGAGGTTACAGAGATGGCACTCTCCACCACCTGTTCTACACCAGGCTCCCAGACCACATTAAGGATGAAATCAGTAGGGTTGGAAAGCCCACTACTCTTTATGGACTGCATGCACTGCCCCAAGAAATTGATGTGCACTACTGGGAACATAAAGATGAAGTCTCCCATCAGGCAAGGTCATCTGGCAACAACTCCTGAAACAACTCTGGAGGCAAAGCCAACTCAAACAAAGGGGACAAGCAGAAATCTAGTGATGCCAACCCCCAGTCTGGTGGTAACCAGCAAACTCTGTCTATCTTGAACCCCAAGCCTCCAAATAATCAGAACTCTGGAGCACTGTCCATGTTATCCAACAAGCTCAGTAAAGATGGCAAACTGACACCTGCCAAGCAAAAGAGATGTTTCAAGCAGAACTTGTGTATGTTCTGCAGAAACCCTGGGCACAAGGCCAAAGAATGCCCTAAGTCTACATCATGTGCAGCTAAGGCTCATGCAGCCATGGTTACTGAGTTGGAAGCCAAACTGACTGCCTCCACTGAGGCCAAAAAAATAGAGTGCAACTCTCAGAACTCCACACAGCCTTGGAGTTGCATTGATACCAACTGTGCACCCTCAGAGGCATGCCTCAATGCATCTGCTCTTTTAAATCCTAATTCGTTAAAGCCTTCTGTCACCCTTGACTTGTATAATATTCCAGACTTTCCAGCATTAATAGATTCAGGCTCAACCCACTGTTTTGTAGGTTCTACTTTCATCAATAATCATGGTCTTTCAACCTACTCTGTCCCACCTCTTGTCCTCCATCTGTTTGACAGTGTGACAATGACATTGATCAGTAAAGCCTCAAATCTCTCAGTCCACTTCTCCTCCAGAGATATCACCAACATGATCTTCTATGTAAGTCCATTGGATTCTGAGTGTAAGATTGTTCTTGGACATAACTGGCTCACCCATTACAATCCATTGTTTGATTGGGTACTGAGCAGTATTAAATTCTGAAACCTTACATCTCACTTGCCAGCACCAACATCACCCTCTGACTCAGAGTCAACTCCAAGGAACCCTGAATACACCCCCCTGGGCTCTCTGGGCATCACCCTCCCTGAGTCAGCTGATAACTCCTCTCCACCCAGCACTCAAGCACCAAACATCTCCCTTGTCAATGCAGCAGCCTTCATCTGTGCTTGCAAGCTAGATGGCTCAACCCAGTTCTCCCTCCAGGTCTGACCTCAGGATAGTACTAAACTCTGGGCTGCCACCAAGGATACCCCAGACTTGTTGTTGGTACCCCCAGACTATCACAACTTCACTGATGTATCAGCAAGGCCAAGGCTTCTACACTTGCACCTCACCAGGAGTTTGACCTCAAGATAGATTTGGAGGAAGGAACTACTCCACTGTTGGGAACCCTCTACTCACTTTCATCCATTGAGCTTGCCACTCTCTGGACCTTCATTGATGAGAACCTCACTACCAGCTTTATTCATCCAACATTGTCCCCATATGCTGCACCTGTCCTTTTCATCAAAAAGAAGGATGGATCACTTTGCCTTTGTGTTGACTTTAGGGGCCTCAACAAGATCACCAAGAAGGACCATTACCTGTTGCCTCTCATTTTGGACTTACTCAACTTGCCTAGTAGGGCTAAGGTATATACTAAAATTGATCTGTGCCACACTTACCACCTGGTGTGCATCACTGAAGGAGATGAATGGAAGATGGCTTTCAGAACTCATTATGGATCTTGTGAGTGGCTGGTGATGCCATTTGGACTTACCAATGCTTTGTCAACTCCATCTTCATGGACCTACTGGATGTATGCATCCTTGTCTACTTGGATGACATCCTTATCTATTCCAATAACATTGAAAACCATAAAAAACATGTTCATGAGATACTCCACAGACTCTGTGAGCATGGTTTGTATGCCAAACCAGAGAAATGCAAATTCCACTCCAAGTCCATGGAATACCTCAGTTTCTCCTTATCCCCCAATGGTTTGTCAATGTCTGAGGACAAGGTAAAGGCTGTCCATGACTGGCCTGAACCTCACAAGGTGAAGGACATCCAATCCTTCCTCAGCTTTGCAAATTTCTACCATCATTTTATCTTCAATTACTCAGACATGGTCCCACTAACACATCTCACACAGAAGGGGGCACCTTGGAATTTCTCCGAGGATTGTCACTGGTCCTTTAATCACCTCAAAGAAGCTTTCTCCATGGCTCCAATATTGACTCACTTCCAGCCTGGACTTCCCATCACAGTCAAAATGGATACTTCAGACTATGCCATCACCAGCATCCTGTCCATTGCTTGCCCAGATGATGAGGTATGACTGGTAGCATTCTACTCCCAGACTTTGACTGCCCTGGAGTTGAACTATGACACACACAACAAAGAGCTGTTGGTGATCCATGAAGCCTTCCAGACCTGGCACCATTACCTTGAAGGCCCCACACACCCCATTGACATTGTTACTGACCACAAGAATCTCGAGTATTTCTCCACCTCGAAAGTACTCACCAGGTGCCAAGCATGTTGGTCTGACTACCTTTCCCAATTCAATATGGTCATTCATTTCTGCCCCAGTAAGCTCAGAGCAAAGCCTGATGCCTTGACTAGACAATGGGACATCTACCCCAAAGAGGGGGATAGGGGCTATGCCCAAGCTAACCCACAGAACCTCTGACTGGTGTTTACCATTGAACAACTATCCAATTCATTATGGGCAACCTACTTAGAAAGCCTGGTACTACATGCTAGTATAATCATGGACATTGAGAAACTCCATGAAGACATCAAGTCCACCTTAATGTCTGACCCACTTGGTCAACTCCACCTCTCTAACCCATCTAACCCTCATTGGCAGGTAGATGAATCCAGATGTTTATGTCTGGATGGTCGCATATACGTTCCCAACCCAAATGACCTCAGACTCTGTGTACTCTGTTACAAGCATGACCACCCCTTGGCCAGTCACTTTGGACAAAACAGAACACTCAAACTCATCTGTTGTGAGTACATCTGGCCAAATGCTCAGACGTTCATCCAAGACTACATCAAATCTTGCACTGCCTGTGTGTGTGCTAAAACTCCAAGACATAAGCCATATGGGATGTGGAAACAATTACTGATACTGGAGAGACCATAGAACTCCATTTTAATGGATTTCATCAAACAACTACCAAACTCCAGAAACCATACTACTATACTGGTCATTGTAGACCATCTCTCGAAACAAGCTGTATTCATCCCCACTGAAGATACTATCACATCCCCACAACTCACTAAACTGTTTCTACTCCATGTCTTCTCTAAGCATGGAGTTCCCTCACACATAACCTCTGACCGAGGCACAGAGTTCATGCCTCACTTCTTCCAGTCACTAGGCAAAGCACTAGACATGAAGCTCCACTTCACTTCCAGATATCACCCTGAAGGTGACAGTCAAACTGAATGAACTAACCAGACATTGGAGCAGTACCTACAGGTCTACTGTAATTACCAACAAGACAACTGGTCAGAGTTGTTACCACTTGTGGAGTTTGCATACAACAACACTCTGAGTGCTACAACCAGAGTTTCACCATTCTTAGCTAATAAGGGATATCATCCAAATGTCACCATATACCCAGAAAGAGAATTGACATCTTCTTGAGCTAGAGACTATGCAGTGGACTTAGACTCCCTGCATACATTCCTACAAGAAGAAATGAAAGAAGCTCAGCAGAGATACCAAGGTCCAGCAGATGCTAAAAGGTCTCCACCTCCAGACTTTCAGATTGGAGATTTGGTATATGTCAAAGCAAAGTACTTCAGGTCCATGTGACCTTCAATGAAACTCTCAGAAAAGAACCTAGGCCTGTACCCTATCATCACATGTGTTGGATCATTATCCTTCACTATCCAGCTACCTGATGCTATGAAGTCCATACACCCTCTGTTCCACATTTCACAGCTAGAACTGGCAACTCTGAACACAATCCCTAACTGTGTCCAACCTCCACCCCCACCTGTTGAAATTGATGGAGAACCAGAGTATGAAATAGAACAAATCCTAGACTTGAAAGTGGACTACTGTAGGTGATGTCTGCTGCAGTATCTAGTCAAGTGGGCTGGCTATGAGGGCATGGATGAGGAAACATCCTGGCTCATAGCTACCAAATTAAGCAATGCCCCTGACTTAGTTGCAGATTTCCACAGAGTGTACCCCCACAAGGATGGTCCATTGAGCACCATCCCACCCAAGAAATAAGTGGACTTTTCAGAGTTCACTCCATCTATGCTATGAAGACTCACACTCACTCGATTCTAAGATGGACAACAGAAAATATATTTCAAAAAAAAAAAAAAGAAAGAGGAGGGGGGAGACAGGAAACTTGAAGTACACTATGGACATGGATAAACTAAAAATAATGACTAAATGGTGTCATCATTCATTGCCCAGTTGACAAGAGTGGTCATTGCAGTCTTGAGAATCTTGAATGATTCCTCCAACACCCAAGACAGGTCCTTGACCTCCTTTGACATGGACTCCACAGTGGCAGTGTTCCTTTGGATCATGTTCATGATCTCTCCAAGCTGCCTATCCAAGACCTCCACCAGCAGATCTTGACACAGAGCTTGTACATGGGGTAGGCGAGGCTTTGGAACCACCTGGGTGTCTGGCATGTCATCCAGGTCTTCATTGTCAGCCAGCTCTCTGAAATGAGCAGACTTCCTCTGCTTCCTTTTTTCTCCACCTTGGGGAGATGTTGCAGTTGATGCTGGTTTCTTGGACTCCAGAGCTGTCAGGTTCAGGTCACATTTGCCTTTGGTTTTCTGGCGCTGGACACATGACTTGCTGTGCCTGGTACCTGGCACACATGGCTCACCAGCCTTGACACAGGCAGAGCAAGCCTTAGCCTGCTCTGCAGGCCTTCCACCAACCAATGTGACATGCTGAGACCAGTACAGACTTGTCAGCATGGGTTTTTAGGGTAATAAATATTGTTATGCACCAACAAACTCTCTGCCTGCTGTGCCTGATGTGTCTCCTCCTCAAGCCATTTTTTCTCTGCCTCCAACTCATGGAGTCTCTTTTCCTTGGCTGCTTTCCTCTGCACAGCCTCCTCAGCCTTTCTATGCTCCTTGGCCTTCCAACATTCCTTGGCCTCCTTCACTCTCTGGGCCTCCTCAGCTTGCTGGCATTCTTCTTCTTGAATTGCTGCCTGCATGGCAGCATGCCAATGCTGCTGTTGCTCATCAAATTTTGCCATTTTCATGGTAGGTGGGTCATCCAGAAACTCTTGTAACAACTCCACATTGAGAACATCCCAAGCAATGCCTGTGGGGTTGAGGGAGGGTTTGAGTCAGGGAGTGGGAGACATAGCATTAGCATTTAGGAATTTAGAGATGGGCATCTGAACTTTGACAAAACCCTGTCAAGCTCTTTTTACTGTGAAGTTTTTTGGACTCCAACAATGCAGACTTCAAAACTCCAAAGTGACACTTGAGCACAACAAGTGCCTCAAGGGCTTGGCCCTGAGAGGGGGATACTGTCACATCCGTGATGCATGCACAAGGTCCAGACCATAGTCCAACAACCTGAAGTGTTATTCTAGCCCTACAGGCTTCCATCATGAAACTCCATTCTGTCTCTGATTTGACTTGTGATCTATTTCTGTTTCTGTTTCCATATTCAGTATATTTCTCTCATGCTTCAAAGTGACTCACCATGCTACCATAGTAGTATGCCTTAGTAATCCCCATACTATCTGGCTATCTGGCAACTACTGACTTACCTTACTAATGGCTCACTAATATTGCTAATCATCCATACTGTGTTCTGGTAGTCACTGCACCCCAGACATTGCTTTGGACTTTCCTCTGTACTATAAAAGCCTTGTACATACATTGTAGCACCTCAGTTCGAATATTGAATAAGATACTCATTGATCTCACTCGATTCTAGACAGTTTCTGGATAGCTCCAACCTCTGGGACTCAGCAGGAACTAGTGTACTAAGTTGTACACTAAACTCCAACTACCCAGACTTTGACTATAACCTCTCTCTGCCCTCAGACCCCCTAAGAGACCATTGAGAACCAGTCTTGACACCTCTCATTCCTCCAGTGACATTTTATTTCGAATCCACATTACTATCCATCACCTACTTAAGGATGGGTACTGATTCAACTCATGCTCTCCTTCAAACTAAGTGTCTCCACAGCTTGTGAGATGTGATACCCAGGTTGCTCATTTGATGGTCTCTCTAAGTACAACATTTGGGCTAGGATGTTGGTAGTATGGTAACCATAGTTCTACACAACATAATTGAAGTACTTGCCTTAAAGATGTGGTGACTACTGTCACTCCCACTGTTGTGAGAATTTTTCAAGCAGGGGTTGAAGTATTATGTTACTGTTACTTGGATTATGTTCTGCTGACTCAGCCATCCATTGGAGTGTGATGGTGTTTAAAGACAGATTAAGAGGATAGTAAACTATACTATTTGTAGTCAAAAAGAGGAACAGTACAATAGTTCTATTAATGAACTACACTACATTGTGCAAGTCAAAAAATGTGAATTACTATATTTTCTGACTCAACAACCCAATACTTCGGGGTTGAAAAAAATGCAGACAAGTACACATTTTCCTAATGAATTCCACTACATTTTTGACAGTCACAATAGTGGAGAATGTCCATACCTTCATGTGGAATCTCCATGGCCTCCTGGGGAATCTCCAATGATGCAGGGCTAAAGGATGTGTCATAGGTTTTATGGAGAATATGGGAGAATCCCAGTGCATCACTAGGGAATGCCTGTACCACCCTGGGGAGTTGCTAACCTTCACTGGAGAAGCTCCCACCCACATGTTGGAGAATCCCATACATCACTGGAGCATCCTCATACTTCCCCTTGAAATCTCCAACCTGGCATGGAGAATCACCATATATCACTGGAGCATCACTGTACCACATGGGGAAATCTCCCACTCACCCTGGACCATATATCACTGGAGAATACCCATACTACCCCAGGGAATCTGCAACCATCCCAGGAGAATCTCCCACCTGCCCTGGAGGATCTCCATACATCACTGGAGAATTCCTACACCACTCTGGGGAATCTCCAACCCCCCCTGGAGAATGCCCATCCACCCTTGAGAATCTCCTACCATTCCTGGCCCTGGAGAATTTCCAACCAGCCCTGGAGAATCCCCATACCACACTGGAGAATCTCCATATATTACTGGAGAATTGCCATACCATGCTGGAGAATTCCATATATTACTGGAGAATCCCCATACCATGCTGGAGAATCTCCATACATCACTGGAGAATCCCTGTACCACCCCAGGAGTATCTCCAGACATCACTGGAGAATCCCTGTACCACCCCAGGAGTATCTCCAGACATCACTGGAGAATCCCCATACCCTGCTGGAGAATCTCCAGACATCACTGGAGAATGCCCACACCACTCTGGGGAATCTTCATACATCACTGGAGAATGCCCACACCACTCTGGGGAATCTCCATACATCACTGGAGAATCCCCACACCACCCTGGGGAATCCCCATACCACCCTGGAGAATCTCCCACCCACCCTGGAGAATCTCCATACCACCTTGGAGAATCTCCAACCCCCCTGCAGAATCTCCCACCACCCCTGGGGAATCTCCCACCACCCCTGGAGAATGTCCTACCCACCCTGGAGAATCTCCCACCCACCCTGGAGAATCTCCATACCTCCCTGGAGCCATCCCCTCTGCAGATTTCCCATACATTCCTGCAGAATCTCCATCCCCCCATATCCCCATACCCCTGGAGAATTACCAACCTGACACAGAAATTCCCCATGTCCCATTGGGTCACACCAAACCTTCACTGCAGCTGTGCACAACAGAAGCAATGTGTTAGTAGTGAATAACAGGCTTATGAGGAGATGCACAGCTAAAGGATGGGCCAGTAGGTGAGTACCTCAGAGATGTGGACCTGAAGGAAGGTGATGGCAGACTTCAGTGCAGTGGCACATGTTGCTGTGGGAGGGGCTGAGTAGCATGAGGTATAGGGGTAAGGGACCACACTCCTTATGGGCTGCACCATTGTAGTGGTAGTGAGACCAACATGACCAGCCTAACATAAAGAGACCCAATGCCCCCCCCTAGGATCATACCAAATCTTCACTGCAAAATTGAACATTAGACTTCCAAGTAGATGCAGGTCTGAAGGATGGGCAAGTCAGTAAGTACTTCAGAGATGTAGGACTCAAGGAAGGTGATCACTGAATTCACTACAGGAAACCAGGTGAGAATGGAAGATGCTAAGGACCACAGCAGTGAGATGAAGTAATGATATTTGTGGACTGCTCACCAGTAGTATCAGTAAGAACCAAAGGGGCTTAATGGAATTTCCAACCATAGTAGGAATCCCTGAACTCTCATGCCCCCAATGAGAATCTCCAACCTGGTATGGAGATTCTCCATGTTCCCTGGGGAATTCCCCCTCATCATGGAGAGTTCCTGTTTGGTATGGATAATGTGCCACCCCCCATGGAAATTCTCTGTCCCCCAGAGGGCATTACCAACCCTGTGTGGACACTCTCTATGCCTTTGTTAGGGAGTTGTCAACCCAACACAGGGAGTTTAGCTTTGGAAGGTGGTGAATTTACCCTGGAGAAATTGTGGTTGCCACCATGGGTAGGTCAAATCAGCATGGGAAATGTCCAGGATTGTACTGGGAAATGTGTTTGTTTACCTTGGAAAAGTCCCAATTGCCACCAAGGGGAGGTCAAGTCAACATGGGGAATCCCCAGCATTGGACTGGAAAGTAGGTTAATATAGCCTGGAGGAATCCTAGTTGCCACCCTGGGCAGGTCAAATCAGCATGGGCAATGTCCAGGATTGACCTGGAAAGTGGGTTGATGTAGTCTGGAGAACTCCCAATTGCCACTTTGGGTACGTCAAATTACCATGGGGAATGCCCAGAATTGGACTGGGAACTAGGTTAATTTAGCCTGGAGAAATCCCAGTTGCCACCATGGGTAGGTCAAATTTGCATGGGGAATGCCCAGCATTGAGCTGGAAAGCAGTTTAATTTAGCCTTGAGAAATCCCAGTTGCCACCCTGGGTAGGTCAAATCAGCATCAGGAATGCCCAGAACTGAACTGGCAAGCAGGTGAATTTAGCCTGGAGAAATCCCAGTTGCTACCATGGGTAGGTCAAATAGGCATGGGGAATGCCCAGAATTGAACTGGCAAGCAGGCTAATTTAGCCTGGAGAAATCCCAGTTCCCACCATTGGTGGGTCAAATAGGCATGGGGAATGCCCAGAACTGAACTGGCAAGCAGGCTAATTTAGCCTGGAGAAATCCTTTCCACCATTGGTAGGTCAAATAGGCATGGGGAATGCCCAGAATTGAACTGGCAAGCAGGCTAATTTAGCCTGGAGAAATCCCAGTTTCCACCATTGGTAGGTCAAATAGGCATGGGGAATGCCCAGAATTGAACTGGCAAGCAGGCTAATTTAGCCTGGAGAAATCCCAGTTGCCACCATTGGTAGGTCAAATTGGCATGGGGAATGCCCAGGATTGGACTGGGAAGTTGGTCAATTCACCCTGGGGAATACCCAGAAGATGCAGGTAATATCTGGGAAAAATCATATTTGGACCCCAGCCACTCCAATGTATTGACACCCAAAATGTATTTATTTTGGAGAAATGGATTTCTCCCACTTTCTCCAGCATCTATTGGATGGCAGGTCTGGAGAATCTCCAGAGGTTGGGAATTCCCAAGCAGTTGACACCTATTAGGCCAATACATCTATAAGAATATATAGACCTAATAGGTCCCCATAGGTGGTTGACTGAAGTGAGCATGTAGTACTGGGCTTTCTAGGTAGGTTGCCCATAGTGAATTTGATAGTTGTTTGGTGGTAAACACCAGTCAGAGGTTCTGTGGGTTAGCTTGGGTGTACCCCCTATCCCCCTCTCTAGGGTTTGCTCTGAGCTTACCAGGGTGGAAATGAATAATCATATTGAATTGGGAAAGATACTTGGACCAACATGCTTGGTGCCTGGTGAGCACTTTCAAGGTAGAGAAGTATTCAAGGTTCTTGTGGTCAGTAACAACATCAATGGGGTGTGCAGGGCCTTCAAGGTAATGGCACCAGGTCCAGAAAGCTTTGTGGATTGCCAACAGCTCCTTGTCAGGTGTGTTGTAGTTCAACTCCAGAGCAGTCAAAGTCCAGGAGTAGAATGCTACTGGTTGTACCTCACCATCCAGGCAAGTAATGGACAAGATGCCAGCAATAGCATAGTCCAAAGTGTCCATTTTGACCATGATGGGAAGTCCAGGTTGGAAATGAGTTAGTATTGGAGCCATGGAGAAAGTTTCTTTGAGACAATTAAAGGACTGGCAACAGTCCTCATAAAAAGTTCCAAGGTGCCCCCTTCCATGTGAGACATGTTAGTGGGACCATGATGCCTGAGTAATTGAAGATGAAATGACAATAGAAGTTTGCAAAGCTGAGGCAGGACTGAATGTCCTTCATTTTATGAGGCTTGGGCCAGTCACAAACAGCCTTCACCTTATCCTTGGACATTGACAAACCATTGGGAGATAAGAAAAATCTGAGGTATTCCATGGACTCTGAGTGGAACTTGCATTTCTCTGGTTTGGCATACAAGCTGTGTTCCTGGAGTCTGTGGAGTACCTCACAAACATGTTTTTTATGGTTTTCAATGTTATCAGAATAAATGAGAATGTCATCCAGGTAGACAATGATGCATACATCCAGTAGGTCCACAAAGACAGAGTTGATGAAGTGTTGAAATGCTGCAGGGGCATTGGTAAGTCCAAATGGCATCACCAGCCACTTGTAGGATCCATAATGGGTTCTGAAGGCATTTTCCATTCATCTCCTTCAACAATGTGCACTAGGTGGTAAGGATGGTGCAGATCAATCTTAGTATACACTTTAGCTTGACTAGGCAAGTTGAGTAAGTCCAAAATGAGAGGTAGTGGGTAACAGTCCTTCTTAGTGATCTTATTGAGGCCCCTAAAGTCAACACAGAGACATAATGATCTGTCCTTCTTTTTGACAAAAAGGACAGGCATGGCATACAGGGACAATGTTGGACAAATAAAGCCAGTAGTAAGATTCCCATCAATGAAAGTCTGGAGAGCACCAAGCTCAATGGATGAAAGTGAGTAGAGGGTTCCCAGCAGTGGAGTAGTTCCTTCCTCCAAATCTATTTTGAGGCTGAACTCCCAGTGAGGTGCAAGTGTGGATGCCTTGGCCTTACTGAACACATCAGTGAAGTCATGATAGTCCTGGGGTACCAATGACAAGCCTGGGGTGTCTTGCACAGTGGCAGCCCAGAGTTTAGTACTGTCCTGAGGTTGGACCTGGAGGGAGAATTGGATTGAGCCATCTAGCTTGCAAGTGCAGACGAAGGCTGCTGCATTGACAAGGGAGATGTTTGGTGCTCAAGTGCCAGGTGGAGAGGAGTTGTCAACTGATTCAAGGAGAGTGGTGTTTGGAGAGCCCAGAAGGGCATCTTTGGGGTTTCTCAGAGTTGACTCCAAGTCAGAGGGTGACATCAGTGCTGGCAAATGAGATGTAAGGTTTCAGAATTTAATACTGCTCAGTACCCAATCAATCGATGGATTGTAATGGGTGAGCCAGTTGTGTCCAAGAACTATCTTACACTCTGAATCCAACAGAGTTACATAGAAGGTCATGTCAGTGACATCTCTGGATGGAAAGCAGACTGAGAGATTTGAGGCTTTACTGATCAATGTCATTGTCACTCCATCAAACAGATGGAGGATGAGAGGTGGGATGGAGTAAGTCAAAAGATTGTGATTATTGATGAAAGTAGAATCTACAAAACAATGGGTCAAGCCTGAATCTATTAATGCTGGAAAGTCTGGAATATTATATGAGTTGAGAGTGACTGAAGGCTTTAATGAATTAGGGTTTGAAAGAGCAGATGCATTGAGGTGTGCCTCCAAGGTTGCACAGTTGGTATCAATGCAACTCCCAGGCTGTGCAGAGTTCTGAGAGTTGCACACTATTTTTTTGCCTCAGGGGAGGCAGTTGGTTTGGCTTCTGACTCAGTAGCTGTAGCTGCGTGAGCCTTAGCTGCACAGGGTGTAGACTTGGGGCATTCTTTTGCCTTGTGCCCAGGGTTTCTGCAGAACATACACACATTCTGCTTGAAGTGTCTTTTACATTCAGCAGGTGTCAGTTTGCCATCCTTGCCAAGTTTGTTGGATAGTGTGGGCAGTGCTCTAGAGTTCTGATTATTCAGGGGCTTGGGGTTCAAGGTAGATGGAGTTTGTTGGTTGCTACCAGACTGGGGATTGGTGTTACTAGATTTCTGCTTGTCCACTTTGTTGGAGTTGTTGTCAGAGGACTTTGCTTGATGAGAGATCTTGACCTTGTGCTCCCAGTAGTGCACATCAATTTCTTGGGCTAGGGCACACAACCCATACAAGGTGGTGGGCTTCCCAACCCTACTGATTTCATCTTTGATACAATCTGGGAGTCTGGTATAGAATAGGTGGCAGAGGGCACCATCTCCATAGCCTCAGACTTGTGATGCCAGTCTGTTAAAGTTGACCATGTAGCAATTAACACAATGTGTTTCTTTCATATGGAGGTGGTCAAGCTGGTGTTCAGCATCTGCAACTGGATTGTGCAGTCTGAAAGTTGTCTGAAGGTTCACCATAAAATCCAGCCAGCTATCCATCCAGAGTGGACAGTCTGCCAGGTCTCCAGAGTTCAGGAGGTCTGGCTTGAACCACTCAAGAGCCATTCCTTTAAGGTAAGACTGGGCAAATGTGACCTTATTTTTGTCAAGGTGAAACACCTTGGGACAATCATGGAAACAAAGTTCACATTGAACTAGGAATGTCTGAAGTTTCTTTGGGTCAGTTCCATCAAAGGTGTCCAGCTCTCAGACTTAACATGTGAGGATGAAGTGTCATTGGAGTGATGGGTTGAATGCAACAGACAGTCAACAGCCATTGCCAAGTTTTGCAAGACCATCAGTTGGGAGTCTAGCTGCTCTGAGGCATTGACAAATGGGTTGCCATCATCATCATCATCATCATTGTTGTTGTCATCTCTGGGTCCATTGTCTCCCAGACTGTCATCTCCAGGGTCATCACCTCCAAAGAGGTCTGGGGTTGGTTGTGCCATGGATGTGGAGTGTCTATTGGAAGAGCTGGTCCTAGGGGTTGGGGTAGCAAGGGGTTCACCCCTGGTGGAAAAACTTTGAAACTGGCTGACTGATGGTGGAGGACATCAGCAGCTTGCTAATGCAATGTGTGCACTAGACTCATGCATATCATCAATCATAGTTTGTTCCAAGGCTTCAACAGCCATGGAGCATGAGCAGAGTTGGGTAGTCCTGGTCATGGTCTAGGGGTTTGGTGGACTTGTGCAAGGATTGAGTTTGAATATACTGTCAAGACCAGTTCTCAATGGTCTCTGGGAAGGTCCAAGGTCATAGAGAGGTTGTAGCAAAAGTCCAGGTAGTCAGAGTTTAGCATACAACTTAGTATACTAATTCTTGCCAAGTCCCAGAAGTTGGAGCTATCCAGAAACCGTCTGGAGTCAAGTGAGATTGATGAGTATCTTGTTTGATATTTGAACTGAGGTGCTATGATGTATGTACAAGGCTTTTTTACTACAGAGAAAAGTCTAAAGCAATGTCCAGGGTGTAGCAACTACCAGAATGCAGTATGGATGATTAACAGTATCAGTGAGCTATTAGTAAGGTAAGTCAGTAGTCACCAGATGGCTGGATACTACAGGGATTAGTAAGATACACTAGTATGGTGAGTCATTTAGGAAGGTGAGAGAAGTATACTAAATATAGAAACAGAAACAGAAATAGATTGCAAGTTAAATCAGAGATGAAATGGAGTTACACAATGGGAGCCTGTAGGGCTAGAACAACACCTCAGACAGTCAGACCATGGTCTGGCCCTTATGCACATGTCATGGATGTGACACTCTGCTGCTATACACCTTCACCCATTGACCTATTACCCAATGCCTGACTGGAAGCAAGTCTACTCTGAAATCCTCTCCTCCTATGCAGGAAGGTATAAAGAAGCAAGGGGGAACTCTCAGCTCAGGAATGAGATCCTTGCTGAGGTGAAGTTGGAGATCCTTCAACATGAACCTGAGGATTCTATGGCATTGTCCCAACAGTTGAGAGTGGTGAGACATATTTTCCATCAAGTGGGAGATGTCTGAGGTTTGTCTAGGCAATCAGGATGGTGTTTTTGCCCCACCTGGATCCTGAGGGTCAGGATGATGAAATAGCCATCATGCAGCACATCCTGGCTGTCACTAGAAAGAGCCAGGGAGATGGTTGTGATGAGGAGGGTGCCAGGGAGGAGAAGGCTCACCCCACCAAGGCTGGGGACTACAAAAAGGCCTTTACCCCTTTTACCACTGCATAGAGGATCTTCAAGGATGAAATGGATGCCTATGATAGGGAAAGGAGGGACACCAAGGACCCAAAGACCATAGGGCAGAGAAACAGGATCATCCAACAATGGTGGGAGTCTGTTTCAGATGAGAGAAAAGCAGAAGCTGGGAGGGCAGCAGAAAAATGGAACAAGTTGGGTGCCCCAAAAGGGACCCATGACTCATAAGTTCACTTTTCACTCTGTGACCATATGCTGAGCTAGCCAATAAACAGATACAGGAGAAAAAATCTCCCAAACATGGCCAGAGATTTAATTGAAACTGTGCACAGAACCATGGGGTCCCATGTGGTGATGTTCATAGCACATGAGGCAGGGGAAGGCCAGATCAAGATGGCAGTGTAAGTTTAACCATCCTTGTTCTTTTTCAATGCTCAAGAAGGCCACCAGGTTTAAGACTGCACCAGGAGATGGGAAGAAGGCATTCATAGAGTCTTCAGAGGCTAGCAAGGATTGGGTGTTGAATGGGGAAAATATTTTGATGGATTATCTTTTGACAGCCCCTGGTAAGCATGGTGTATCGTCTCTCCACATGTCTATGCCCATTGGTCATTGTTTAGTGGAGGAAGATTCTGCTGAGAAGCAAGAGGTGGAGATATCCTTGGATGAGGATGGGAACCCCCAGATGCCCACTTGGGCAGGGCAGAAGTTGAAGGTGCAGCAGAACTTGGTGAGAGCAGTCTTCCAAGCTGCTTATGGTGGGTCTCAATTGTTGTGGGTATGGCTGGGATCTGATTGAAGTCTGGGACATAGCCAAGTTCACAAAGAAGCCCAAGGCCAAGGTTCCCTGGGGCTTGCTGATCAAGTCTCCCATGGAGTATATTGACTCCCAGTCCATTCCAGAGGGGTTTACAATGAAAGATCCTTCAAAATGGACCAAGGCTGACCTGGGGATGCTCTGGGGTCACTGGGGAACCCTAGAGGCAGAGGAGAAGGTGATTGTATCTTTCATCAGTTGCAAAAAGGAGGATGCACCTTTGTCATGGCAGTTTGACAGAGAAGAGAGAATGGATGGACCCTGAGGATGACAGTGAAGAGGAAGTAGGTGGAGCAGGGATGCAGTGATCAGATGCAGGGCCCTCCAGGAAGATGACAGACACTGGTGAAGTTGTGAACAAGGAGGTGGGAGTGGCTATGGATGCAGGGGATGAGGCCCCTGAAGAGTCTAGTCCTGCTTGGCATGCCAGCAAGGACTGAATTGCATTTTTGAGGTCTCTTTCCATCATGCCCAGGTACCAAGTACTTGTGGACCTGGTGGAGGGCCTGCCAGAAGAGGTAAGTGGGTGAATTTCAGGGAACACTTTGCTAACAAAACACCTTGCATAGGAATGTGGAAAGGGGAGAGAGGCAGACCTTCCCCACTGGGCCACATGGGCCTGGGGTGCCAAGTATTTGCCCCAGGAAATTCATTTGGATGGGGGGAGTTTTGGAAGGCCCTTGGGCAATTGCAAAGTACAAGGTTTGCTTCCTCCTCATCTGGTTGGGAGGTGGTGCTGGGACTTGGTCTCCTGTTGAGGGAGTGTAGTTGTGCCAGGAAGTTGAAGAGGATGATCCCTTGGTCAGTCACCTCCAATTTTTGCTGAACTCTGAGCTTGGGGTCAGGAGGGCAGAGGATGTGATGGATATAGTGGGGTTGATAGTTTCCAGGTTGGAGCAAAGTTCTGCAGGTATGAAGGAGCCCAAAAAGGAGGGTGAAGGTGCTGTAACAGGTGGGGGTGATAGAGAGGATGAGGAGAAGGAAAAGGAGGAAGCTCCAGCTGTGCTACCTACTCAAAAAAGGAAAGGGGCAGAGAGTGGGATGGTGACTAGGAGAAAGAATGTGGCAAAGAAGGATGGGGAAAGGGGAAGAAGGATGGAGAAAATGGGATGAAGGGGGTAAAAACTTGGAATCAAACCAAGAAGGCCATGGGACTTGGAAGGGTAGATAGATGATGTACAGAATGTACATGTTTTGGAACCCCAAAGAATTGAATTACCACCAACTCCTCAGCCAGATGAGACAGCTAAGACTGTGGGGGGTCCTGCAGCCTGGTCAGCCAACCCCACTTCCAGGACTGTGGGGGATCCAATGGCCAGGTCAGCTGACCCCACTTCAGGACTGTGGGGGATCCTATGGCCAGGTCAGTGGACCCCACTTCCAGGACTGTGGGGGGTCCTGCAGCAAGGTCAGCCAACCCCACTTCCAGGACTGTGGGGGATCCTATGGCCAGGTCAGCTGACCCCACTTCCTGGACTGTGGGGGGTCCTGCAGCAAGGTCAGCTGATTCCACTTCCAGGACTGTGGGGGATCCTATGGCCAGGTCAGCCAACCCCACTTCCAGGACTGTGGGGGGTCCTGCAGCAAGGTCAGCTGACCCCACTTCCAGGACTGTGGGGGATCCTATTGCCAGGTTGGCCAACCCCACTTCCTGGACTGTGGGGATCCTTTGGCCAGGTCAGTCAACCCCACTTCCAGGGGGGTGGGGCATACCCTGGTCACATTGGCCTACCCTACTTTCAGGGGTGTGGGACATCCTATACCAGGGTCAGCCCTCCCCACTCCCAGGACCATGACCAGCCAACACCAGGTCAGGGTCCATCAGCTGACATCAGCTAGTCCCATGTTTAGGCCAAAATGTACATGTCAGCTGTCCCAGTTTCAGGACTAGAGGTGACTGAGGGGTCTGCCTTTGTGAGGGTGAGGAAATGTGGCTTGTGCTGACCATGTGTACTAAGACTGGGGATCAATTGGGGACATGGAGGATGAGAGAGGCAAGTAGGGGTGCTGCATCTTCAATTCTTTGCATTTCTTCACTTGGCAGCAAGAATGGCCTTGACCAGATACATCAGCAAGATGGCAAAAATTCTGATGGTCTGGGAAGATCTGATGGTCTGAAAAGTTCTGAAAAGTTCTGGAAAAGTCTGAAAAGTTCTGATACCAGAAATTCTCAGAAAATTTCAGACTGTCAGGTCTTCTCAGACTTTTTCAGACCATCAGAACTGCCAACAGATTTTTTCAGACCATCAGAATTTTTGCCATCTTGCTGATGTAATGATTGATGCAACTGCAAATGACTCTCATTTTTGCCTGTGCAATCCACACCAATATTTTGTATGTGGTCCAATGTTGTCTTCCATGTCTGTGGGCAGTCTGTAACTTTTGGCCACTTCACTCCTGACCCCAGGTACATCATCATCCATGAGCACTGTTACTAGCCCTCCTACTGCCAGGGCTATGACTGCAGCTTCCATGTCTTATGCATCCAGGTGTTGGGGTATGGTAGACTCATGATTCCCTCCATGTTGTTTCATCGATCCAAAGGTGGGGAAAGGAGGAGATAGAGGGGGGATCCAAAGGTTGGTTTTCTGGGGAAGTGGTGAAGCTTTGCCAAACTTGGTCTTCCTTGATAGTAATCCCCATGCTGCATGGTAAGATCCTCACCCCTGCAATAGGTTTCAATCATTCTTGTGCTATGCAGTCATCCTACTCCTTCATATATATTGCATATACATCATAAATGGGTTTTATCCAGGTTCCCTTGTCCCTTCAATTGACTTGGTGGTTTCCTTAGACATTTCCAACTGTCACTTCTTATGCATTACTTTACAAAGTAGCTATGGAGTTTATGGGCACTAAAAATGCATACTATTGTTCTTTCTCCTCCCTTTTCCTTTGCCGTTCATCGCTCTAGTTGCCCGTTTTAATATCTGGTCCCTCATTGTGTAGATAACAAACTGTAATGTGATGAGTGCTATCTTTACAATAGACTCGGTCTTGAAACGGGCTGTTTACCGAAGTAAAACAAACGACTTACTCTTCCTATCGGAAGAAGATTAGACGCCACTGACAGCACGTTTTACTGGCTTATTGATAAGCGCCTTCCTGGACCAGCTCCACTCCGTAGCCCCACGCCCTTTCCGCACGTCCATCTTCAACTTGAACCACACGTTTCCTGCCTCCTACAACTTTCGCACAACCTCGTCTTCTCATTGTTCATGGCACCCGGATATTTCAGCAGATTGTGGCGTCGTCGGCAGCCGCCTTCCCCAGGTGATGATAGAATTGTTCCATCAGTTCTCGCTCGCACTGGAGCAACACAACCCAGTACGCCTCAACCAGCACTGACATTCACATTCGTATCGACTGAAGTTGCTGCTCAAGACTATAGTTCTCCCTCGGACGATGGGAGTATTCGCGATACCACAGCGATCAATACCTTTCGCCCAGGTACTTCCCCCAGCCCTGGACTCGTGGACGGTCCTGCTCCCGCTCCTACTCAAGGTGGTTACAGGTGCTTTTATGTACTTCAGTGTACTAAGCTACTATTTGGCCAGGTTCTCTGCCAACCGGTACAGGCGCTCTTACTCCTGCACTTAGCGACATTCAACCTACGGGTCCGCATTGTCCGGAGGGCAATGTCGACGTTCTCGTACGCGCAAAAGGTGAAGACGTATGCTCGGGTAAGTGTTCTACCCATAACGAATGAAATATGTTTAATGACATCAACAACTAGCGGTGCCCTCTTCACGCCCTCCCTATCGCTTAGATCCTGCGAAAGCTAAAGAGCACATTGATCGTATCCGTCGTTTTCGTGTTCTTATCATGGGAAGAGCAAATGCAGGCAAGACAACCATCCTGCAGAGGGTTTGTAATACTACAGATCAACCAGAGATCTTTAACGGAAAGGGGGAGAAGGTACGTATCTCACATAGCGTTTTGTCGAGATTAATCGCATATCTGGCCGCGTTCAGGTGGATGCTGGCGTGATCCAGGGTTCGCTAACGGTGAGGTTATCCCGTGAGTTCAAGTGATATATGTTGAAGGTATCCAGCGTGGTCACCACAATATCGAGGATGAACTGGTCTTCCGGAGTAATCCAGGATTCGTGTTCCACGACTCATGTGGGTTTGAGGCCGGGAGTGAAGAGCAATTTGACACAATGAAGAAATTCGTGAGGGACCGTGCTAAGACGACCAAGTTGGATGAGAGAATCCATGCCATATGGTAATGACATGAATGACGTTATGAACATAATGATCTGATCCTGTTCATTGGTGTAGGTTTTGCATTCCTTTGAATGAGAGCCATAGGATGGTTATGGCTGCTGAGAAGAAATTTTTTGATGAGTGTGATACAGGGCATGGTGTGTGTATTTTACTTGCATGATATTTGTCTTGTAAATGTGTGGCAACAGTTCCTGTAATTGTACTGCTAACAAAGGCAGACACCTTGGCACTAGATGCTGTGCAGGAATTGATGAATGAAGGGAAGAGTGTAGATGATGCAATGAAAGGAGCTGCAGAGGTGGAAAAGGGGATCCTGGATGATTGCCTTACAAGGGTCAAAGATTGGTTGAACAAGGAAAGGTTTCCACCCAAAGACTATGTATCACTCACCAGTCAGTGCCCAATATCTTGCTGCATGGCAGACTCATTGCATGAGACTTCATTGCAGGAATGCAACAAGAGAAGGCTGAGTGTGCTCCACTATTAATGTGCACAGCAAATGCTTTAAAGGAAGAAGGATTGCAACAGCTTCTCATATCAACACAACAGTCCAACTTGGAGCTGTGTATGCAGTTTGCAATAATGAAGTGGGTGATTAAGTTAAACAAACAAACTGTACTAATACATGCCAGGGCGTTGAAAGTGCACATGAAAGATCAGCAGGAAAAGATTGAACCTGGCCCTCTTGCATACAATCTTTCAAGATGGTTTCCATATGTGAGCAATGCATTGATCAGACCTATAATATGCTAATTGGCAGATAGGAGGTATGCGGGATTGAGAGCATTGCTGTGTGATTCATGTTGAATGGGGCTTTAACATTTCAACCTTGTCTGGGGTGATAGAATGTGAGTATTTGGGTGAGTTGTGATGGTGGGTGTATGCTGACAATGTTGACTGCCTCCCTGTTGCACTTGGGTTCATAGTATGTGAGTGGAGTCATGGCAGGTGGTGGTGGATGCATGCTGACCATGTTCACTGCCTCCCTGTTGCACTTGGCTTCATAGCTTGTGAGTGGAGTCATGGCAGGTGGTGGTGGATGCATGCTGACCATGTTCACTGCCTCCCTGTTGCACTTGGGTTCATAGGGAGTGAGTGGAGTCATGGCAGGTGGTGGTGGATGCATGCTGACCATGTTCACTGCCTCCCTGTTGCACTTGGGTTCATAGCGAGTGAGTGGAGTCATGGCAGGTAGTGGTGGATGCATGCTGACCATGTTCACTGCCTCCCTGTTGCACTTGGCTTCATAGCTTGTGAGTGGAGTCATGGCAGGTGGTGGTGGATGCATGCTGACCATGTTCACTGCCTCCCTGTTGCACTTGGGTTCATAGGGAGTGAGTGGAGTCATGGCAGGTGGTAGTGGATGCATGCTGACCATGTTCACTGCCTCCCTGTTGCACTTGGGTTCATAGCTTGTGAGTGGAGTCATGGCAGGTGGTGGTGGATGCATGCTGACCATGTTCACTGCCTCCCTGTTGCACTTGGGTTCATAGCGAGTGAGTGGAGTCATGGCAGGTGGTGGTGGATGCATGCTGACCATGTTCACTGCCTCCCTGTTGCACTTGGGTTCATAGGGAGTGAGTGGAGTCATGGCAGGTGGTGGTGGATGCATGCTGACCTTGTTCACTGCCTCCCTGTTGCACTTGGGTTCATAGTATGTGAGTGGAGTCATGGCAGGTGGTGGTGGATGCATGCTGACCATGTTCACTGCCTCCCTGTTGCACTTGGGTTCATAGGGAGTGAGTGGAGTCATGGCAGGTGGTGGTGGATGCATGCTGACCATGTTCACTGCCTCCCTGTTGCACTTGGGTTCATAGCGAGTGAGTGGAGTCATGGCAGGTGGTGGTGGATGCATGCTGACCATGTTCACTGCCTCCCTGTTGCACTTGGGTTCATAGGGAGTGAGTGGAGTCATGGCAGGTGGTGGTGGATGCATGCTGACCTTGTTCACTGCCTCCCTGTTGCACTTGGGTTCATAGGCAGTGAGTGGAGTCATGGCAGGTGGTGGTTGATGCATGCTGACCATGTTCACTGCCTCCCTGTTGCACTTGGGTTCATAGCTTGTGAGTGGAGTCATGGCAGGTGGTGGTGGATGCATGCTGACCATGTTCACTGCCTCCCTGTTGCACTTGGCTTCATAGCTTGTGAGTGGAGTCATGGCAGGTGGTGGTGGATGCATGCTGACCATGTTCACTGCCTCCCTGTTGCACTTGGGTTCATAGTATGTGAGTGGAGTCATGGCAGGTGGCAGTGGATGCATGCTGACCATGTTCACTGCCTCCCTGTTGCACTTGGGTTCATAGCGAGTGAGTGGAGTCATGGCAGGTGGTGGTGGATGCATGCTGACCATGTTCACTGCCTCCCTGTTGCACTTGGGTTCATAGGAAGTGAGTGGAGTCATGGCAGGTGGTGGTACATGCATGCTGACCATCTTTCCTGTCACTCTGTTTCATTTTGGAATGTAGGCAGTGAGTTATTTATGATATACCTTGACCATCATTATATTATAAAATAGGTGGTGAGGTTTATTATTGTCCTCATGCCCATATTTTTAAATTGCATCTCACAGGATGTAGGTGTTCTGCTGTTGTATTTTTCCTTCAGATCTTATGTCTCATTGTGCATTTTCCAGAGTGTTAGTCATCATTTCTACTACAGACTAATCATAATTCCTGAAATAATTTTGTAGGATGTATGTTCTCAACTCAATTTACCATGCAGTCTTTCTGAGCAATCCTCATAGTTGGTTTGTAGTCTTGTTTTTTTTTTCCCTATATTCAATTCTATGGTCCTTATGGTTTACTTATTAGCTTGTGAGTTTCCTGTCCACCTTTGCTCTCCTTGAGCAGACTGATTCTTTTTATCTACTTTGCTCATGACAGGTTTCCATTGACCACCCTTCCCAATCCCTCACAATCCCTACATTGGCTTTCTCAATGAAATATTCAATGCAGTATATTGCTGAACATGGCATTGGTGAATTTTGTGTTCCAATTCTGTAGATGGAGTGACATGGCTCATGATTGCAGGTGCCATACTTGTTTTGGAATACCTATACTTCTTGCTGCAGGTGCAAGATGCAAGGTTTAATTTGCAGGAGAGCCTGACTTTGGCTGTGAAAGAATATCAAAGTTCAGGTATCCATGCTAAAGTTAATCAATCTATCCAAAACACCTTTGAGAAGTATGGTGACAATGTGGACATTTTGTGCCCCATCCTTGTTGATATTGTAAAGGAGAATCAGCTCTGTAAGATACTATTTCCTTTATACTAATCTGATTCTCATTGTTGCACCCAGCAAGGAGGCTAGGTAGACAGGATTGACCAGGGCCACTGTAATCCCTTGTTGCCTTGCAGTATAGCATTTCATGATGATTTCCAGGAATCCAGGATGATCATTTATGTTGTCCATGGAGCCCCTCATAGGCTTGTGAAATCTTGCGAAATTGGGTGCTAGCTTTGCAGTTTGTGACTCCCCTTTATATATACATCAGAGAATGTTGTCACTTTTAAATGATTTAGTGCAAAAGGCTTCTTTGATTCTCACGTACACAGTGGAGACCAGCAATACCACTACTGTTATGCTGTTGTAATTACTCCCATCCTCATTCTTGAAGCAATCTGGTACATTAGGTATAGTATGGCATATGAAAAGGAGAGGTACCTTGTCAATAGGCAGCAAAGACATCTCACATCTACAGAGGTGGCTGGGGTGAAAGAGGCACATCATTTCCCAAAGGGTGTGATGCTGAGTGGGGGGTGGGGTTTCTGTTTTGGGTGGTTGAGGCCAGTCAGGCTTTGTGGAACAGATTGGTCAGGTAGTGAGGTCACACATTTCCTAGTATCAATGGGACAGTTCACATATACACTTAACATATTGTCAGGAACAAATACCCCTGCTCAGTTGATCATGCCCATTTGTGACCTAGGCTACATATCCCCTAGCAGAAATTGTGCAGGCTCCAAAATAATGGCATATTGGGAATTTCCCACACAGATTCAGAACCATTGGCATCCCAGAAGACAGCTCAGACCCCTGTCATGCATGCAAGAACATGACCTGTACCCCAGAAAGCTTGCACCCATTTGTAGGATCTGCTCATATTGCACTACAGCTAAGAAAAGCACAGTATATATTTTAATTCTACTACTGGAACTGCACAGGCAGCAGCAGCATACCTGGCCCAGGCACAAATCCAGGATGCAGTGGGGGGAGAGCAAAGCAACCAGGTGAGAACATACTCATGTTTGGAGGTGGAGGTGTCATCCCCATTGGTACCCCAGGTGCACTCATCACAGGCATTGCTTGTGCTGGCTGAGGTGTGAAACCAGGTGGGGGTGGTGGTTGAGCTAATGCACCTGCAAAGTGACCCTGGTACAGACCCTGGAATCCTGGGACAGGTGGCTGGGCTTCAAAAGCACCCAATGGTGCCAGCAGTGGTCTCATGCTAACTGGTAAAGCATTGTTCTTGTGTGCTTGCACAGCAAGGAGACATTTGGTGGCTGTACCGTGTTGCTTGCCCTTACCTTCCTTCTTGAATGCATACTGAATGTTTATGTGTTTGTTCATCAAGAATTGACTGTTCATCACCTCAATGGCTGCATCCAACAACTTGAAATCTGTGCATGTGACAAATCCATGGCACTTTGACTGTCCAGTTTGTGGATTGCATGCAATCTAAATGTAGTGGATTAAATAGCCATAGGCAGTGTGAAAAATAGTATGGACCTTGGCCATCATAGCCATCAACCAAACATGCTGAAACATGCCATACAAAAGCCTCTCATCTACATTCTCACCCAAGTTCCCAATGAAAAGGTTGACTTTGACATCCAGTTGTTTTTCGTCAGATGAAGCCTGTAGTTGCATCATTATCAGAGCTCACACACTGAACATGTCACTCACCTTGTTGACACATATCAGTTTACCCCAGAGCTTGATCTGGTTCATAATCTTGCATGTGTATTTGGCATCTTCCTCTGTCAAAAACTCACAAAAACCATAACCTTGGTGGGCAATGGATATGCAGTCCTTGGGAAGGTGCACATTCACTGGAAAGTAATCAATGAAGGCCAGATGCCATTGAGGGTGACATACAGACTTACCAACTGGACTAGCCTGTAACATCAGTTCCTTCATGAGGGCATCCATGCACTGTTCATCAAGGTTTCCCTAACAAGTACAAGTTAATCAGATTACTGCTAAATCATAAGTCAAGACCCACCAGATACACAGTCACTTACTGGTTTATGTCATCCTGGGGACAAGACATGGTGGATGCAAGATCATCAATGGCCATGTGCCAACCAACTTCACCTGAAGTTTCCATGGTCACAGTCCAAAATAAATGAAACAGTGCAACCTGAAACTACATGGTCACACTCACTTGAGGCATTTGTCATCATCAGCAGTGTCATCCCAGTTAACTGTCTTCCCTTTGTCATCCAAGGTGCTCAGTCCTTTTTCTTCCCTTGAGAGAGATGTGATGGCCCCCTCTGACAAGCTCATGTACTTGGAGAGCCTTGTGGCACAGTTGAATGATAAAATCCATGCATTGGAGGAGAAGGTGAAGACAGCTGTACAGTGAGTGAAAAAACCCTTGCAATGTTTCACTATTTTTCACTAAGTGCAGTGTAGCACCGGGGGGCGTGGGAATCTCGCTTGGCAGTAGTGGGATGGATTGTAGTACTGACTCTTGGCTACCAAGGGGTCACTTTATCACGTGATTCTGTCCAGTGGTTGTTGAGATATGCTGGTTTTAAAACAGGTACACCATTGCAAGGGTTTATTCACTTTTGGCTGGGGTGGTGGAATCTCACTCAAATGAAGGGATAATTGTGGTTGTTTGGTCCTACAAACAAAGATACACATATCAACAATGTGTCTGAGTTCCAAAAAGTTCCCATGCTTCTTTGTTTCCAACCTCCACCACCATGAGATCCATCTCTGCCACCCAAAGGAATACTATCCTGACTATGCTTGATGCTGGTCACTCTGCTTCCTCTATTGCCTCTAGTACTGGCCTCCATCTCTCTACCATCTCTAGGCTTCGTTCCAAGGAGTGTTCCACCCTGCAAAAGTCCACTGGAGGTCATCCATCCAAGCTTTCCCCTGCCAATGTCTGCCATGCCATCCACCTCATCTCCACTCACAGGCAGAAAATGCTGTCCAGGTGACCAAAACTCTTACCAATATCATCAACCAGCCCCTCCACCCAAACACTGTCTGGCAGCACCTAAAGAAGACTGGTATGAAGGCTGTGGTCAAGCATAAATGTCCTATCCTCTCTGCCAAGCATTGCAAGGCAAGACTTGATTTTGCCTATGCTCACAAGGATTGGACTCTGGAGGACTGGAAGAGGGTGGTATGGTCTGATGAGACTAAAATCAACCGCCTGGGCTCAGATGGTCACAAATGGGTTTGGAAAAAGCCAGGGGAGAAGCTGAATGATAGGCTAGTGGAGGGGACTCTGAAGTTTGGAGGAGGTTCTCTCATGATGTGGGGCTGTATGACTTGGGAGGGTGTTGGATATGCCACCAAGATTGATGGGAGGATGGATGGAGACCTTTACCTCCAAATTTTGAAGGATGAACTACAAGATTCCCTTGAGTATTATGGTCTTCATCCTCCTGACATCATCTTCCAGCAGGACAATGACCCCAAGCACACCTGCAAGCAGGTCAAGGAGTGGCTGGAGGAGCAGGATTTTAGGACTATGGTATGGCCTGCACAGTCCCCTGACCTCAACCCCATAGAACATGCCTGGGGTTACCTCAAGAGGAGGCTTGCAGAGTATGAGCATCCACCCAAGGGAATACTGGAGTTGTGGGAGAGGACTCAGGTGGAGTGGAATAATATACCAGCTGAAAAGTGTCAGAAGTTGATTGAAAGCATGCCTAGGAGGGTTGAGGCAGTGCTTAAAGCAAAAGGAGGCTATACCAAGTACTGATATCCCCCATATACCCTTCCATTACCAAAAGTGAATAAACCCTTGCAATGGTGTACCTATTTTAAAACCAGCATATCTTGATGACTACTGGATGGAATCATGTGATACAGTGACCCCTTGGTAGCCAAGAGTCAGTACTACAATCCATCCCACTACTGCCAAGCGAGATTCCCACGCCCTCCAGTGCTACACTGCACTTAGTGCAAAATAGCGAAACATTGCAAGGGTTTTTTCACTCACTGTATCTGGGTCTAAAACAGCCACTCAGCAGCTTTGCACTATTCTCACTGGATCACCTGGTGCTGGTATGCCATTTGCACTTTTCTGGTGTGGACAAGTGGCTGATAAAGGTCTGGGACCAGCCAGGGAACCCAGGCACCCAGAATATGAGATCAGAAGTGAGAGTGCATGCTTCTGAACAGCTCATCCAGAGTGTGGCAGCAGCTTCCCATCTATTTTTATATGGAGTGACAGTCAAGTAGCTTACTGTCTTTAGGCCCTTCTTTTTATTGCCTTCAACATCACCTGCATGCCAAGGAGGAAGAAACCAATACTTGCACTGATAGTACCCACATGATAGGGTCATGCTGCACTCAGGAAGTATGTGTCCTGGTCATGCCTGGAGGAACAACTGAAATGGTGGAGGATGTGTGGAGGAATGGATATCTGTCACACACTCCCAGTTCAGTTGATGACTGAAAGTATAAACACTCATACACTCACCCCTTTCCACCTCCAATTGATGACAAATTTTGATACACCATGTCTATTTGGTGCACAAAATTGAACTTGGTATTTTCCTGGCTCACCAGCAACAGGGGGAAGAGCAATACAAATGTGAGGGTTGAGCATAGTAAACTCAAGCCACATGTCTATAATTCCAGAGTAAGGTTTCCAGCTCAACATTTCAGGATCATAGGAAGAAATGTGCACTGTGATACATGTCCCACTGTGTAGCTGTCTGTAAGGTTTCTAGCTTCTCATTCACTTGTATACTTAGTCACTTGAATATAAACACAACTGGTGTTATATTGGAGTGCATAAAGTATGGTAAAAAAGAAGTCCTCCTTTATGTAACAGGTGCTTGTTTTATATATGGGTGCTCTTGTTTATGTAATATATCTATAAACAATACCAGAGTTCAACCATTAATGAACTCCCTACCTATTTAAGTGTAGGAGTCTAGGGCACTCTTACACCCTCCCCCTGAAGAACCCCAACTGGGTTCTTCCAAACTAAGCACAACCACAAACACACTGACATTTCTATTATATGATCACACATGTACAGTGCACAAGTGTGAGACATTGGAGAGCTACAGTGAGATGACTGAGCAGAGATTAGCCAGTCTGCAATGATATATGGAAGTATGTGGTTGCGACAGGATGTTATATAATACCAGGCCCCTACATGGGGGCAGGACCCTTGTCATTGACATCCATGCCTTGCCTCCTGGTGGTACCCATGCTTGGGACATCAGATTCCCAGTCATTGAAATCTGAGGCAGCCATCACCCCTCCCACTACCTCAACACCACTCAGTGAGTGTGGAGTAGCAGGGACAGGTTTGACAGTACAGAAGTCTGGGAGCCCTAGTTCCCAAGCACAATCCAGATAATACTTGAGAGGTCACTGCTTGGCCAGGTGGCCCATGTCACCACCCCATTCAAAGTTGCCTCATGTCAGACCATCATGGATCTGACACCCCTTCCCACAGAGCATGTCACTCTCATCTTGCAGGAAGCCGACACTCCAGGAGTACAGGTCATTGGCTTCCTGGAAACTCAGCCCATTCCTGGCAAGGAAATGGGCTATGTCAGCAGGGGATGGGGCAACATCCTTACAAAGGTCCCAATTGCTTTGGGCACCCAGGACGATGGACAGTCCCTCATTCTCCACTATGGCTTGGTACCAGCCACCAACAGTGAACAGGTGAGCAAAGTTGTGATACCACCCATGCCAATTGGAATCATATCAGAACTGGGGTGCAAAGTACCCTTCCAGGACAAAACCTCTGATTCTTCAAATCAGAGTCACTTCCTTATCCTCAGCATACTCTTTGATGGGACCTGCTACCCCTGGGAAGTTCAACATCTCTTCTGTGTCCTGATACTTCTCAACTTCTGCCCTCCACCATTGTAAAGGTTCACCCCAGGCAGGCATGTTCTTGGGGATCCTATCCTGGTGGGACCTTTTCTTTGGGTCTTGATGGTCAATGATGGGTGGGACTGTCAGGCTGGTGACAGTCAGGGCCTGGGGTGCTGGGATCATGACTGGGAGGGGGGCTTCCACTGGTAGGGGTCTCTCTACCTGTGGAATGGGTACTGGCTCATGAGGGATGGCAGGCTCCTTGCTCAGGAGGGTTGGCATGGGGCTCCTCATATACCAGGGGTTGTTGTGGGGTGAGTCCAGTGACAGATGGTTTGTAGTTGTCCTGTTTGACCTTACTCTTGGCAGCCAACCATGCCAGGGGGTGCCACTGCGAGAGTGCATAGGCTGCAACTGGATTCTTGGCCAGTTTCTTTCCCATATGCTCATTGATGTCAGCCAGATATCGATTGATCCAGGTGATGAGATGTTGGGCCATCCTGGCATACAGTGCATTGTCCTCATTGCTCTCCCTTGCTGTGCGAGCACAGATGTCATCTATCTCATGGGGTGTGTTCAGCAGGTGCACTGTGCCTGGGGGGATGGCTCCAAAGAGAGCTGGAGCATATCCTGTCGCTATTGCCCTCTCATCATTGTAAGGCTGAGGGGCTTCGAACTGGTACAGGCTCTGCTGAGCCTGGACATGCAGGAACTTCCTGCCACTCAGCAGAATGAAGGCCTGGTGGGGGCATTCCCTATGATTGACAGGGAACATGGTGGTAGCCTCCTTGAGGAGGTCAGTCAGGAGGGGTCATTTTTGGCAAGGCTAAGTCTGACCAGACTTGTCAGGGGTGCTGGTTGGCATCTTGTGGTGTTCCACATGAGACACAGGGTCAGAGGTGAGAATGGGGGCATGAGGTGGAGAGCGAGGTGGCTGTGTAGGGGGTCCCCTGTCCCCTCCCCCTGATAGGTGGGCTTCCAGGCTCGAAGAAGAGGGGCCAGCTCCTGCTGGTTGGGGGGGGGGTAGTCATGGCAGGGACAGCCTTTGAGGGATGCAAGGTGGGCACATTCAAACTCATGATCATTGTCGAGTCACTCACACTCATCTTAGTAGTGGTGAGCCTGGGTGTGCCAGTAGTCATGGTCGGCTTGAAGACAGTTGACCTCCTTGTGGGCAGCTGAGGTGTCATCAAGGTGGAGAAGATGCAATAGTACACACACACAGTCCATGCATGCATGTACAAGGTTGGGAGACCCAAGGACCAGGTCATGTGCCATGTGCACTGTGTATGCAGAGCACACACTGCAGCCATTGGGCTGGCCACAGTTGTTGTGCACAACCATGCTGAACTCACTGGCATGCCAGTGTTGACATGGGGGAGAGGCTGAACACTCATGGCAATGTTTGTTGTCATGTGAGCATGAACAGGGATGAGATGGGGACTGAGAGTATGAGGGCACATGATGAGGGGGGGAGTCGTCCCTCACATGTTGTTTGGACTCATGATGATGTGCCCAGTCATCAGGAGACATGGGCATGTCAGAAGAGGCAGCAGCATCCTCACAAGAGGGTGCTGCTGGGGTTTTGGATGTGGGGAAGTGGTGGGACATAATGATGAAGGTTAAGGGGAGGTGTGGTAAGGAAGGAAGAGAGAGGCAATGTGAAAATTTTTGTAAAGGGAATGATTGTGTAATCTTGGTGATAAGTGGTACATATTCTTAAAGCTTAAATGTAGAGCCAGCAGCAAGTCCAGAAAGGGAAGTGTGGGGGGTGGCATGGGCAGGTCACATGCATAGGACTTGTGTGAATTGTGAGGCCTCTCTACTACACATTAGCTTCCATAGTACACCAACTGTGTCTAGGCAGTTGGCAGGGATGCTTAATGTTTTGTAGCTTGAGGTACCTGTCTAGAGCCTTGAAGTCTTTACAGTGTTGGTAAGGTTCCCAAGTGGAGTCACCCAGACTCCACTTGACCAAAAATTCCAGCTGACAGCCCACCCATCAGTGGGTGTTTATTTTGTCAACCAGCCATTCTGCATCATCTGGTATGCCCACATCATAGAAGACATGGGCATCACATTTGGGGAACATCACATTGTCATTGGGTTCATGGTGACACAGGAGGTTGGCATGGAATGTGGGGTGGATTTGTTGTTCCTGGAGCTGCTTAGGCAGTTCCAGATTGTACATGTCTGTGGGCTGGTTTGCTTGAAGGATTTTCATGGGGCCAATGTACTTGGGGAGTAGTTTGTGAGCACATCCTTTAGCCAAGGTGAGATTCTTTGTTGACAGGTATACTAGATCTCCCTCATTGTATTTTCCTCCTTCCCTCCTCTGTTTGTTAGCATGGTTTGTCTGCACCATGCAGGCCTTGATGATGGCATTGTGAGCCATTGCTAGGTTTTCCTTCACTTGATGGATGAAGGACATCACCCCAGGAGCAGTTGTAGCCAACTGCTCCTCAACATTAGGCAGTGATCAGGGCAGGTATCCATATGTGAGCTCAAACAGTGTGAATCCCATTGAGCTGCTGATGCTCAAGTTGATGGTGAACTTGACCATTGGTAGTTTCTCAGCCCAGTCTCATTGATCTGGAGAGACTAGGCCCCATAGCATTTGCAATACATTCTGTATTGCTCGTTCTGAAGCTCCATCTGTCTGAGGATGGAAGGCTGTGGATGTCAGTAGCTTCACATCCAGGAGTCAATGTGCCTTGCACCAAAATTGTGAGGTGAACTTAGCATTGCAATTGGACACAATTGTATCAGGGAGACCATGTAGCCTCACAATCTCCTGAATGAAAACCCATGCGAGTTCAGATGCTCATATGGTGGTGTTGACCAGTATGAGGTGAACTAGAGATGTCAGTCAGCACAGGATGACCAATAGGTAGTCAGTGCCATTGCTTTCAGGGAATGGGCTGATGAAGTCCATTGCAATGGAGCTCCAAGGTCTCTTGGGCACCAGCAGTAGACCTGCCAGGCATGCATTGTCGGTCTTGGTGGTCTGGCACACTGGGCATGATCTGCAGAATCAGTTGATGTCCTTGCCCATCCCAGGCCACCAGAAGTGCCTACAGATGTAGTCTCATGTGTGCAGTGTTCCAAAGTGACCAGGTATCTTGTGTGCATGCTCAATCACTTGTGCCATCAGTCAGTCATTCTTCCAGTCCACCTGAGGGAGACAGAGTACTCTGTCTCCTGCCATGACTTTCAAGTGGATCAGTCCACATCAGTAAATTTACACACATCTAATTTTGACTTAATTGGACTTATTTACACTTACTTGGCTTATGGCACCTTGTGAGATGCATAAGTCCTCAAAGTCAAAAAGATGACCACAACACCAATTTTTACCAACCCACTGAGCTTACCAGTCTAAACTATGATTTCAGGCTAAGTCAGTCAGAACAAAAAGCTCATAAGACAAAAATGCATGCATTACTGAAATAGTACATGGGAACATAGTGATGGTAGACCAATTATGAAGCTAGTTCAAAAGCGTGATGATCAGCAAAATGGTTGACATAAAAACTGCAGTATATGTCTGAGGAATTATGAAGGTTAATATATGGTGGTACTCATTCCTGCCCAAAGATGGGAAGTAGATGTGTGTTGTGGACAATACTGTCAACATGAATAACAGAAAGATTTTTTGTACCACCATCGACAAAAGATGGCTTCACCATCCACATACCCATCAGCTCATCAGGTTGATCTGCTATGTGCTCAAACCAATGTATGAGGGCACAGGGGTAACTGTAGCCATTGGTGTAAACAAATGAGAAGAAACAAAGAACTTGGGCAACCTCCATACTCAGCATTCCATCAGCTGTATTGTCCATGCTCACAAATATCATGTCATATCATGCTGGACCACAGTGCCACATTGGAATTGCACAAATCATTTTGTGTCACATACTACCAATTCCACTTGGATCACTGGGCGACACAAAGGTGGCAGTAGCCAAGTGAAAAACTTTGAGGGGTCCAGTGAACACAGGAAGATGGTGAGGATGTGACAGAGATGAGATGGGTTCACAGTGTAGTTGTTCATATAAAAATTCACTGATAAGCTTTGGCAGCATTGGAATACCGAGCTCAAAAGCAAGCACAGGAACACTCCTTGCATGGCCACAAGCTTGACAGAAAATTAAAAACCACAAGAGCTAGATAGAGATGACACTTACCATGGCATTGAGCCAGCTTCACGTCTGAATGAGCGAGTACGGGCCACTCATCCACAATATCAGCATGCTCATCCTCATCTTCCCCATCATTGAGGCCTTCAGTCATGCCACTCGTCTCCCTGTCAGATTGGGGAACAGTATCACATTGTGGGTCTGAAAGCATCATTATTTAGTCAATTGACAGAGAAAACTTAGTATTACCTTGTGAAGATACAGAGTCTCTTGTGTGCAACAATGGCAGCATCCCACAAGCCTCAAAGTCAGCACAGGCAGCAGCCAATTGGGTAAGGTGTTGGTTAGTCCATAAGATCTGACCAAGTGCATTGTGTTTGCTTGACTGCCACCATGGCCTCTTGACTGCTACAATGTGCTTTGATTCTGTAATTGACATGCACAAGCCATTTGGTGCACCAAAGAGATGGATTAGGGCACCATAATGGACAAGGGAATGTTGACAAGGGAGGGAGAATCCATCAATGTGCACACTGATGTCCTGGAAAATTTCATGATAGTGATGAAAGTGGTCTAGTGCCATCTTGAGGTCGCTGAGCATGTCTTTGGTGATGATGTTCTGTTGAACAATGTAGCAGAACTCCAAGAAAGTGCAAAATGTCTGCACAATGTCACATGGAACATGCCCCTCAATAGCAGGTAAATACACCCAAGGGTACCTGATATGAGACAGGGTGAGGACAGGGATGGCAAGCTCACCTTCATCAGTGCTTTTGAGTCATCGCCCATCCACTGTGAGAACCCCTGCCCATCAGGAAATCTCTGCAGTCCTGGAAATGGAGGTGCAGTGGCAATACTGGTAAGTGATGGTATGTCAGTCAGGATGATCATTGGATAGTACTGAACTTACCAACAGTCAATATCCACCAACCATTCCTTTGCACCAGCTTTCCCATACATGAGTTCTAAATATTTACCTACCCACTCCACCAGATGATCCTTGAAACCACCTTTTATCAGCTGATGGAGAATGTCTGGTGCCAGGAGTCAGCAGATGTCAGCATGGGGGAAATCTTCAGTGAAGGGCTAAAAATGAGCTATTGACATCATTGAAAATTTGAGAATGAGCTTACCACAATGTTGGCATCGATGCCCCACTCATCCCAAGCCACACTTGCTTGTAGTTCCTCAATCAGTGCTCTCATCAGTTCTGCCATGCATGGAGGCCTGCTGGCATTGAGGTCATTGGGAGATGCAGTACATCTTGGATAAAATAACTTAGTTCAGGTAACATAGATATGCCAGTACAAACCTGCCACACCAATTCTGGACCATTCTGGATATCAGAACTTGCTCTGGATAGTCAGCAATATATGGGCCAATACCACAGATGACACGATGAAAATGGTCATTGGGGCACTTCATCACCCATGGTACTGTCATGCAAGCCTTGAGTGAACCTAGAATCTTTGACATCACAACATGGAATAGCTGCTTTTTGAAGCGCCAGAACGCAGGGTCGTCTGTGTATTTCTTCACCACTAAGAGAATCCAAGTGAGGAGGTGTAATGAAAGGGAAAACTTCTGCTACCTTTGGGGATTGTGAGGAATGTGAGAAGCTTGACACCACTGTGGTGAGCATGCCACACATTGTTGTGAATGTTACCAACAGAAAGTGTCACATCTGTGATGCATGTGTAAGGTCCAGACCACAGTCTGACCATCTGAGGTGGTGTTCTAGCCCTATGGGCTTCCATCGTGAAACTCTGTTCCATCTTTGATTTGACTTATGATCTATTTCCATTTCCATTTCCATATTTAGTATGTTTCTCTCACACTTCTAAGTGACTCACTACACTACTGTACCAGTATGTCTTACTAATCCCTGTACCATCCAGCTATCTGGTGACTACCAACTTACCTTACTAATGGCTCACTAATATTGTTATTCATCCATACTGCATTCCAGTAGTTGCTACACTCTGGACATTGCTTTGCACTTTCCTCTGTACTATAAAAGCCTTGTACATATGTCATAGCACATCAGTTTGAATATCAAATAAGATACTCATTGATCTCACTCAACTCCAGACAGTTTCTGGATAGCTCCAACCTCTGGGACTCAGCAGGAAATAGTGTACTAAGTCATACACTAAACTCTGACTACCTGGACTTTTGCTCTAGCCTTCCTCTGCCCTTGGACCCTCTCAGAGACCATTGAGAACCAGTCTTGACAGAAAGGTATACCAGCCAGTAGTTGTTCTGTCCAGTTGCTACCAAGACCATCATCTTGTCACTCCCAAGAATGATTGGGACAAAAGTTGCCCCATGCATCAATGGATCTCTAGCAATTGCATCCTAACATAGGCACTTCAGTGGTGGATGTGGGGCAAGAAAAAGGAAAGCATACCACTTGTGACCATGCCCAGTCTCCTGACATGAAGTTTTCAAACCTTTGCTTGCTGTTGCCTGCTGTAAAATCCTGGTATGGGCTGTAGTTGAATTCACCATGAAATTCAGAATTAGCAAGTATGTTTTCTACCAAGGAAAGGGGATCATGGAACCAGTATTCATATACCTTGTCCATCCAAGGCAGGATATTGTCAGCAGGTTGCTCACCATTGTACTTGAGCTTGAAGGAGTTCCATCAAATGTCACTGACTTCCATAGCATTGATCGTCTTGTATAGTTCCTTGTGGTCTGTGAAGGGTGGTTGGCCACCACTAGATGAATGCCCCCAGAGGTGACACAATTTGTCAATTTTTGACACTGACATCTCTGCTTCCTGAAAAATAAATTCCATGGTTTCAAACCATAGTTGACTGCCATATGGACCCCAGTCATTTGAACTCCTTTCGAAGAGAGGTGGTGGGGGAGAGTTGGGATCAATGTACTGCCCATTAGAGTCACATTTCCAGCCTAGCAGAGTGGGTCAATGCAGCAGGGGAATGAATTAAACAGAGTCTAGCTTACCTGTCACCTTTTCATGGTAATCACAAGTTGTACCTTCAGCTGGCCATGCTGGTGGTGAGTGTAGTGGCAAGCCTGATTCATGGAGGGAGTAAAGACAACTTGCAGTATTTCAGTCCAGAAGCTGTTTTGAACCAACAATGACAGCTGGTGTGCAGACATGGAATCTGGTGGGCACTGAGCACTTGTCTGGCCAACTGAGAATGAGATTGGGACATAATGTAGGTACTATCACACACTCAACAAAATGGCAGTGTGAACATGACACTTAGTACTGTGGCAGGAATGTCTAGCATTGTGAGTCAGCAAGGTTAAACAGCAGTGGCAGACATAGCATACCTGGACATAAGGCTACAGAGTTTTCTACCTTATGCAACTCTTTTTTTCCCTCACTATGTGCTGCTTACCCTGCACACTTTCCCCCTCCCAAAGTCTCAACAATGTCCCACCCTACCACCCATGCCAAAAATGCCAGTCAGCATCCTGGACATATTCTCTTGGAAGGGAAACAACAGCAATGTACCTCTGAGCAGAAGCAAGCCAATGATGCAGAAGCTGAAAGGGCATGGGAGGAACAGGAGGCTGCCTGGGAATGTGGTATCCAACGACTAGTGAATATCATTGATAGCTCCATACAAGAGGAAGAGAGCCAACTCACCAATCCACCCAAGCCAAAACCAAGACCCTGCCTTATTGTCAAGGATCCATCACAAGATTCTACAGACATGACAAAGAGTGTCTTTGGGGATGATGACAGGGCAGAGAGTGACATGACGGGTATGGATCTGAGTGGTGGATCACTCATAGATTCACAAGGTGGTGGGGAGCAGCTGGTTGATGGTGGGGAGGAATTGGACAACAAGCTGGAGGGGAGTCTTAACAAAGCAGCTCAGAAGCAAAAATGTACCCAGAAGGCATCATCTCATGATGCAGTCCTTGTGGTACGAGGCAAACTTGTTGGAGCAGATGAGGCCAATAGGATTGCAGACTGGCACAGCATGGATAGCCAGAAATGGAAGCCAGATTCTTCTCGGTATGAAGTTTTCCCATCCCTCAGCATGTTGACAATGATGATTTTACTCACTGAGACCATTCTTTTCTACTGGGATTGCATTGACTCCAGCTTAGAGGCAGATAAAAACAAGTATTCTGGTGTCAGAGAAGTTGTCAACTGGGCTGACAAACTTGCTTCTTCTAAACCACTCCACACTCTCCTCTCTCAGCACTCAGCTAGCAACTCTCACTATGCATGGTCAGTCTCCAGCATGGGCATGGGCTCTCAGATCAGGGTCCAAGCTCCCCCTACAAGTGCTTGCTCAAGCAGCCACCCACCCACTCCTATGATCAACAACCCTCCTGAAGCAGGTACCCATGATGATGACTCTCCTTACATCCAAGGGAGTGACACTGGGGAGCACCTTGCCATTTCTCATCCATCTGCAAAGACAATTCATCGTAGGATGAATGCCATGGTGGGTATGATTAATAGTATCTACCTGCATTAAAGTGACTTTTTTAAAGGCTATTACTGACATTGTCAGTGGCTCTGAGCTTGACAAGTCTGTGCAGTCTCCCCCACCTCCTTCACAGTATACATGTTCTCAGTGGGGCTGTTCCAGCAGTGATGCCCAGAAGGCCTTGAGGAATGAAGATGACTATGTTGAACTCTCAGGCAACAAGATAGATGATGGTGGAATTTTACTGGTAGAGATGAAGAGGGGGACTAAATGGGACCCATGCAGCCAAGTAAGCCAACCATCATTGATATTGTGAACTTGCTCAAATGTCTATGCAGACAGACACAAATACCTCCACTGCCCCACCATCCAAATGAACAAAGACCCAGCATGCATCATCCAGTCAAGGTTCTCAGTGCTCAGGTAGTAGTGTGAACAAGAAATTTATCAACAGTGATCTACCCCTTGGTGCTACGAATGACAATGCCTGGTGATGCCTCTTCATTTCTGCTCTCGCCTACTTTGCTGCTGGTTACAACAATCCATGGACTATCCCTGATGACAAGGTCCAGCATGTATTACAGGAAATATGGGATATCATGTACCAGGACAAAGTCATGCATATGGTGGTCATTGGGGGGCCAGTTTACAGCCTCATAAGCATAGTTTATATCCATTCTTTACCTTCACCATTCTCATGGCAACAGGCTAAACAGGGACTCAGCAACTGGTGCGCTGGATTTGCAGCTGCCACTGTAGCAGTAATCACCACCTTCTTCACTCATAATGTAGATTTTGAAGATTTGATGCTGCATATGAAATTTGCCAATGCAATGCTGAAGAAGAACTGGTTTTTGTTCAGTCAGAACAGGGGGACTGACAACAAGGTGTGTGCCTTTTTTTAATTTTATTTTAATGGTTAGTGACACTCCATAGACATGGACAGGCCTCTGGCAAGTGCTGTTCATTCTTCAGACATTCACACATCATTCCAACTTCATCCAAGGCCATGCTGACATCTCGACCATGTACAATGACTTTTCTGGCCCATGTATGGCACTCACACTTGCATCTGCTGCTGTATTTATTTTTTTTGTTGTTTTGCTCAGGTGTATGGTGCTGACCTTGTTATGTCACTTTTCTCAGGTATGCTGAACTCTGTCACTCGTTGCTGAAGGTCATATGTCATTCAAAATGACCCAGCCAGGGGATGTACTGTATGGACTGCCATTCTCCCAAAAGGGGGCCAATTTGAGTTCAGCGAAGCTGTCTGGGGCACGATGACAAGGCACTACCTGGAGCCCATCAAAGAATTATCTGACAAGCAGTTTGGATTGATTGTAGAGTATACTCAGAAGTTCATGAAGAAGGTGACAGCCCCCACAGTGAGCACTCTGGAGTCAGTTGGAGAAGATGAATTCAACAACCTCTTTACCTTCCAGTGATGGGATTCCCCTTTGTACTACTGCACTCAATCTTTTTTTTTTTCTTTTTACCATGCATATACCATCCACCTAATGATAGTTTGTACTTAGAATACTTTGCAGACTTATCACACTTTCTTCTGTTCCATAAGCTCTGAGCTTATTCTGCTTTTATCAGTTCTGCAAACTGTGTAAGAGACTAAGTATGAGAAGATGCAATAGTAATAACAAAGTCTGGTAACTAATCCAACTTGTGGGAATATTTTACTTAAATCACTTAGCAAAGATTTTAAGCTGATAAAGCTTAAATAAGATGCATGTAAATTTACTGATGCATTGTTTACATCAAATCCTTTGTGGTGATCCAGGTGTAGGAGTACCTTCGCCAGGATAGGGTCTGTTGGGTACCCTTGTGTGACATGATTGAGGAAGCCATGCTCCCCCTGGAAGTGGGTGATGAGCATCTGTGGGTCCCCTGCAGAGTCAAGAAGAGTGGGATCCTCACTTGTGGGTGCATGAGTGGGTACTTCTCTTCTCTGCTCTGCATGTTGTTTTAGCACATCAGCCTCTGCACAATGCTCCTCTGTTGGTTCCCTAATCTTTGGCATTTTGTCTCGCATCGCTGCAAGGTGCAATTCCCTCAGCCTATCGACTGGGAGGTTGTTCCCCTCTGGGTCGAGTCAAATGTTGGCTGTTGCCCATTTGATGGTCTCTTTTCATGCTTCATCTCCCTCATCCATCTCATAGTACTGAGACAGGCAATCAGCCACTTTGTTCTCCAATCCCTTGACATATATGATCTCAGTGTCGAAGTGTGATAAATAGTCCATCCAGTGCATCTGGTGGCTGGATAGGCATTGTTGCATGCAAAGGAACTGAAGTGCTTCGTGGTCCACAATAATCCCGAAATGGAACCCCAAAAGCTTGTCCTCCCACTTCAGTAATGCCTCAAGTATGGTGAGGGTTTCCCTCTCGAATGTCCTATAGTTGTGTTGGGTGTCTGTGAGCTTTTTTGACATGAATCCCACCAGTCAGCACCCTTGCCAGGTCAGTCCCTGGCCATATAGTGCTCCTATACCATATAGGGACACATCACAGATGAGCCAGATTGGCTCATCTGACCTTGGGTCTACTGGTTGTAATATTGGGTACTTACAAGCGAGGTCCTTTATTGCCTGGAAGCATCTGTCATGAATTTCATGCCAGAGGAAGGTGTGGCTGTTCCTCTGGATTCCTGTCAGAGGTGTCATGTATGCAGACATGTCTGGCATGAATGCCACAAGGTATTTGACTAGGCCCATGAACCATTGTATTTTGTTTAGGTTTGTGGGCTTCCTCCAGTTGCAGATATGGGCCATCTTGTCCTCATCTGTGTGGACTCCTCTGTCATCAATGATGTGACTGAGGCAATCAAGCTTCTTGGTGAATAGGTCGACTTTATCCCTCTTGAGATAAAAATCAGCTTTTACAAGTGTGTTGAGCATGAGGGACACATATTCTATGTGGTCCTCTATTGTATTGCTGTACACAAATGCATCATCTAAGTACATGTGTACTATCCTAGCTATATATTCCTGCAATGTCACTGTTATCAGCCACTGGAAGGTGGCTGGTGTGTTGCAGTCTCCCTGCTGCATAACATGACTCAGGGATGTGCTGAAGATGGTTGAGAAGGCTGTTTTTGGTACGTCACTGGGGTCTATTCTGACTTGTTCATATGCATTCGACAAGTTGATCTTTGAGTGATACTTTGCTCATGTGACATCCATTCAAATCTGGTCTTGGTCAGGGAATGGGGTTACATCCTTGACCATATTGTCATTGTGCTTTTGACAGTCAACAACTGTTCTAAGCTTCCCATTTTTCTTCAGGATACAGAGCATTGGTGCCAGTTGCAACACACTTGCTCTCTCCCACCATCCAGCTCTGGCATATAGCTGGATCTTCTCTGCCAGCTGAGGTTTCAGTGAGTCCAGGCAACATGGCAAATGGTAGGTGTAACACATACCCTTGTTGATCAAGGGTGTGCGATGGTTTACTTCTCAGAGTGGTGGCATCTTTGGCACCACTCCCTTCATACAATGCTCATACAGGGAGCAACAAAAACATTGCAATGTTTGCAACATTTTGATTGAAGGCTGTATAACACCTGACAGAGTGTGGCTGTGCAAATCTTCTGGTGGGCACTTTATAGCCCTTGGTCTGGGCTTTCTATCAAGCCATATTAGGAATCCTGAGGTGCACTGGTTCCCATTCTATGAGCCAATTACTGCAGCATGTGCATTGCAACATTTTTGTTGCTGACATCCTGAGGCATGACATTCATATGATAGGCATTGTTTTAATGGTGGTATTGCTTATATAATGCATCACATGACTGGATAGATGGTTCAGCCACCCACAAACAATGCCAAATGTTGACCTTTCAACCAACCACCATGCCCAAGGCTGTTCCCTCTGCTGCAACCAATACCATCCTCTCCCTGCTCCATCAGGGCCAATCTCTTAGAGATACCTCTAATACTACTGGTGTCCATTATAGCACCATTAGTAGAATATGCTCCCAGCATTGTCCCACCATTGAAAAACCCCCTCCTGGTCATCCTTCTATCATCACCCCCACTGATGTCTGACATGCCATGCATCTAATTGGTTCTGGGAAGGCTGAAAATGCTGTGGAGGTGGCCAAATCACTTCAGGAGATGAAGAGCAAACCCCTCTCCTCCCAAACAGTGTGTCATCACCTGCACAAAGCTGGTATGAAGGCTGTGGTGAAGCAGAAACAACCCCTACTGTCCAAGCAACATAGGCAGAACAGGCTAGACTTTGCTCTGAGCCACCAATATTGGACATCAGAGGACTGGAAGAGGGTTATCTGGTCAGATGAGACCAAAATCAATAGGATAGGGTCAGATGGGAGGAAATGGGTGTGGAAAAAGCCAGGAGAGGGCCTCAGTGATAGGCTGGTAGAGGGGACAGTCAAGTTTGGTGGAGGTTCCTTGATGATGTGGGGTGCATGACCTGGGAGGGTGTTGGCTTGGCATGCAAGATTGTTGGTAAGATGGATGCTGACCTTCACACACAGATTCTGGAAGATGAACTCCAAGGGACTCTGCAATACTATGGCAAATTGCCTGAGGATGTCATCTTCCAGCAGGATAATGACCCCAAGCATACCAGTAGGAGGGCCAAGAAGTGGTTTGAAGACCATGAATTTGAGGTCATGGGTTGGCCTGCACAATCTCCTGACCTCAACCCCATAGAACATCTATGGGTAGTACTGAAAAGGAAGGTGGCATCTTACCCAACTCCCCCCAAAGGAATTCATGAGCTATGGGAGAGGGTTCAGAAGGAGTGGGAGGATATAAGTGTCTCCACATGTCAGGATCTCATTGAAAGCATGCCTAGAAGGGTGGAGGAGGTGATAAAAGCCAAGGGAGGATACACTACTTACTAATAATTGTCACTCTTACTATACCATAATGTCAGCAACAAAAACATTGCAATGCACATGCTGCAGTAATTGGCTCATAGAATGGGAGCCAGTGCACCTCAGGACTCCTAACATGGCTTGATAGAAAGCCCGGACCAAGGGCTATAAAGGTGCCCACCAGAAGATTTGCACAGCCACACTATGTCAGGTGTTATACAGCCATCAATCAAAATGTTGCAAACATTGCAACATTTTTGTTGCTCACTGTATTTCTTATACAGTTCTTCCCTCAGACAAGGAATATCCTCATCCAAGTATTTTTGGGTTTTCATTTGTGCAAGTGTGACTTGCCCTTCACCTTTGGTTACTGACATTGGTATCTCAACACTTTGTTGAGGTGTCATGGGGCTGGGAGGATTCCTTGTTGGTGCAGCCCCACCTGCTAGACATGTATTCAATGGAGTTGAGGATGATGCATCCTTGCATCATCCCTTTTCTCATGTTCGATTTTCCACAGAACTGGACATGTCCAGTTCTGTGTATGCCAGCACAGATATTCCCCCAACCTCTATCATATTCAGATCAAATTTTAATTGCACACTGTGTGATCAGAGGAAGGGGATTGTGAGTATGCAATCATATTGGTCGATGTTCATGACATCAAAGTAGGTGTTGCACATGAAGGCTCCCAGATGCAACTTCATCTGGGAGCCATGTGTGATCTTGGAATGATTTCTGACACATCCCAGCTGTAAGGTTAGCTGGGAGGCCAGGGTGAATGTAGGTAACTTGGTGACAGTAGCAAATGCAGGGCTCATGAAGTTGGTTATGCTCCCTGTGTCTATCATGGTCAACACTTCACAGTCATTGACCTGGGCTTTTACTACTACACAAGCATGTGCTTGTGGTGGGACTGTTGGTCTGGGAGTGGCAGTATTGTTGGTGCACATTCCATATTGGAATGCATGGTTAGTCTCTTCTGTTGGATGGAGTGCCATTAGTCATTGGGCTTCATTTGAGTTAGGATGTGATGGCCTGCAGACAGTCATTCAGTCTGGGATGGCTGGGGTCTCCACTTCAATGTATGAGTGTGGTTCCCCTCCAAGGCTCTTGTGGGCATGTGAGAGCCTGTCAGCCAACATTTGCAGGTCTCCTCAGAGTTGATCACTTTCCTGCAGTGCCTGCTGCATTTGCCATTTGTTCTGGGTCATCACTCCCCAGATCCCCTGGATGAGTTCTCCCATCCTGTCAATGTCTGCTCTTGCCATCCTCATTTGCCTCAACAAGGGTAATGCACTTGTTGAGGCATCGTTCTCCCTAGGACATATTGCCTGGCATGTTCTCACTGCCAGGTGCCCCAGACTGAGCAGGGTCTGATGTACCCCATCGATGCTGATTGTCAGCCATCTTCCATCCATCATGCCCTCCACATGTTCAAGGGCAAGGTCTATTATGTTCTCAGCAGCATTCATTTCTGCCAGGACATACCCTACATGGGGGGCTAGAGTTTTGCCTGCCACTTCTTCTCATGCATCCCACCCTTGTCATATGCCCTTTGTCTCAGTTGTTGTGGTACTGCTTGGGCTGCTATCAGGGATGGTACCTCTGTGAGCTCATCTTCTATGATATGAGCTCTGTGGATTCAGCACATCTGGCAGTTGTCTATATGAGTTAGGCCAAATCTTTCTGAGTAATGCCATGTGTGATTGTCTGTGCTAGGTGGCATGGCCTCATTCTCCACTGCATTCACTATTCCCCATGGATTGGCCATGACTTCTTCGACTTTGTTCTTGCCAGGCAATGCCTCCTCATCATCTGGCTTGGCCTCTTCAGTTGGGTCACCTTCCATGGTAGATTCCTTGATGTCCATTTGGGCATAGTAAATTTGCTGGCCCTCAGTATTGCTGTGGGCATCCATCGACCTGAGATATGTGACAGGCTCTCCATCCTCATCACTGTTGTAGTAATCACCATAGATGTCAATGATGTTGTCATCAGCATCTGCTTGTTCTTCTAGGAGCACTTCCTGGTCTCCTTCATTATAAGAAGCTGCTGTGGTTTCTTGAGGTTCTGGAGTCTCATCAGCACCATTGTCCTCGATCACCTCAGCAGCAAATAGCCTGGCCTTGCCAGTTTTATTGTCCTTTGAAGGGACATTCTTCTGGTTGCACTTGTTGGCATAGTGCCCTTCTTTTCCACAGTGGTCACATTTGATATTTTGGTGTGGTGGGCCAGAGTCTTTTTTTGGACTCTGGCCTACTGGTCCATTGTTTTTCTCATGACTGGCTCCAGTCATGTGTTGTCCCTGCAGTCTGGCTGATTCTGTAACGGTGCCCTAGACCCCTACACTTAAATAGGTAGGGAGTTCATTAATGGTTGAACTCCAGTATTGTTTATAGATATATTACATAAACAAGAATGCCCATATATAAAATGGGTGCCCATTACATAAGGGGACACTTCTTTTTTACCATACTTTACACACTCCAATATAACACCAGTTGTGTTTATATTTGAGTGACTAAGTATACAAGTGAATGAGAAGCTAGAAACTTTACATTTTTTAACCACCCAAACATGTTATGGGCCCCAAGTCTAACAAGAATACCATGCCACAGAAGAAAATTTCTCATGGCACATCAAAACCCATCGAACCCAATAAAATTTGAGAGGATGGTGATGGTGACAATCTGCCACCATCAGAGAGTCATGAGAACTACCCTCAAGTGTGATCATCCAAGACAATTGCATGAGGAACTACTGATAATGCCAATCATGCCATAATCTTAGATGAAGGGCCAAGTGCACTAACTGACTTGACCACTGAAACCTACAAGAGCAGAAGGGTCAGGAAAAGGAAAAGAAAAATCCAACAATAAACAAAAACCACCTACATTCCCTGAATTTATCTGGGAACTGAAAGACATAGTGACTGAATGCACCACTCAATGGGAAAACTTTGGTGACCAGGGCAAATGTGGCCACCAAATATGTACCTTTAAAAAACTATATGATCTAGTGGACATGCCTGACATCGAGAGTGCACATGATGGGACCAGTGAAGAAGGACAAAGCCCAGCACATGATGCAAGAAGGGAAGTCCACTATGACAAAATGTCTGTGAGGAATGAATGCAGGCAGGAAGACACTCTACAAGGAGATAACACTCGTAGAGTGGGAACAGGCAGAGTCACCCAATACCCAGCAATGTACAACCTGGAAGATTGGCCAGACTGGGAAATCCCACCTCACATGGAGAGACTTTAAGGAAGAAGAGACATTTGGCTGGAGGATGGGCACTGGACACCCAGGCAGTGACCCTGATGACGACCCAGATGACAATCTGGATGATGATTATCATCACAGAAATAACTGCAACAATCACAATGACAATTGCAGGAGAAGACAACCCCCAGCTCCAGCCCCCCCTCATCACAACCATAGGGACAATGAGGAGGAGGAACACCATGATTGTCACACCCATGAACAATCACTAGGAATACACTCCCACCAAGGGTTAACCCCTGGTATGAGTGGATATACAGAATCCCAACTAGAAAAATACTGTCAGAGGATATATGAAGTGGTAGGCCAAAATACAGCTCCCACAGGTCCCAAGGTCAAAGCCATAAAAATTGCCCAACCTAAGTACTACAAAGGTCAAGATGACATTGACACCTTCAATGAATGGGTCAACCAGATACCATGCTGGTTGAAGATCTATAAAATGACAGGACCAGCCCACAATGCAGACTGCATAATGTATGCTGGAACCTGCCTGGAAGGAATGGTGGCACAATGGTTTGACCAAGAAGTAGATGGTCCAGATCGCACAATCCACGACTGGACATTTGAAGAATTCATATGCTGCATGTTCACTCAATTCATCCATGAGGCTTCAGCTCAAAATGCCACTGAACAATATGATAACACCAAGTACTCTGCCACAAAGGGAGTACTTGCATTCTACAATGACCTGAAGTGCTGAGCATCCAGGATGGTCCAACCCCCTGATGAATATTCCATGAAGAGGAAATTCGTCAATGGACTCCCCCTACCAATTGCAGAGGGAGTCCTCAAATTGAGAGGAGTATCAGTGGAACATATGCCAATGGACCAGATCCTAATTGAAGTGCAAAAGATGGAAAGCACCCTCAAACTGATCAGCAACCACACACGAGCCCCAACAAACAAAACAGATTGGGCTTCATCCCACTAATCCTGACAACAGGATTGGCAATAGGCAATACTCTGATGGAGTATACAGGTACAACCAGAAAGGGAACATACTGTACAGGAAGGTGCTGGGCAATGCACACCCCAAGAGAGAGGAATTGGCCAGACTGCTGGGACAATGCATGACTGGAGCCAGTCACAAGAAAAAGAATGGACTGGTAGGCCAGAGTCTGAAAAAAGACTCTGGCCCACCATGCCAAAATATCAAATGTGACCACTGTGGGAAAGAAGGGCACTACACCAATGAGTGCAACCAGAAGAATGTCCCTTCAAAAGACAATAAGACTGGCAAGGCCAGGCTATTTGCTGCCAAGGTGATTGAGAACAATGGTGATGATGAGACTCCAGAATGTCAAGAAACTGTAGCAGCCTCTTATAACAAAGGAGACCAGGAAGTGCCCCTAGAAGAAGAAGCAGATGCCAACAATGACATCATCAACATCTATGGTGATTACTATGACAGTGACGAGGATGGAGAGCCTGTCATGTATCTAGGGTCGATGGATGCCCACAGCAATACTGAGGGCCAGCAAATCTACTATGCCTGAATGGATGTCAAGGAATCTACCATGGAAGGTGACCTGTGACCTGACTGAAGCGGCTGAGCCAGACAATGAGGAGGCATTGCCTGGCAAGAATGAAGTCAAAGAAGTCATGGCCAATCCATGGGGATCAGTGAATGCAGTGGAGAACGAGGCCATGCTGCCTAGCATGGATGACCACATGTGGCATTACTCAGAAAGATTCAGCCTGACTCATATAGACAACTGCCAGATGTGCTGAATCCACAGAACTCATATCATAGAAAATGAGCTCATAGAGGTACCATCCCTGATAGCAGCCCAAGCAGTACCACAACAACTGAGACAAAGGGCATATGATGAGGGATGGGATGCATGAGAAGAAGTGGCAGGCGAAACCCTAGCCCCCCACATAGGGTACATCCTGGCAGAAATGAACACTGCCAAGAACATAATAGACCTCACCCTCAAACATGTGGAGGGGATGATGGATGGAAGATGGCCAACAATCAGTGTTGATGGGGTACAGCAGACCCTGCTCAGTCTGGGGCACCTGGCAGTCAGAATGTGTCAGGCAATATGTCCTAGGGAGAATGATGCCTTGACCAGTGCACTACCCTCATTGAGGCAAATGAGGATGGCAAGAGCAGACATCAACAGGATGGGAGAACTCATCCAGGGGATCTGGGGAGCGATGACCCAGAACAAATGGAAAATGCAGCAGGCACTGCAGGAAAGCAATCAACTTCCAGGAGACCTGCAAAGGTTGGCTGACAGGCTCTCACATGCCTGTGAGAGCCTTGGAGGGGAACCACACTTGTACATTGAAGTGGAGACCCCAGCCATCCCAGACCAAATGACCATTGGTGGGCCATCATGTCCTAACTCAAATGAAGCCCAATGACTAATGGTGCTCCATCCAACAGAAGAGACTAACTGTGCATTCTGATATAGAATGTGTACCAACAATACTGTCACTCCCAGGCCAACAGTCTCACCACAAGCATGTGCTTGTGTAGTAGTAAAAGCCCAGGTCAACAGCTGTGGAATGTTGACCATGATAGACACAGGGAGCACATCCAATTTCATGAGCCCTGCATTTGCAATTGTCACCAAATTACCTATGTTCACCCTGGCCTCCCAGCTAACCCTACAGTTTGGATGTGTTGGAAGTCATTCCAAGATCACACACAGCTCCCAGACAAAGTTGTGTCTGGGAGCCTTCATGTGTGATGCCTACTTTGATGTCACAAACATTGACTGATATGACTGCATACTTGGGATCCCCTTCCTCCGATCACATGGTGTGCAATTAAAATTTGATACAAATACAATAGAGGTTGGGGGAATATCTGTGCTGGCATACACAGAACTGGACCTGTCCAGTTCTGTGGAAAATCATACACAAGAAAAGGGACAACACAAAGATGTGTCATCCTCAACTCCAATGAATACATGACTAGCAGGTGGGGCCACACCAACGAGGAATCCTCCCAGCCCCATGACACCTCAATGAAGTGTTGAGATACCAACATTGGTAACCAAAGGCAAAGGGCAAGTCACACTTGCACAAATGAAAACCCAAAAATACTCAGATGAGGATATTCCTTGTCTGAGGGAAGAACTGTATAAGAAATATGAGCACCATATGAAAGGAGTGGTGACCAAAATGCCACCACTCCAGGAAGTGAACCACCACATACCCTTAATAGATGAGGGTATGCAATATACTTACCACTTGCTGAATTGCCTGGACACACTGAAACCTCAGCTGGCAGAAAAGATTCAGCTGTATACAAAGGCTGGATGGTGGGAAAGAGCAAGTGTACCACAAGTGGCACCCATGCTCTGCATTCCCAAGAAGAACAGAAAGCTATGGACAGTCATGGACTGTCATAAATGAAACAACAATATGGTTAAGGATGTCACCCTGTTCCCTGACCAAGACCAGATTCAAATGGATGTCACTTGAGCGAGGTATCACCTGAAGATTGATCTGTCAAATGCCTATGAACAAGTCTGAATCAAACCTGATGATGTCCACAAGATGGCATTCTCAACAGTCTTCAGTACATTCCTGAGTCATGTCATGCAGCAAGGGGACTGCAATGCACCAGCCACTTTCCAGTGGCTAATAACAGTGACATTGCAGGAACACATAGCCAGGATAGTACATGCATATCTAGATGACACATTCATGTATAGTGATACCATAGAGGAACACATGGAACACATATGCCTTGTATTGGATGCACTAGTGAATGCTGACTTCTACCTTGAGAGAGAGAAAGTTGATTTATTCACCAAGAGGTTGGACTGTCTTGGCCACATTATCAATGACAAGGGCCTACACATGGATGAGGACAAGATTGCCCACATTTGCAGCTGGAGAAAGCCAACAAACCTGAACAAAGTACAATGGTTTGTGGGCTTGGTCAAGTACCTAGCACCATTCATGCCAGACATATCAGCATATATGACACCCCTAATGGGCATCCAGAGGAATGGCTACTCCTTCCTCTGGTGCAAAATTCATGACAGATGCTTTCAAGCGATCAAGGATCTCACCTGTAAATACCCTGTCTTGTGACTGATAGATCCAAGATCAAACAAGCCCATCTGGCTTATTTGTGACATGTCACTATATGGAATAGGGGTGCTGTATGGTCAAGGCCTGACCTGGCAAGGGTGTAGACTGGCAGGGTTCATGTTGAAGAAACTCACAGATGCCCAGCACATCTATCAGACTTTTGAGAGGGAAACACTTGCCATCCTCAAAGCTCTACTGAAGTGGGAGGACAAGCTTTTGGGATTCCACTTCAAAGTCATCATGGACCATGAAGCCCTCCAATTCCTTCGCATGCAACAATGTCTATCCAGCCATCAGATGCACTGGATGGACTATCTATCATGCTTTGACACTGAGATCATATATGTCAAAGGATCAGAGAACAAGGTGGCCAACTGTCTATCTTGGTACTATGAGACAGATGGGGGAGATGAGGCACAAAAAGAAACCATCGAATGGGCAACAGCTGATGTTTGACTTGACCCAGAAGGAGATGACCTCCCAATCGATGGGTTAAGAGAATTGTGTATCACAGCAATGCGAGATGAGATGCCAAAAATTAGGGAACCAATGGAGGAGTGTCATGCAGAAGCTGACACACTAAAGCAACATGCAGAGCAGAGAAGGGGAGAACCCACTCGTGTACCCACAAGTGAGGATCCCACTCTTCTCGACTCTGCAGGGGACCCACAGACACTCACCACCCACTTCCAGGGGGAGCATGGCTTCCTCAATTGCATCCGACAAGGGTACCTGACAGACCCTATCCTGGCAAAGGTACTCCTACACCCAGATCACCACAAAGGATTTGATGTAAACAATGGCCTGATCCACTTGAAAGTCACAGCAGGAGACAGAGTACTCTGTCTCCCTCAGGTGGACTGGAAGAATGACTGATTGACAGTGCAAGTGATCGAGCATGCACACAAGATGCTCAGTCACTTTGGAACACTGTGCATGGGAGACTACATCCATAGGTGCTTCTGGTGGCCTGGGATGGGCAAGGACATCGACCAATTCTGCAGATCATGCCCAGTGTGCCAGACCACCAAGACTGACAATGCATGCCTGGCAGGTCTACTTCACTCCCTGCTGGTGCCCAAGAGACCTTGGAACTCCATCACAATGGACTTCGTTGGCCCCTTCCCTGAAAGCAATGGTGCTGACTACCTATGGGTCGTCCTGTGCTGACTAATGTCTCTAGTTCACCTCACACCAGTCAACACCACCATACAAGCATCTGAACTCACATGGATTTTTGTTCAGGAAATCGTGAGGCTACATGGTCTCCCTGATACAATTGTGTCCAATCATGACACTAAGTTCACCCCACAGTTCTGGTGTGAGGTGCATTGACTCCTGGGCATGAGGCTGCTAACCTCCACAGCCTTCCATCCTCAGACAGACAGAGCTTCAGAACGAGCAATATGGAATGTATTGCAGATACTATGAGGTCTAGTCTCCCCAGATCAATGAGACTGGGCTGACAAACTACTGATGGTCAAGTTTGCTATCAACTTGAGCATTAGCAGCTTGATGGGATTCACACCATTCAAGCTGACATATGGATACCTGCCCCAATCACTGCCTAACATCGAGGAGCAGTTGGCTACAACTGCTCCTGGGGTAACATCCTTTGTTTGTTGAACAAAGGAAAACCTAGTGATGGCTCATGATGCTATCATTGAGGCCCACATGGTGCAGACACACCATGCTAATAAATGAAGGAGGGAAGGAGGAAAATATGATGAGGGCAATCTAGTATATTTGTCAATGAAGAATCTCACCTTGCCCAAAGGACATGCTTGCAAACTGCTCCCCAAGTACATTGGCCCCATGAAGATTGTTTGAGCAAACCAGCCCATGGACACATACACTCTGGAACTGCCTAAGCAGCTCCAGGAACAATGAATCCACCCCACATTCCACACCAACCTCCTGTGTTGTCATGAACCCAATGACGATGCAATGTTCCCCAAATGTGACACCCATGTCTTCTATGACATGGGTGTACCAGATGATGCAGAATGGCTGGTCAATGAAATAAATGCCCACTGATGGGTGGGCTGTCAGCTGGAATTCTTGGTCAAGTGGAGTCTGGGTGACTCCACTTGGGAACCTTACCAACACTGTAAGGACCTCGAGGCCCTAGACAGGTACCTCGAGCTACAAAACATTAAGGACCCCTGCTGACTGCCTAGAAGCAGTTGGCATACTATGGAAGCTAATGTGTAGTAGAGAGACCCTGCAATTCACACAAGTCCTACACATGTGACCTGCCCATGCCACCCCCCACACTTCCCTTTCTGGACTTGCCACTGGCTCTATGTTTAAGCTTTAAGAATACATACCACTTATCACCAAGATTATGCAATCATTCCCTTTATGAAAATTTTCACATCGCCTCTCTCTTCCTTCCTTACCACACCTCCCCTTAACCCTCATCATTATGTCCCACTGCTTCCCCACATCCAAAACCCCAGCAGTGCCCTCTCATGAGGACACTGCTGCCTCCTTTGATGTGCCCATGTCTCCTGATGACCAGGCACATCGTCATGAGTCCAAACGATGTGTGAGGGATGACTCCCCCCCTTGTTGTGTGCCCTCATACTCTCGGTCCCTGTCTCATCCCCATTCACACTCACATGACAACAAATGTCACCATGAGCATTCAGCCTCCCCTCTACATCAACACTGGCATGCCAGTGAGTTTGGCATGGTCATGCATGATGACTGTGGCCAGCCCAATGGCTGCAGTGTGTGCTCTGCATACACAGTGCACATGGCACATGACCTGGTCCTTGGGTCCCCCGACCTCGTACACACATGCATGGACTGTGTGCATGTACTATCATGTCTCCTTCACCTTGATGATGCCTCAGCCACCCACAAGGAGGTCAACTGTCTTTGAGCCAACCATGACTACTGGCATGCCCAGGCTCACCACTACCAAGATGAGTGTGAGCGACATGATGATGATCATGAGTTCAAACATGCCTGCCTTGCATCCCTCAAAGGCCATCCCCACCATGACTACCCCCCCCCCCCCCCCAACCAGCAGGAGCTGGCCCCTCTTCTTCGAGCCTGGCAGCCTGCCTATCAGGGGGAGGGGGCAGGGGACCCCCTATGCAGCCTCCTCACTCTCCACCTTGTGCCCCCATTCTCACCTCCAACCCTGCATCTCATGTGGAACACCATGAGATGCCAACCAGCACCCCTGACAAGTTTGGTCAGACTTGGCCTTGCCAAAAACAACCCCTCCTGACCAACCTCCTCCAGGAGGCTACCACCATATTCCCCATCGATCATAGGGAATGCCCCCACCAGGCCTTCATTCTGCTGAGTGGCAGGAAGTTCCTGCATGTCCAGGCTCAGCAGAGCCTGTACCAGTTTGAAGCCCCCCAGTGTTACAATGTTGAAAGGGCAATAGCTGCAGGATATGCTCCAGCCCTCTTTGGAGCCATCCCCCCAGGTGCAGTGTGCCTACTGAACACACCCTGCAAGATAGATGACATCTATGCTTGTGCAGCAAGGGAGAGTGACAAGGACAATGCACTGTATGCCAGGACAGCCCAATGTCTCATTGCCTGGATCAATCAGTATCTGGCTGACATTGACAAGCATATGGGAAGGAAACCAGCCAAGAATCCAGTTGCAGCCTACATGCTCTCGCAGTGGCACCCCCTGGTGTGGTTAGCTGCCAAGAGTAAGGTCAAATGGGACAACTACAAACCATCTGTCACCAGACTCACCCCACAACAACCTCCAGTATATGAGGAGCCCCATGCCGACCCTTCTGAGGCTCACAAGGAGCCTGCCATCCCTCATGAGCAGGTACCCATTCCACAGGTAGAGAGACCCCCACCAGTGGAAGCCCCCCTCCCAGTCATGATCCTGGCACCCCAGGCCCCAACTGTTGCCAGCCTGATGGTCCCACCCATCATCGACTGCCAAGACCCAAAGAAAAGGTCCCACCAGCATAGGATCCCCAAGAATGCACCTGCCTGGGGTGAACCTTTACCATAGCAGAGGGCAGAAATTGAGAAGTATGGTGACACAGAAGAGATGTCAAGCTTCCCAGGGGTGGCAGGTCCCATCAAAGAGTATGCCAAGGATAAGGAAGTGACTCTGATTCTTTGAAGCAGAGGTTTTGTCCTGGAAGGGTACTTCACACCCCAGTTCTGATGTGGTTCCAATCAGCATGGGTGGCATCGCAACTTCACTCACCTGTTCACTGTTGCTGACTGGTACCAAGCCATAGTGCAGAATGAGGGACTGTCCATCGTCCCAGGTGCCCGAAGCAATTGGGACCTTTGTAAGGATGTCACCCCATCCCCCACTGACATAGCCTGTTTCCTCGCCAGGAACAGGCTGAGTTTCCAGGAAGCCAATGACCTGTATTCCTGGAGTGTCTGCTTCCTGCAAGATGAGAGCAACATGCTCCATGAAAAGGGGTGTCAGGTCCATGATGGTCTGATGTGAGGCAACTATGAATGGGGTGGTGACATGGATCACCTGGCCGAGCAGTGACCTCTCAAGTATTATCTGGATCATGCTTAGGAACTAGGGCTCCCAGACTTCCATACTGTCAAACCTGTCCCTGCTACTCCACACTTGCTGAGTGGTGTTGAGGTAGTGGGAGGGGTGATGGCCACCTCTGACTTTGATGACTGGGAATCTGATGTCCTGAGCATGGGTACCACCAGGAGGCAAGGCATGGATGTCGATGACAAAGGCCCTGCCCCCATGTAGGGGGCCCGGTATTATATAAAATCCTGTCTCAACCACATACTTCCATATATCATCGCAGACTGGCTAATCTCTGCTCAGTCATCTCACCATAGTTCTCCGATGTCTCACACTTGTGCACTGTACATGTGTGATCATATAATAGAAATGTCAGTATGTTTGTGGTTGTGCTTGATTTGGAAGAACCTGGTTGGGGTTCTTTACGGGGAGGGTGTAAGGGTGCCCTAGACCCCTACACTTAAATAGGTAGGGAGTTCATTAATGGTTGAACTCCAGTATTGTTTATAGATATATTACATAAACAAGAATGCCCATATATAAAATGGGTGCCCATTACATAAGGGGACACTTCTTTTTTACCATACTTTACACACTCCAATACAACACCAGTCATGTTTATATTCAAGTGACTAAGTATACAAGTGAATGAGAAGCTAGAAACTTTACAGATTCCTCTCTCTGGGAGCATGTGTTGTCCAGTGCCTTCCTGTACAGTATGTTCCCTTTCTGGTTGTACCTGTATACTCCATCAGAGTATTGCCTATTGCCAATCCTGTTGTCAGGATTGGCAGGATGAAGCCCAATCTGTTTCATTTGTTGGGCTTGTGTGTGGTTGCTGATCAGTTTGAGGGTGCTTTCCATCTTTTGCACTTCAATTAGGATCTGGTCCATTGGCATATGTTCTGCTGATACTCCTCTCAATTTGAGGACTCCCTCTGCAATTGGTAGGGGGAGTCCATTGATGAATATCCTCTTCATGGAATATTCATCAGGGGGTTGGACCATCCTGGATGCTCAGCACTTCAGGTCATTGTAGAATGCAAGTACTCCCTTTGTGGCAGAGTACTTGGTGTTATCATATTGTTCAGTGGCATTTTGAGCTGAAGCCTCATGGATGAATTGAGTGAACATGCAGCATATGAATTCTTCGAATGTCCAGTCATGGATCATGTGATCTGGGCCATCTACTTCTTGGTCAAACCATTGTGCCACCATTCCTTCCAGGCAGGTTCCAGCATATGTTATGTGATCTGCATTGCAGGCTGGTCCTGTCACTTTATAGATCTTCAACCAGTGCAGTATCTGGTTGACCCATTCATCAAAGGGCATCAATGTCATCTTGACCTTTGTAGTACTTAGGTTGAGCAATTTTTATGGCTTTGACCTTGGGACCTGTGGGAGCCATATTTCGGCCTACTGCTTCATATATCCTCTGACAGAATTTTTCTAGTAGGGATTCCATATATCCACTCATACCAGGGGTTAACCCTTGGTGGGAGTGTATTCCTAGTGATCGTTCATGGGTGTGACAATCATGGCATTCCTCCTCTTTGTCATCCCTATGGTTGTGACAAGGGGAGGCTGTAGCTGGAGGTTCTCTTCTCCTGTGATTGTCATCATGATTGTCATGGTTATTTCTGTGATGATAATTGTCATCCAGATCGTCATCTGGGTCATCATCAGGGTCACTGCCTGGGTGTCCAGTGCCCATCCTCCAGCCAAATGTCTCTTCTTCCTTAAAGTCTTTCTCCATGTGAGGTGGGATTTCCTGGTCTGGCCAATCTGCCAGGTTGTACATTGCTGGGTATTGGGTGACTCTGCCTGTTCCCACTCTATGAGTGTTATCTACTCATAGAGTGTCTTCCTGCCTGTGTTCATTCCTTGCAGACATTTCATCATAGTGGACTTCCCTTCTTGTATTGCATGCTGGGCTTTGTCCTTCTTCTCTGGTCCCATTGTGTGCACTCTCGGTGTCAGGCATGTCCACTAGATCATATAGTTTTTTAAAGGTATGTACTTGGTGGCCATGTTCATCCTGGTCACTGCAGTTTTCCCATTGAGTGGTGCATTCAGCCACTATTTCTTTCAGTTCCTGGATGAATTTGGGGAATGTGGGTGGATTTCATTTATTGTTGGATTTTTCTTTTCCTTTTCCTGACCCTTCTGCTCTTGTAGGAAACTACAAGAGCAGTTTCAGTGGTCAAGTCAGTTAGCGCACTCGGCCCTTTGTCCATGATTATGACATGATTGGTGTCATCAGTAGTTCCTCATGTGATCATCTCAGACAATCATGCTTGAGGGTAGTTCTCATGACTCTCTGACAGTGGCAGATCATCACCATTGCTGTCCTCTCAAATTTTATTGGGTTCAAGAGGTTTTGGTGTGCCACAAGAAATTTTCTTCTGCAGCACAGTATTCTTGTTAGACTTGGGGCCCATAACCCATTCAGGTGTTTAAAAAATGTAAGGTTTCTAGCTTCTTGTTCACTTGTATACTTAGTCACTCAAATATAAACATGACCAGTGTTATATTGGAGTGTGTAAAGTATGGTAAAAAAGAAGTCCTCCTTTATGTAACAGGCACCCATTTTATATATGAGTGCTCTTGTTTATGTAATATATCTATAAACAATACCAGAGTTCAACCATTAATGAACTCCCTACCTATTTCAGTGTAGGAGTCTAGGGCACTCTTACACTGTCAACTCTTTTGAGCTGACAAAAAAAATACTTATGATCTGGTCATTGGTAGTATATTTGTCCAAGGTGCCTCTTCACCCACATGGGGGTGCATAGTGTTGTCTATCCACAGCACAAGGGCCTCCCTGAATGACCACACTGTAATCTCTCTCACAAACTTCCCATTCCCCAAAGGTGCACCATCTGGCAATGCCTCATTTGCATACTCATCACCAAATATCTTGACACCACCCACAAACATCACATGGGAGTTCTTCAACATTGGGAAACCCATAATGAGGCCAAGCTGACTACCAGCCCATAGACCCTCACTAGCCTTCTCCAACGCATCCATGAGGGCATCGGCACCTGATAATGCAGCTATGAGTCTCAGGACAAATGGAAGTCACTAGTATTCTGTACCTAATGCAGCTATGAGTCTACATTAGGTCAGTATGAGGTAGGTAATGAGTGGGATGTAAGTATGCTCACCTCAGGACAAATGGAAGTCACTGAGGTGAAAGGAATGAGTGCAGAAAATTTCTACAACCATGATTATGTAATGTGGTAAATGCAGAAGGCTATAGAAAGAATCTGGGACACATAATCTATGGTAAAGTGTGGTTCCAAAGTTATCTGAAGTAATCCAAAGGTGGGAACAGGTCCCAAAGGTCCATGCATCCAACACTCCCCCTCACTTGGAACAGAGTCCATGTGATAGTGTGAAATGTTTGGCATTGATACTTGGTAAAGCCTTGGTCAGGGTGTTGGCAACCATTTCTTCAGTAGGACAATAAATAAGGCAAAGGAACCATTTTCAACAGTGAAGTGGATGAAGTGGTATCAGATATCAATATTCTTGGTGTGGCAGTGATAACTGCCATCTTTGGTGAGTGTGATGGTGGCTTGGTTGTTGGAATATAGTAGGATTGGATGTTCAAGTGGGTAGAATATTTCCACAATGAGCTGGCATAGCCAGAGGCCTTCCTTAGCAGCATGCATTGCTGCAACATACTCCCTTCCACAGTGGACAGGGTGATTAATTCCTGTTTGCAGGATGCCCAGCTGATGGCTCCACCATCTAGTAGATATGCATAGCCACTAATAGCATGGCAGTGTTCCTGCATAGCCCCATCTGTGTTGGTATAGCCTTCAAGGGCCTTTTCAATTCTGCCAAATGTCAGTGCAAGGGATGTTGTGCTGACTAGGTACTTGTAGATTTGTTTAACAGCTTCCCAGTGTGTCAGAATTGGGGCATTGTTGAACTGTGTGATGGTTGAGACAGTGAATGCAATGTTGGGGCAAGTTCTGACTGTGAGATGCATTAGCAAGCCAACTGCTGTGTGGTATGGAACACTTTTCATGCATGCAGCTTCCCCAGCAGGTTGCAGAACATTTGCTTGTGTTAGTGTCAGGCTAGGGTCCATCAGAATTGCAGATGGCTTGGCATCAGCAAGGTTGTACTTAGTGAGGATGGCATTAATGTATGATTCCTGGGATAGGGAAGTTGTTTGGAACTCTTGGTTACATGTCACCTTCATGCTGAGGAGCCAGCCAATGGGCCCAAGGTTGGTAATTTTGTACTGGGTGCCAATTTCCACCTTGAAGGAATGTATGAGTTGGGGGAACTGCCAGTGATGGTGCAGTTGTCAACATGGCTAGCTAGGATAATGATATCCTTTCCAATGCACCCATGGAAGACTCCCCAGTCAGCATGTGTGTGCTGAAGTTCTAAATCTCCAAGGGTGGTGCTTAACTCTTGGTACCACTTGAGTGTGCCTTGCTTTGAGCCATATAGCATGACATTGAGCTTGGCAACCAGTCAGGAAAGATTCTGAGGTGCTGGATAGCCTTCCAGGAGCTCCATGTAAATGTCTTTGCCATCTCCTAGTTCTCCATTTTGGAATGCTGAGTGGAAATTGAACACATCAATATCCCAGTTGTTGCAGGCAGCAATAGCAAGTATGGTTCAGAGTGATGTGAGTCTTGTGACTGGGGCATATGTTTCATCATAGTCAACTCCCTGGACTTGGGAATAGCCCTTTGCAACAAGGCAGGCTTTGTACTTCTTGACTTCTCCAGTTGTGGTTCACTTGATCTTGAAGACCCATTTGCATCTGATGACATTGGCTCCTTTTGGGCACTCTACTACATCCCAGGTATGTGCATCACTTAGGCCTTTTAGTTCCACAGCTATGGCATCATGCCATCTGGGCCAGTCTGAGTGGGATCTAGCTTTGCACACCATAGATGGGTCAAGACCTTCAGCTTCAGAAGTTCTGGCTACCATGGCATAGACAAGGTCACTGTCATCACCATCCCTGGCTAATTCTTCTTTGAAGGCAAGAGTTGCATTGTCTCAGGAATTGGGACTGTTGGTGCAGCTATTGTTCTCTTGAAGTTGTTTCATACAGTTGAGAGTGATCTGACCATCATGTGTACCTTCTCCTTCCCAGAGGCATCCCATGTAGTCTGATTCGAAGTGCTGGCAGTTAGAATGATGAGGTTGAGGTGGCAGTGTTTCAAAGTTGCTGCTGAGCAGGTCAAAACTTGATCCACAGGGTTCCACAGGTCGCTTGACAGCTGGCAGACTAAATTCCGAGGTTCCGGAAGACTGTGGCTGTGTTCCCTCTCGGTGCAGGGTTCTGCTGGTTTGTAGCCTCATTCTCCCCCTTGAGTGACACACTGGGGGGTATTGTCACTTCCCAATGCTCAAAGGTGACACTCTGCTCAATTCCAATGCTGTGGGTGTCAGGCCAGTAGATCCAATGGCCATCACTTTCCAGGTCAAACCCTACCCAGTATCCATCATGAGCTCACATATCATGTTTGGAGCTGGAACTGCCATGGACTTTGACATGGCATCCCCAGACAAGGATTTTGGTGAGGTTTGGTGGCTTGTGGTACAGCATCTCATATGGAGTTTTTGTTCCTAGGCATCATGTGGAAGAATGGTTCTCAAGCCAAGTGGCAGGCATGATAGCCTCTCCCCAAAGGTTCTTGGGTAGACCACTGGCATGAATAAGAGCCTGCACCTGCTCAATGAGTGTGCAGTTGAGCCACTCAGCAACTCCATTGTGTTTAGGGGTGTCATGGATGGTAACCTGGTGTTCAGTACCTGCAGATGTTAAGTGCTTAGTGAATTCTGCACTTAGGTACTCCCCCCCATGGTCCAATCATAAGCACTTGATCTTGATGCTCAATTGTGTGGAGAGCCAAGATTCATAGGCCTTGTAAGATGTAAACATCTTGGATTTGGTTTTCTGGAGGTAGAGGGTGGTATAGTAGGTGTGGTCATCCATAAATGACATGTAGTATTGGCTGTGGCCAGGGGTTTGGACTGGAGACGGTCCCCATAGGTCAGTATGGATTTCATCACTGAGGTGTTCCTGTCTTGGAGGGTCTTGCTCTTTTCTGATGGGCTTGTGGGTTGCCTTGGCATATTCACAAGAGTCACATGCCCCCATAGTGGAGTGGGCTTCATGTAGAGTGATTCCAGTGATGGTACCATCCTTCAGCATGCACTGGATTGCCTCAGGTGGGATGTGGCACAGCTGCACATGGATTTTGGCCATTGTCAGTGGCTCAGTAGATTTAGCTAGGCCAGCATAGATCTGGCAGGGGCACTTGAGGCAGTATAGGCCATTGTTCATCAGAATTTCACTGAGTTTCTTCTTGCAGGAATCAAATATTTGGCATTTCTTGTCTCAGAATAGTGCTGCATAGCCAGCAGCATCAAGCTTGCTGACAGAAACGAGTGTGATGCCCATTTTGGGCACATAGAGAACCTCTTTGAGGCAGATATTACATCAGATTGTGCCATTTGGGATTGATATCATTAGATCTCCCTTTCCAATGGCATGGAAGGTGTGGCTATTGGCCACAGTAATTGGCTTTGGGATTACTGGCTTGTAGTCGAGGAACTTGTTCCAATAGGATGACATGTGGCAGGATGCACCAGAGTTGAATAGTATAGTCTCCTCATTCAGGTGCAGTGATTCCCCTGCCAGTAATACATGGTTGAATGTTTCCATATAGGCATCTCCATCATCCAGAATCACTTCCAGAAGGCATGGAACCTCATTTTTGGCATCTTGGGTTGATTCCAAGGGGTTCGGAATGTCATTTCCAACATCTGAGGGTGGTGCAGAGGGGTTCCAGATTCTGTTTTTGGCTTCTGAGGCTTGTTCTGAGGGTTTCCAGGAGCTGCTTTCCACATCCAAGGCAGGTTCAGAAGGGTTTGGTATGTTGGCTTCAGCTTCTGAGGTCATTTTGGAAGGGCTTGGAATGTCATCTTCTGCCACTTTGGTGAGCCAGTCATTGTCAGCAGAACTTGCTAGCCAGACACTGTCAGGTTCCACATCAGCACTTGGCTGTGCAGCTGTGTTTGCAGATGTGGTGGTGGTGGCTGTGGCTGCCTTGTCCAAAGGCTTTTCCATCTTCTTGCCTGAACCTTTCCCTTTAAACCATTTGGGCACCTGCCCAGCTTTTCCACCACCCTCCTTCCAGCACTGATCCTTTGTATGTCCCTTTTTGCCACAGTTCTTGCAAGCAGAGCTCTTTGAGTCCTTAGCTGAGTATGCTGCATCATTGGGATTGCCATTATTGCCTCTTTTAGAATGTGTCTGTCACCAGTCATATTCATCTGAAATTATTTTAGTGATGAAGTCAGGTGACAAGTCCTTTTGCATGACAAGGGCAGAGGACATCATGGCAGCAATATTGGAGCCATAAGAAGTTGGCAGGGAACTGAGGATGATAGCTGTGAAGTCATCATCACTGATGGATTGACCAAGGGCAGCTAGCTGCTCTCAGAAGTTCTGCAGCTTGTGGAAATGGGCTCAGACATCACCCTTTTTGGTGCAGTGGGATTCTTGGAGTTTTCTTCACAGGTCAATTGTGACAACTCAAGAGCAGTTTTGGAAGAGGTTGGTGAGGACATCTGTCATGCCCATGCCACTGGACAGTGCCATTCTTGACCCCTCTCTGCATTGACAGCTCTTCCCTGCCCTGCTCTGCACTTGTCTGCTCATTCTAGCACCCATATGGTGCACTCCTGCCTAGTTCTCTGTCAGCCATTGTTGGCCCTCATTGGACCCACCACATGACTGTTGCCTCTCAGTCAGGTGACACCTTCCACCCTCTCAGGGGTTACCTTCCATTTGGGTTGACAGGCTGGTCTAGGTACAGCACAGCTACCACACCACATGGTTCAGCACAGGGTCACTACCCATTTAGGCTTTCAGCCTACCTTCTGATTGGCTGTTGGTGGGTGCTCTGAAGTCTTTCTGTCTGTACCATTCCTTTTTAGATATTTCTTCTTTGTCCTGAGGTTCACCTCTGTCATATGTACCATTCTCTGACTGAAGTTTTCTGATGTTTCTGCCCCTTGAAAATTTGCTGTACCCTGTATGTTAGTTCTGATGTTCCAATACTGTACTGCCTTGATGGTGTGCTCATTGTATAGAAGCCCACTGCACTCAGTGGTGGTCCCTCAATATGAATATCAACTTAGTTCCCCTTCTCTGTGGTCTTTGACTGGCCTCCTCTGTGTTCTGTCAGACTCCCCCCAACTTCTCTCTCTGTCTGAAATCTGAGGGCTGGGCTCATACAAGGGGGCAGCACATGAGCTGAACCCAATGCCCTCTCCCTGAACCTCTGTCATGCATGTCAGCCACCCTTCAGCCCTCATTGCTCTCTGTCAGCCCATGTTGGCCCAGCATCAGCCCATGTCAGTCCATCTTTGTAAACTCCCCATGGCCTCTGTGAGTGTTAGGGATCATCAGAGAAGGCCCAAACTTGACAGTATATTTATACTCACACTTGTATGAGTCCTCATCAGTTTTTAACACTCAAAACACCATTATGCAGACCCAATCTCACACACAATGAGAAACTGCTGAGAGGCTTGCTCTCACATTTGCCAACCCACAACATGCACCCTTGGTGGTCAAACAATTCCACTCACTCTCTGCCTGATGTTGATCCCAGCATGAAAGTGCTTCTCAAGCTGGGCCCTCTGAACCCCAGCAATCCAAATTTCACACTCTGCCACTGCAAGGTGATGACCTGTTCAATCCCAACCACCCCAAACATCCCAATGGTGGGTCTGATGGTGGGGGCAGTGGTGATGGGGGTATCCCTGAAGATCCAGCTGAGCCACCTGAAGACCTGCTCCTCGCCCTAACAAGGGCCATCCACATGCTTTCCTGCTCAAGTCAGTGCTCTGGGGACTTGACCCCAAAAACCAAGGCTTGTGAGCCCAACACCTTCAACAGCACTGACCTGAAGAAGCTCCACAAGTTCCTAGTGCAGTGTGAGCTGAACTATCAAGACCACCTGAATGCCTTCCATACCAACCACACCAAAGTCACCTTCACTCAGTCCTACCTTAAGGGTATGGTGCTAGCCTGGTTCAAGCCCAACCCCCTTAATCCCAATGACTACCTTGGCTGTCCACTATGGATGGACGATTATTGGGAGTTCCTCCATGAACTGACCATTAACTTTGGCCCATGATGCAGTGGCTGATGCAGTCCAAAGTCTTGAAAACCTTTCAATGAAGGATACCTCCCACATCACCAAGTATGTCATGGAGTTCAACCATTGGGCTTCACAGGCCAAAGATTATGGTGAAGGTGCCCTGTGACACTGCTTCTATACTGGCCTCCCCAACTGCATCAAGGACAAGATTGCCCATGTCAGCAAGCCTGCCACCCTCACTGGGTTGTGTGACCTTGCCCAGACCATTGATGCTTGGTACTGGGAGTGCAAGGCTGAAATCTCCCACTCCACTGAAGAGAAATAAAATGAGATACCACAGGGAATGACTCTAAAGGCTTGTTAGACCCTGTAGGGAATCCTGCTGAAGAGAAGAACAAGTAGAGAGATAGCATAGAAAAAGAACTGAACACTTAGCCTGAGTAACTTAACCTGAAAACTTCCTGAACCACCACCTTAGGACTTCCCTAAGGCCACTCAGACCTCACTCTCAAGGGCTGTAGCAGTAAGAAGCTGCCACAAACTGGTCACACCGGTCTGTGATCCCCAGCCTCTATAGTGGTTGCTTGTTCTTTTGTAGCTAGTACAACTTCAAAGTCAAGACCAAATGTGCTTACTAAGCCACCTCTCGCCTTGCCACTAAGTCCCCATCCCAATTACAAAATGGGGATCAAGCCCCTTAGAAAAATAAAATAAAATCCTCAACACCTCTATCCTCTCATTACCATCTAATCCCTTACTAGGGAGCACCCACTCCCTACATCCAAGGGGGTCTTTGAATCTTGACTGTCCTCAGTCACTTCTCATACCCAGGACTTAGGTAGAGGGGGAAGGAAGGGGGCAGGACATGGTCTCAAAGCTTATCCAGCTTGAGTCGAGGGCTTGGATCAAGGCATGAAGCCTTCTCAAAGGGTTTGAGGGTCTGGATCGAGGCATGAAGCCTTTTCAAAGGGATCAAGGTTTGTGAGCAGGCTCAGGCTGCATTCAGGGTGGTCGAAGTGGGTGTGAGGGAGGCTTGAAGCCTGCATGAGGTGGTTGATGGTCTTGAGGCATCATATATACCTAAAAACAAAGTTATCAGATATATGCACTTAAACTTCATGCCCTCAGTTGCTCCATGGTGTCCTTCAGACAGCTGACTACAAGTGAAATATATGACATAAAAGAATGCAAACCTATCCCCCTTCAAAGAAGGGGGTATGAAGTAGTACATATGTATCAAAAGTGGCAGCAGCACTTGGCCTGACTGCCCTTGAGTGCTACTTCAAAGCTTCAAATCTAATATCATAAAACCAGTCAGTAGTTTATGTACAATTTGTGCCTAGCACACTCTCATCCTCATAAAGCCCTTAAGGCTCGTAGCTTAGCTCATACAAACTAATATATGTACTAAATAAAAATCAACATGGAAAGGCACACCGAATTCTGATTATATTCCTCTTCTTTGATTCTTGCTTCTTGTGTATGGCTGAAGGTTGCTTCGAAGTTACATATTTTACTCTTCTTGTCTCTTGACCTTCGAGGGGTTCTTCAAGCTTCGAATATCCTTGTATTAAGTAGTAGTAAGTAAAATGAAGCAATATAGAAACAAAACACTTGGGCCTTTGAGCTCAAAAGGTGAGCTCATGTTGGTATATACTAAGGGGGGGCTCGCTTCACTACCTCTTCACTCTCTCTTGATGTCCTAGATACTCATAGATACTTGCTGTGGGTTCATGAAAGCTGTTGACATATAATAAACAAAAGAAAAATGAAAGAAAACTGGTGGGAGGGCCTTCAAGCCCTCAGGCAGATGCTTTGAGGCTTCAATTCATCACTTCAAGGTTTTGACTGGTCACTTTGAGGCTTTGACTGGTCACTTCAAGGCTCTGACCTGTTGCTTCAAGGCTTTGACTATACCTGGGTACCCCTCTTTGACCCACAACCTGGTGTAGGGCACCCTGGTCCTTCTTGTATGCTCACCCTCACCATTTGATGACTAACCATGAGAACATGAGCCCTCAAACAAGAGTAAGAGTCCAATGGGACAGGGCTGGGCTGCCAGATTGAAGCAGGGTCTTGAAAGCAGCTCACCACTCCAGGGAGTGTCTTCTAGAAAGACTGAGAGCACCCTCTGGAGTAAACCTGTAAACAAACTACCATAAGTAACATATTCATGAAAGAAACTAAATACTTGAGCCTTCAAGCTTGATGCTCAGTGTTGAGAGTCAAACCACTTGCAAGGGCCTACAAACAAGCCTCAAGGGGGTCTTGTGCTCATCACTCTCCTCAAAAACCTTCAGGCACTCTTTAATGATATAACAGTGAGTATAAACATCTAAGAAAAACATAAAAACTCGAAGGGTAAAGCTCAGATCTTGTCCCAAGTGCCAGTGGGGCCCTGGGCTTTTCTTTGGCTCGACCCCCAGCCTCTAGCCTCAAAACCTCGATGTAGCACTCCATAAAGCCTAGGGAAAAGGAACCATAAGTTGACTGAACACAAATAAGAGGGAGAACACATGTGAACATGCCCATCACACAAGTGAGGGCCTCCTTGCAACCTTTGAACCTCCCCTTTGAAACAGGGAGGTGTCCACATCTTCTTGCACAGTATCTCAGGTATCATGACTCTTGAGATGGCTTCCTCTGTCAGTTTTCAATTGCTGGAAATTGCTGTAGACTCAAGAATAGTGCTGCACCCAGCAGAGTGGGGAGCCTTGACCTGTACCATCAGTATCACTCCTGTAAGAGCTTGTATGGAAAGCATATTTTGCCTGAAGTTTACACACTGCAGGGCTTGGTCTTGTTTGACATGGTGGTGGAATATTCTGGGCCAATTCATCGGAGATTGAAATGCGGTTGACTCTCAATAACACTATGTCCTCCCCTCCCCACCTCACCTATGCCAATACTCAATGGGAATGCATCCAGCAAATACTAGTTGAGCTCTACCATGTCTTAGAGGCAAATGTCGCAGTGCTGATGGTGACAGAGGATCCTGGAGCAGATACTGAGCCAAAGTGTGCTGACTGGACCCCTGAAGAAGTTGATGCACTTGTGTGCTACTTACATGAGCACCATGCAGAATGAGGCAATACTGGGAGCTTTCATCAATCTACATATGCCAATGCTGCTGATCATATTTGCCTGCTGCTCATCTCTGGAAAGGTAAAGGATCACAAGAATGTCTTGATCAAATGGGGTGTGGTAAGTTGTCTTATCTCTCCCTTTGCAGTTCATTTTACTGACATCCAACATAGCTCAAGCAAACCTACAACACTATCATGACTTATCACAGCAAATCAGGTGAACATTGGGACAATGAACATGGGGCAAACATCAGTGGGTGCTTGCAGCAGAGGCTTGGAGCAAATACATTGCTGTGAACATACATACCCATATCAATGGGCGATAAGATTTTCTGAAGCTCACTCAGGCAAATACACACATGAGGCCTTTCTGTAACAAGGGCTGGGAGTATCTGGAGTTTATGGAGGACATTTTTCCACAGGGGGGTGCCACTGGCACCCATGCCTTTCATGCTGGGGAATCAAACCCTGTTTTCACTACAAGTACTGATGGTAGCAGCATTTCTGGAACTACTACCACCCCTGTTGCATCTGTCAGTGGTTGCAGTGATTCTATTCCCATCTCCATTCCTGTTACTCTAGCTTTCATTGCCAATCCTCCCACTTCTGACCCTCCCACTTCCAACCCTCCCACTACCACTTCAGGTGGAAAGCAATCATTTAATGCCATGTCTGCTGATGTTACAGATACAGCACCCCCTTCCCTCTTCTCAAACAACATTCCCCTGGCAACTACAATCTCATCCATTCCCAAGACCAAGTGCAGTTGAATGTCATTGAGCAAGATCAAGGCCAATCCTCCTGCAAATTCTCAAACTGTCATGGTTGTCACAGTTGATAACACCATCTGGTGCTTGGGGGACCAGCTCTTGACCATGTTCACTTCAGTCACCCCCTCTCAAGGACCTGTTAGGTTGACATATTTCTACAGATGTTTATACCTAATAGGTATCAACTTCTTGGGTATTCCCACATGCCACTGGCATGGGCAGGGCTTGGAGATTTCCCAGGAGCTCATATGCCAAGGGGGGAAAGTCCATTTGCCCCATCACAATACAGGGTGCCTGGGGTCCCAAAGGGACTTTCCCCACCAACCCTGACAACTTGGAGATTTCCCAGGTTAAAATAGCCCACTTCCAAGGGAGAATTTGGGGATTTCCCAGGTGAAAATAGACCACTTCCAAGGGAAGTTTGGGGATTTCCCAGGGTAAAATAGACCACTTCCAAGGGAAGTTTGGGGATTTCCCAGGGTAAAATAGACCACTTCCAAGGGAAGTTTGGGGATTTCCCAGGGTAAAATAGACCACCTCCAAGGGAAGTTTGGGGATTTCCCAGGATAAAACAGACCACTTCCAAGGGAAGTTTGGGGATTTCCCAGGGTAAAATCAACCACTTCCAAGGGAGGGTTGGGGATTTCCCAGGTTAAAATAGCCCACTTCCAAGGGAGAATTTGGGAATTTCCCAGGTGAAAATGGACCACTTCCAAGGGAAGTTTGGGCATTTGCAAGGTGAAAATAGACCACTTCCAAGGGAAGCTTGGGGATTTGCCAGGGTAAAATCAACCACTTCCAAGGGAGGGTTTGGGGACTTCCCAGGTTAAAATAGACCACTGCCAAGGGAAGTTTGGGGATTTCCCAGGGTAAAATAGACCACTTCCAAGGGAAGGTTTGGGGATTTCCCAGGGTAAAATGGACCACTTCCAAGGGGGGATTTGGAGATTTCCCATGGTAAAAAAAGACCACTTCTATGGGTATTTTTGGGTATTGTCCAGGGAAAATAGACTGCTTCCAAGGGTGTGGGATTCCCTAAATTTGAGGTCAGGCATTCCCCAAAGGTGAAATTGGGAATTCCCCATGATGGTGGGGATGCTGCACATGTCAGATTGGGAATTCCCCATGGTGGTGGAGATTCTCCCAAGGTGGTGGGGATTCCTTAAATGCAAGATTGGGAATTCCCCCATGGTGGTGGGAATTCCCTAGAAGCAAGATTGGGAATTCCCTAAATGCAAGATTGGGAATTCCCCCAGGGTGGTGGGAATTCCCTAAATGCAAGGTTGGGAATTCCCCCAGGGTGGTGGGAATTCCCTAAATGCAAGGTCGGGAATTCCCCCAGGATCATGGGAATTCCCTAAATGCAAGGTTGGGAATTCCCTAAATGCAAGATTGGGAATTCCTCCATGGTGGTGGGAATTCCCTAAATGCAAGGTTGAGAATTCCCCCATGGTAGTGGGAATTCCCTAAGTGCAAGATTGGGAATTCCCCCATGGTGGTGGGAATTCCCTAAATGCAAGGTTGGGAATTCCCCCTAGTGTGGTAGGAATTCCCTAAATGCAAGATTGGGAATTCCCCCATGCAAGATTGGGAATTCCCCCAGGGTGGTAGGAATTCCCCAAATGCAAGACTGGGAATTCCCCCAGGGTGGTGGGAATTCACCAAATGCAAGATTGGGAATTCCCCCATGCAAGATTGGAGATTCCCCATGATGGTGGGGATTCCCCAAATGCAAGGTTGGGAATTCCCTAAATGCACAATTGGGGATTCCTTACAGTGGTGTTGATTTCCCAAATGTGAGAATGGTAATTCCCCATTGTGGTGGGGATTCTCCAAATGTAGGATTGAGAATTCCCCATGGTGGTGGGGACTCCCAAAATGCAAGATTGGGCATTCCCCCACCTCAGGTAACCCTTTTCTGTAGGCATTTAGGCTGGATAGTTTCTCCAAACCATTCCACTTAATTGCCTCCCAGACCATGGTCATCCCAGGGGAAAGCATAACTACAGGCCTAGGATTTCCCAACTTCCCAACCCTGGGATCTGCTTTTAAAAGAAGTGATGTGGCATCTCCCATTGTTGCCTTAGGTGTCTGAGGTCCCTGACCCAAAAATGTAGCTATATTAGCAGAACAATTCTTGTTCCTGAGGAGAGCATACATAGCTATCATTATGAGCCAATATCACTACCTTAATACACAGATAAAACTAGCAGAGAAATTTGGCAGGCCATTCTGGGGAAACCACCATATCATCACCAGGAAGCAACTTACATCTAATTCTTCATGTTGAAAGTGGTTGTTTTGTGTGAAATCCAGTCTTTTGTAGTATGAGAGCCAGCTTCTCCTTCACATATTGATGGACAAAGCAAGAGAGAGGCTGGACATAGATTTCAACACAACCATTTATGGTACTGTGCCACAGTGGATCACAACATGACATACAAACCACCCACTGCACCAAAATAAGTGATTTCTCTCTCACAGAAAGTCCCTACCTGGTTGGACACTGGGCTTCATTTCACTACCACAAATGATGTCCAGTTTACCCCACATTGAATCATCAGCCTCCAGTCTGGTACAAACACAGCATGGATAACATTGTGTGTGATGATCCCATCTTCCAAAGGGAATATTCACAGTCACCACATACCCTCAGTCTGAAGCTGCTGAGAGATGACTTCCACCACCATCATAGGCTATGATGGGATGCCCTATCTACATGTCTGAGGGCAGGTGGGATGTCCCATAACAGCTTTAGAGGCTAATGTGGGACATCCCATCTACATCTCTGAAGGCAAATGGGATATCCCATGACAACTCATAGGCTCTGATGGGACATCTCATCTACACCTCTCAGGGCAAGTGGGATGTCCCATGACAGCCTCATGGGCTATGATGGAACATCCCATCTACAGGCATGACTTGAAAGTGACAACTCCAAAGAAAATTGTATTTCCCCAAATGAACCATAGCCAGTTATATCCATTTCATACACCTAAAATATGATGGGTAAATGACCCAAGAGTAGAGAGGAGACTGATGGGATGTGATGCACAAATGAGCACTGCACATGAAAAAAGAGATATTTCACAATTGGAGGGGGATACTGGGATGTGGTGTGTATCATCCATAAGGTGCCTGGGGGTAGGATGGATGCGCAAAAAAGTGAAACATGTGGCATGAAAATGAACAAGGTACAGGGCAAAAACCAACACTCTATGGTTTGGCCTGCATCTTCAGTGTTGTCTGACGGGTGATGTTGAGTAGAGTCATGTCTGAAAAAATAGAAAGATTTGGCAGGAAAATGGGGGGCATACATGGCAAATACAGTGGGGGGAAGGATGACTACATTCCGATGAACAATCACTGGGGAAAATGCTATAAGATGTGAGGACAGTGAGGGGACATGTGGAGAACATGAAGGACAAAGAACTGGGGGAGTATGCACACCTAATCCCAAGATATCTGCTAGAGGGTCCCCCAAGAACTTTATGTGCAAAATTGGCTATATCTCCTCAAGAGTTAAATGCAGCAGTGACATAAGATGGACCAATAGAAAGCCCTCAGCAAGTTGAAGAAGAAATCCCAATTTACAAGAGATTCAGTGGAAAAGAACAGAGGTGGAATGTGGCATATAAAATGAGGGGAGGAGGGACAGAGAGTCAAACCAAACAACCAATGCCCCTCATGGAGTGCTCCAGTCATAGAGCACAAAGAAAATATCCCAAGGTCAGATAAACAATTTTTTAGCTTGTTTCATCTGGAGATCAGTGTATATTTAACCTGTAATCACAGTCTTTATTACCATAGTGAGTAAGTATGTATACTAAGGGAGACAAAAACACTTCAGTCAACCCCCTATGGGGACCTATTAGGTTCATATATTCTTATAGATGTTATGACCTAATAGGTGTCAAATGGTTGGGAATACCCAACACCTGGGGATTCTCTAGAACATGCCTGGGGAATCTCCCATAAAACAGGAGTGGCTGGGGTCCTGATATGATTTTCCCCATGCCAAATTGACCTGTCTCAGGTGGCAGTTGGATCCTCTCCAGCCTAAAATGACCAAGCTCCCAATATGACCCTGGGCATTCCCCCATGGCAAATTGGCCTGGCCCAGGTGGCAACTGGATCTTCTCCAGGCTAAACTGACCTGCTTCCAGTCCAACCCTGGCCATTTCCCATGCCAAATTGACCAGTCCCTGAAGGCAATTGGGTATTGTCCAGATTAAAATGGACCCCCTACTTGGCTAAACCTGGGCATTCCCCATCCTCTTTTGACCTACCCTAGGGTGGCAGTTGGGACTTTCCCAGGGTAGGTTGACCCCTTCTCTAGTCTGTACCTGGACATTCCCCAGTAAATTTGACCTATTCCTAGTGATAACTGGACTTCTCCTGGGAATTCCCAGGCTGAATTGACCTATTTCTGGTGATAATTGGGTTGTACCCAGGCTCAATTGAGCCCTGTTCCATTGCAAACATGGGCATGCCATATGCTAAGTTGGGCTAGCCTGGGTGGCAGCTGGGCATTGAACAGGCTACACCTGGAGATTCCCCATGCACATCTGAATTACCCCTGGGGTAAGAATTTCTGGCATCTCCATGCCAAATTGACATTACTATGACCATGCACAGCACCTTGGAGATTCTCCATGACAGGTTGGAGATTTGCCAGGGGGGGCTTGGGGAGTCTCCATGACAGGTTGGAGATTCTCCACAGTGATTTGGAGATTCTCCATGGCTGGTTGGAGATTCTCCACAGTGACTTGGAGATTGTCCAGGGAGGTATGGACATTCTCCATGGCAGGTTGGAGATTCTCCATGGCAGGTTGGAGATTCTCCATGGCAGGTTGGAGATTCCCCAAGGGGTGATGGAGGTTCTCCATGGCTGGTTGGAGATTCTCCACAGTGAGTTGGAGATTCTCCAGGGAGGTATGGAGATTCTCCATGGCTGGTTGGAGATTCTCCACAGTGACTTGGGGATTCTCCATGGCAGGTTGGAGATTCTCCACAGTGACTTGGAGATTCTCCATAGAGGTATGGAGATTCTCCATGGCAGGTTGGAGATGCTCCACAGTGACTTGGGGATTCTCCATGACAGGTTGGAGATTCTCCATAGCAGGTTGGAGATTCCCCAAGGGGTCATGGAGATTCTCCACAGTGACTTGGGGATTCTCCATGACAGTGGAACAGTAGATGATGTTCTGTCCTGTTCAATGCTGATGTGGCAGATTGAACTGACTATCTACAACACCCCAGCTCCTCTCCATTGTATCCCTGCTGACTAAGCCTCTGCTGCACCTAGCACTTCCCCTACCACATGTGGCCCTCTAAAAAAACCCTGTGTCATCCTCGACACCCTTCAGTTCATCCTGCTCATCGTCCTCTCTCTTTTGCTCATCCTCCATGTCGGGTTTGTCTGGGTTTCCACTCTCTTTGCGGACCCTTTCCATGTGTGCTTCCTGTTCTTTATGGAGCTTGGTACCTGGGTGCAATTCGAATGTGTGTAGCTGCCTTGCACTATACTCCCCTGGGAGCCATGCTCCGCTTAGGGTTTCTAGTTTGTACACATTGCATAGTCGCTTGGTTATTCAGTGTGGGACCGACCACTTGGGTATTAGTTTTTGATCTGTTTTAAATGCATAGTCAGTATCACTGTGGTAAACCTGTACAAGTTGTCCTTTGTAGAATGACACCTCTCCTGGGTGCTTTTTCAAGACCCTTCTGTCAAACACTTGTTTGCGCTTGATTGCATGTCGCACCACTTCATTGTAGCCATCCAGCCGCTGTTGTTCTATGTAGGCCATGTGTGCTGAGGCTTGGATGGCATCGACTGGTGTAACGCTTTCCTCCGGTCTGGTACATTTTGTGTCTACTACAAGTCCCAGTAGTAGTTCTTTTGGTGTGTGTTTGAGGGCCGGTAGTATGCGATTGTTGAGTGCTCAAACCACATCGTCTAGGTGGTCCATCCACGTCCGTGGTAGGTTTTCTCATTGTGCTGTTTCATCGTCATCTTCTCCTACATTTGGAGCGCATAGTCGCTTGAGGATATGTAGCAGTAGTTTATTGGTACCTTCTACTAGGCCATTGACCCATGGTGAGTATGCAGCTATGACGTGATGTTTACAAGACCACTTAGCACAAAACTCTTTCACTGTGTGATTGTCAAAGTGTTTGCCCCCATCCGTCATTAGTGTTTCTGGCACCATATATGTATTGAATATCATCGACAGGCTATTGATAGTTGTTTTTGCTGTGCCCACTGTCTTGAACTTTGTGACCCATATGTGCTGCGAGAACATATCAAGAAATACTCCCAGTGTATGGTAGCCACCCTTTCCCTGTGGCATGCTAAGGTAGTCGCCTACCAAAAGCTCGAATGGGTGTCCGCGTGTCACTGGTTCCAGAAGTGAGTGCACGTGTGATGGTCCAAAGTTTTTACACTTAGCGCATTTTGTGATTGCATTCATAATTGATATGTCGAGCTTGGGTGAGAAGTACTTGTCCATTAGTGCTATCTTGAGCTCATCGCATCCCCAGTGTCCTCCAGTACTGTGTAGTATGTACACTTGCTGCTCTGCTTCCTCTCATGTTATGCACTCAGTGTGGCTTCTGGGCTGTATGCTTGTTCTCCCATATATTCTCCAGAGATGGCCATTTTCGATGATGTATTGTAAAGCTCTGTGTCTTGCTTTACTGTGGTCTCTTGGGTTTGCCATGGTGTCAATATTTAATATCACGTTGATGACTTCTAGGAACATTGGTTCGTTTGCAAAGTGCTCATGTAGTTTTTTGTGGTGTTCCTCTATGCGTTCAACTGTAAAGATGTCGTTGACGACATCCGTTAGCACTTTTGGCTCTGGGCTGACTGACCATTCGCTGCCATCATTGCCTGTATGGTCTGCATTGTCCCACTGACAGCTAAGTCCATCTGCTACAATGTTTAGCTTCCCTGGTATGTGTCTTACCACTACTATGTTATGTGTGAGTATGCCATCTCTCCACCTTGCATGCACCACTGTTAAGTTGTCGTTTGTTAGCATGTCTTTCAAGGCCTGACAGTCAGTTTTGATTTCCACCGGATAGCCCCATATGATGTCAGCGAAGTGGTTGAGGCCATATTTGAGGGCCATGAATTCCAACAGAAATGGTTTGTATTTGTGCTCTGCTGCTGAAGTACGTTTCAATGCAAATGCTATTGGGACTTTTTTGTTGACCGTTTTGCCAGCCAGTGTTTGGATCTGCACTCATTGTGTTAGTACCACTCCTAACCCTTCTTGGCACCCACCTGTTGTGACTACGAATGGGGTTCCATCATATTTTGGTGTGTGTAGTGTAGGTTCACTAGTCAGCACTGTCTTGAGTTGTATAAATGCTCTTGTGTGTTCTGCCATCCATTTGCCTCCCAACTTGTGGTTGGACATTGCTCAGTGGTACATTGTTTTTGCTACTGGTTGTGGGATATCAACCTCCTTGATGAGGTTGCACAGTGGCCCTTCTATTTTTGCATACCCTTTGATTAGGTCTCTGAAGTGGCCTGTCAATCCTAAGAACAAACATAGGTTTAGTGCATCATCCGGTTGTTTCCAGTTGATAATGGCTGTCAGCTTAGCTATGTCCAGTGACGAGACTGATGAAGTGAGACTAAGGGTGGACTGAGGATACTGAAGGGGGAGACCTTCCTAAGGGGCTTCTATAGCCTGTGAGAGAGTGCTGTCTGAGGAGAAGATGTCTGGGGCAGTCTGAGATCTGTCTGAAGACTGAAGGCACTCGCAATGGCCTTCTCAAACTCGAACTTGAACTCATAACTCGGTACTTCAATGTTCTATTCTGTAAGTAGTTACAGAGGAGTGTAGGTGCGCGCAGGCTTATGTAAGCTACCTCACGTGCCTAAACTCGAAGCTAAGTGAAGACTAAGGTAAAAGAACAAAAACAAAAGAAAAGAAAATAAAGAGCAAAGTAAAAAGTAAAAGTAAAAGCTATAAAACCAAAAGAATATCATAGTGGGGAGTACTCACTCCCTACACCAGTTGTACTCCCTTTCTGCTTACTGTTGCTCCTGCAAATGTTGTTTCCATCATGAATAGTTGACACTTCGGTGGTGATATTGATAGGTCACATTCATGGAAGTATTGGAATACTTTCCATAGTGTTGCTAGCATGTCTTCGAATGTGTCTCTTCTGCATCCACTGTCATCTACAAATAACTCTATCGTGTTGTTTGTTAGTAGGTCATGTAGCTTTTCTGTTACCACTGCTGAGAACATTGTCAGTGCTCCTGTGAGCCCCATTGGCATTTGTTTGTACCAGAAGTATCCTCTGCCTTCTACAAAGAAGGTGAGGTATGGTTTCCATTCGTCTGGTACTGTGATAGCATAGAAACTGGATGCGAAATCAAATACTGAAACATACTTGTGCCCACTTAGTCTCTGTTGCTTTGCATGTATATCTCCCTGATGTAGTGGAGGTATTCACATGACTTTATTGATTTTGCCAAAGTTCTGTGTTACTCTCCATTTCACGTCTTTGGGGTCTGTATGGGTTTCTTGTGGCCCTTCCTCTTTGGTAGTGCTGACATTTGGGAATGGTGGTTCCATCCCCACTTCTTTGCACTGCTCGTTTACCACACGTTGTAGGTCCTCTAGTGTTAGTCCTACCTTATCATTGTGTGTTTTTTGTGTGAGTACTGTGGGTGCTACATGTTTGATGTGGGCTATTTCTGCTGGTTCTATCATGTTAGCATCTATCATTTGCTGTACCCACTTGTGCATGAATGCTTTTTGTGGTGGTGATAGTGGCCTCTGTCATATGGTCATCGTGAACAATGTTGACTCCGGTATGTTGAGGTTGATTGTTGCTCCCGGAATTGGCAGTACTTCCTTTATGGAGCATGCAAAGATGTCCATGTACTCCATTATGAAGTTTCTGACCTGTTTTCTCTGTGTTTCTGTGAGGTTGTGTCCTATAGTAACTGAGTCAAGGATGTATTCTACTCGCCAGGGATTAAATGGGTCTGTTTGCCATGTGAACATGTTGTTGCCTGGTTGTATCGTGTACGCTTCTGTTGCCTGCATTTGTTGTTGTGGTCGCTGCTTGATGTCCAGGGTGTGGTGTTTGCTCTCCATGATTTGATCGTGGATTGCATCATAGTATCTGTTGCTTAGCATCATAATGGCTTTCCCATTCATGACCATCAGTCGGTCTGTAGTGTAGTCATGTACTGTGTTCAGCATTTGCAGGAGTGGTTTTCCAGCCAAGAAGGCCCATCCTCCACTGCTGTTGAACACCATGAATGTTGCCTGGACTTCAGCCACTCTGACTTGTATTCTTCCTGTCCATTGAGCCATGGCTGGAATTACAGTGCTGTTAGCCATTTGTAAGGTCTGAGTACTGCTTGCCCACCCCCTTAATCTGTGTTTTACTGCTTCGAAGACCATCGTGCATATGGCATTTACCATCACTCCATCATCGAAGAGTGCACATAGTCATGTTAGTTCACCATTGTCACTTTTTATCATGACACTGTTTATGAATGGGACAGTTTTGTTCTCGTTGCTCATTGTGTTTTGTGTCTGGGCAAGCATGGTGTATATATCGAACTTGGTACCACTTTCACTGTTTGCTACATGCTGGTTCGTATGTGATACTCGAGGTAATTCTGGTTGTATATGGGTCGCTGTACCATCCATTACAACGACCCATCGTCTTTTTCCTGCTCCCCTGTGTCGACTAGCCTGACGTCTGCTGTGCTGGCTCTATTGTATGGCCCCAGTGCCCTGCCGCATAGTGCTCGCCAGGCAGTTTCACATGGGTCTAGTTGCATGGGGTCCCCTGGTGTGAGTGGGCAGTCTCTGCTTGTGTGCCCATGCATCCCACATCTATAACACTCCCCTGAGCATATCATGGCTGTACCTGGTTTGAGGGGGAATGGCATGTTCTCTGATACTCTTGTATTTTCGCCATGCGTTCTTCCCCACTGTGTCACCTGTGCTTGGTACACCCTCCATCTGGTTGTGTCTGCTGGGTGATGTTGTATGTTGTTGATGTTACAGTGTATAGTCTCTTTTTGTGCATCCGAGGGGGGATTCGGTATGCTTGGTGCATTCTGGGTCTGTTGTGTGGCATATCATGTGGTGGGGCTAGGTGTTGGTTGCATTGCAACTCATGCACCATGGGCAGGTGGTTGAATGGTGAGTCACTGGATGTGTGAGGTGAGATCTGCGAAGGATGCTTTTTGCTGCTGTAGGATGTGGTTTTCTCTCTCCAGCTCCTCTCTTTTCCATTCATCTGCATCCTCCTTTTCCCTTTGTACGTCCTCTATATCCAAATTTTTCACTGCAGTCATGAGGTCCTCGAAGGTGGCAAACTTTTGAGTTGTCAGCTTCTGGATGATCTTTGGGAGGCCTCTGTGGACAATTCAGATCAGTCCTACATTGCTCTCCACCCCAGCTGCCCTGGCTAGGCATAACACTTCTCTTGCCCATATGACATGTGTCCATGCCTTCATTCCATTCAGCTCCTTCGTCTCTCCCACTTCCTTTTCCTCCAGTTTCAGCACTATTAATTCCTCCTGATACTTCTCTGGTGTTTTTTCTGCTCTCAGTAATGGCTCCCATCTCTCATTGAATGCTTTGTTGAGCTCTGCCCATGATGCTAGTTGTGATGCTGTTAGGGTGTTGTACCACTTCTGTGCTTCCGACCTCAGTATGACATAGTCTTGAAGCGCCTCAATCTTTTCACCTTTGTCTGTTACTCCTGCAAATCTCATGATACAATTGAATGTTTGTAGGAACATCTGCAGGTCTTGTATTTCATCCTCATCTCCCTTAAACAGCTTTAGCATTTCCATTGTGTGTTGCGGTGCTCCAAGTCACAGCCCACTCTGTGCTGGTATTGGTGCTGCTGGCAATGTTGCCATTGGTATTGCTGTATATGGTGGGGCACATGTGCTGGGTCATGTAGGCAAGAGTCGTTGTGTTATAGTTGCTGTAGGATTGTGTGTTGTTGGGACTGTTGGTACCAATGTTCTGAAGATTCTGAGGTATGTATTGTCGTCTGAGTCTGGGCTCTGTGGCCTCAACAGTGGGATTGCTCTGGTTGACGTGTACTTGGGTGGTGAGTCTAATGCTAATTCTCTGTCAGAGGCCAGTCCAAAGTCGCTGTCGTTGAATGGGGTGCTAAGTGGTGATGGTGTTGGAGACATGTTGGCAGGTGCTGCTCGTGCTCTGAAGCATCCCTGCTCGTCTCTTGGTTGGTTTTGTCTAGACAGCAGATTGGTCGATGGCTGATTCATGGGCAGCCTGTGGTGTGTGGGTTGGTATGGGGCAGTTCGGTGTGCAAGTTCATTTGGCATTAGCACGGCATGGTTAAATGGTTCTACCTGTCCAAGTGACTTCACTGCAATGGGTTCGGCGCACTCTTGTCACCACATTGGAACAGTAGATGATGTTCTGTCCTGTTTGATGCCAACATGGCAGATTGAACTGACTATCTACAACACCCCAGCTCCTCTCCGTTGTATCACTGCTGACTAAGCCTCTGCTGCACCTAGCACTTCCCCCACTCCCCTACCACAACAGGTTGGAGATTTGCCACAGTGACTTGGGGATTCCCCATGACAGGTTGGAGATTCTCCATGGCAGGTTGGAGATTCCCCCAGGGGTCATGGAGATTCTCCATGGCTGATTGGAGATTCTCCACAGTGACTTGGAGATTCTCCATGGCAGGTTGGGGATTCCCCAAGGGGGCATGGAGGTTCTCCATAGCCAGTTGGAGATTCTCCACATTATGTTGGAGATTTAGGTCCATATATTTTTATAGATGTATGCACCTAAATGGTCTGTTGGGGTTGGGAACTCCCAGCTGGTGTTTCAGCACAATAGAATGGTCAACTTTATTCACTTCAGCCAAGGTGGTCATGATGAAGGGCTATGGTCAGTGGCAGTAGCAGAGACCCAGCCAGGAGTGGTACTAAAAAAATTATGGACTGAGTGCAAAGAGCTGTCAGTGTCCCAACATGAACTCAGAGGGAACTTAGAGGCATGACTTGAAAGTGACAACTCCAAAGAAAATTGTATTGTCCCAAATGAACTGTGACCAGTTATATCCATTTCATACATCTAAAGTATGAGGGTAAATGACCCCAGAGTAGAGAGGAGACTGAGAATAGGATATGAAGCACAAATGAGCACTGCACATGAAAAAAGAGATATTTCACAAATGGTGGCAGATACTGGGATGCAGTGGATATCATCAGTAAGGTGCCTGGAGGTAGGATGGATCCTCAAAAAAGTGAAACATATGACATGAAAATGAACAAAATATATATGGCAAAAACCAACACTCTATGGGTTGGCCTGCATCTTCAGGGTTGTCTGATAGGCAATGTTGAGTAGAGTCATGTCTGAAAAAAATACAAAGATTTGGCAGGAAGATGGGGGGCATACATGGCAAATACAATGGGGGGAAGGCTGACTGCATGCCAATCAACAATCACTGGGGAAAATGCTATAAGATGTGAGGACACAGTGAGGGGACATGTGGAGAACATGAAGAACAAAAAACTGGGTGAATATGCACACCTAATCCCAAGATATCTTTAGATAGTCCCCCAATACCTTTGTGTGCAAAATTGGCTATATCTCCTGAAAAGTTAAATGCAGCAGTGACATAAGATGGACCAATAGAAAGCCCTCACCCAGTTGAAGAAGAATTCCAATTTGCAAGAGATTCAGTGGAAAACAACAGAGGTGGAATGTGGCATATAAAATGGGGGGAGGAGGGACAGGGAGTCAAACCAAACAACCAATACCCCTCATGGTGGGCTCCAGTCATAGAACACAAAGAAAATATCCCAAAGTCAGATAAACAATTTTCTAGCTTGTTTCATCTGAACATCAGTGTATATTTAACCTGTAATCACAGTCTTTATTACTATAGTGAGTAAGTATACTAAGGGAGACCAAAAGTGACCTGTACATAGTGTTTTCCCAGCCCAGATTCTGAGGGCTTGGGGCCAGGAAACCTCAGGCCAGGCCATGAAGCCCCACAAGCCCAGTATGAGGGCTTGGTTTGGCCCAATAGCTGGGGCTGTTGGCTTGGGCATGGCTTACCAGTGCAAAAATGATATTTAATACAAAGTATTTCTACACAAGTTGTACTCAGTGTGCACTAGGAGAAACTATAAGAAACTCTAGGACATGATATAGAGCATCTAGGAGGGTTGGACTAATGAAGAATTAGCCAAAAAACACCACACCCAGTCCCAATATATTCCAAATTTCATCACAGGGCCTTTCTCCATAAAAAGGGCAACATCTCTGGACACGCTGGTGCAGCAGTGACAGAAAATATATCAGCTGGAAGGTCTATTCGAGTAGAATCACCTTGTAGAAAACCAGGAGGTTCTGTGCAACGCTTCAGGAGAAAATGCGGTGCGAGCTCAGAGGCAGGGGGAGAGGTAGTGTGTCGAGGTATAACTGCTCGGTGGAATTCTACAAGACCTCCGGACGTGGTAGAAGGAGTCAAGGGGAAATGGGAGAACGCTGAAATAAGAAAAACGGCGCACCCGATGACGAGTTATGTCAAAATTCGTTGTACAGTACCTTCCACTAGAAAACGGGCAATATCTCGGGAAGCGCCAAAGCAAACGCGACAAAAAAGATACCGCTGGAAAGGCCCCTTCAAGTAGGCCTAGGCCCGAAATTTGCGAGAGATTTGGGGCAACAATTCAGGAGAAATCGCGTGTACAAGTTCGGAGGTAGGGGGAGAGGTAGCGTGTCGAGGCACAACTGCTTAGCAGAAATCTATGAGACCTCCGTACATGGTAGAGGTAATCAAGGGGAGATGGGAGAACGTTGAAATAAGAAAAACGGCACACCTGATGACGAGTTATGTCGAAATTTGTTGCACAGTACCTTCCACTAGAAAATGGGCAATACCTCAGGAAGTGCTGGAGCAAACGCGACGAAAAACATACCGCTGGAAAGACCTCTTCAAGTAGTCCTAGGCCCGAAATTTGCGAGAGGTTTGGGGCAACAGTTCAGGAGATATCGCGTGTACAAGTTCAGAGGTAGGGGGAGAGGTAGTGCATCGAGGCACAACTGCTCAGCAGAAATCTACGAGACCTCCGAACATGGTATAGGTAATCAAGGGGAGATGTAGAACGCTGAAATAAGAAAAATGGCGCACTTGATGATGAGTTATGTTGAAATTTGTTGTATAGTACCTTCCACTAGAAAATGGGCAATATCTCAGGAAGTGCCGAAGCAAACGCGACGAAAAACATACCCCTGGAAAGGCCTCTTCAAGTAGTTTTTGGCCTGAAATTTGCGAGAGATTTGGCGCGACGGTGCGCGAGAAATCACGTGTACAAGTTCAGAGGTAGGGGGAGAAGGTGGGTTTACCAAGTAAAATAGCCCCCTTGCAGTGGGCTCCAGATTTAAGGTCAAACGGATAGGGACCTGGGGGATATAAAGAGGTCTCCTAGCAGTAACGGGCTGGTCAGCTTGACTCGGGAGGTTAGAGGTGCTCGGTGTGAGCCAGAGTGTGAAAACGGGTGAATGCACATGTCAATTACATCACCACCTTCCCACACTGCTAGCTATTTGCTAATTAATTTCGGACTACTGAACAGTGGGTACACTTGATTAGTAATTAGGGGTGGCCGCAGCCTGGGCCTTCCCCACATTGTGGTTGTGGTATACTTTAATTGCTCCACAAGGCTCGCCGCGCTTCGCTGCGGCGGCTGGAAGTAGAACATTGTAAGTCCGTATTAGCAGTGGTACGATGTACGAGAATACACATGGTACACTACGTGATTACGCTGATGTGTCAGTCGTGAACCCCAGTTGCCTGTGAGTGGTTTCAAGTGGTTTTCAGGTCAGGGTGGGGGTGGATACGTACTGTGAGAGGCTGAGACAGTGAGAGACAAGTGTGTTGTCAATGAAGGAATCATCCACGTCAGGGAAGGCACAGTGAAGGATTGTGTGGCCATTGGTAGTGCATCGTCGTAGCAGCCCGGTGAATAGCAACATTTGCTGTGAGGGGAGCTGGAGATTGTGATGGTCACAAAGAAGTGTGCCACTGATGCATTGATGGGTAAGCACATAAGCCAGATTTTGAATGCATGGGCAAAGACAGTCGGAGCCCATGGAACTAAGCATGCTAAGCAGGAACACTAATGTTGCAACTGGGGAGGTGTTGTGAAGGACCACATGGAAGTGGAGGGTGTGGCTGGCAGTGTGTCGAAAAGGGGAGTGGTCGGTGAGGGCCTCCCACAGCAGTAAGGTAGGGGGGGGGGGGTCATTGCTCTCAAATGGATTCAGAGACAGGCGCACAGTCTGTCTACGATGCAGTGGATATGTGAGAACAACACAAGGGGGTGGGAAAGTCCATACAGCAAGTAAAAAAGGGAGGCAATGCTGAAGTAAAGGGTGGTAGTGCATAATGGTGTGAAACGGCCAGTTCAGAAGAGACAGGATGCGATCATGATCGTTATGGTCCACCTCCACTGCAGGCTGTGGGATGCCAGGGCGGGCTGTAGGGCAGAATGAGTTGGACCTGCAATGAGGTAGATTTGGACGTACATTGTGGAGACATGCGCCATAATGGCAGGAAGATTGCAGAGGGCTCATCCATCTGTCAATAAGCACACTTACAACGGGCAGCAGCTTCTGCTTTAATACAGTGCATTTTATTAAGAGGGGTGGTCTATGTTACATATGCAATAGGACACGGATGTGCGGGTGTTACAAAGCAAAGGGAGCAGCGGGATAGACTAAATAAGCAGTTCCAGGTATGTGACATTGGTTGTGCATGTGTCACCCAGGCAGAGCAATACACAGGCATGATCATGGTGGCAGATACAGCTGAGAGCAGTGTACAGTTGACCATGGGAGAAAACAGGGGTGGTGAGATCAATGCCGATTGCATCGAGGGTGAGACCCTGGCAGCTGTTGAAGGTTGTCGCATAGGCTACTGCAAGGGGATATTGACAGCGAAGGAGCATATGACCTGACGGCAGAGTGGTCATGAAAGAGATTCAAGGGATGAGGACGTCATGTGCATCTATGACACTGACACCTCCAATGCCGCGCAGGATGCGGACGGTGATGAGGTGACATCCCACACCTTGAATGACCACCCTAGCATTTTTCACAAGGCCAAGATCTACAGAGAAGTTACACAGTAGTCGGTAGACAGCACCCACCTTAATGTGTAGTGTATGATGGGGCAATCCTGGTGGGGTCTGGGAGGTGACAAAGTCAAGGACACTGGGGGGGGGCAGCAGGCCCTCGTCCTCAGCTTCCTTGAATGAGTCTGCAGCAAGAAAAGTAAATGCAGCACCTGGGAAGCCAGAGAGAATGCGCCCATTGTAGGAATCGACCTGCCAGTGGGTCGGGCACAGAATCGCATGTGTAAGGCAGGAGACGGGGTCAGTGAGGATGTGAAGTGGGAAGACATGTTCTATGAGATGATCAGTGGATGTCATGCAGTGGAGGTGATGTAGCGATATATCAGGCCCCACACTGTCGCCGATGGAGTCCACATAGGAGGCAAATGCTGGATCGAGAGCATTGTGGATGGGTGTTGTGAGGCAGTGGACAGAAACATGTTCCCATAGGGGTGAGGAGGTGATCGATGCATTGACAACCTGGGCTGCACTGCCTCCGCAGATGACAGGACAGCACTGGTGAAAGTCCCCCAGCAGGATGAGAAGTTTACCTCTGAATGGCCGCTGATCTGCCATCACACAGCGACAAATGTCATCCACACAAGCAAGGACTGCTTTATTGGCCATCGGTGCCTCATCCCAGATGATAGCTGCAGCGTGTTGGATGAGATCGCCATGGGCACTACCTCTAGAGATGGGTGATTCGAGCATCTCATTATTTGGATTCACAGGCACCTGGGAGGAATGTGTACGATGCAGAGGTGTGTAAAAGACAGGAAAGCATACCTTGAACACAGAATGGGTGGTGCGACCCCCTGCATAGAGTTGTGCTGCAAATGCTGCCGTCGCAGTAGGAAGAACAATCAGTCCCTCAGATCGAAGTTTGTCACATAGCACATTCACAAGAAAGGTCTTTCCCCTTCCAGCCCTGCCATCTATGAAGACCGCCATGCTTCGAGATGTCAATGATGCATGGACAAGAAGGTCATACAGGCTGGCCTGCTCTGAGGTCATTGACGCAACTGCCGCAGTGGCACGAGTGCGCAGAAGCTCAGGATGAGATCCCCATTTCCGCATCTTGTGTATGACCTCATTGGTGAACTGCAGCGCCTCGGGAAGTCCGAAGTCACTCAGACGTTGGCCATGTTCTTCTAAGGAGGTGGCAAGATCAGCCAGACAAAGGTGAACCGCTGTCTCAGCAGTCTCCCCATTGTGGTAGAGGAAGTCCTTCGAAAGCACATCACGAAACTGCTCCCAGATAACAATGGGGGTTGGGAGACATTCATTGAGGAGCAGGTGGACAAACAACAGGTGAATCTGTCAGGGAGTCTTCAGCAATGCCACAGCCTCTGCAAGAGCATACTCCCCCTCATTTTCATCGGCAAAAAGGCCAAGCGCCACAGCAGCCTCCTGGAAGGAATTATGGAGGACGTCATTCACAGTCATGGCATCGAGGAAAGAACGTGCAGGGCAGTGTTGAAGGATAGCCCTGAGGTAGAACCTCTCGCCCTCTGTGGGGCATGCTGGGTCCAGCCAACTAAGATGGGGGTGCTTCGAATCCCGCAGCATGACATGTTTCTGAGGACACCCAGTAGTGGACTCGCACTCCTCGAAGTAGCAACCAACATTTTTCTGAAGATGATCTGTGAGATGGAAAATAGAGAAATATTCTGTGTAGGTAAGGTCATCAAATGCATGTTCTTTACCAGAGGCATCACAGTAAGAACCAACAGGCCACAGGAAATATTGGAGGAGCCATGAAGCAGTGCTCTCAGAGCCATCTCGGCGATGATATTGACGATGGGTGGTAGCAGCAGGCAGATGAACAGGGAGGGCCATCACAGCTGGTTGCTTGCATGTGACATGGAACCCAAGGATGTGCCACACAGCCTCACCAGCTGAAAGATACCATGCATTCCAATACTCTTCAATCTCATCGACTGCAGGGGTCAATGAGCTCTCATCATGGACAGTATAATGGGTGTGGTCCAGTGCTGCAACACAGTAAGCTACGATGCAGGCAGTGGAAGAAAGAAGCCCACCTTTGTGAACATACTTAAACAGATATTGAAAAATGTGGGAAGTGCTGCAAACCTCAAAATTGAGGTGACAGTTGAACTTGCATAAGAGCGGCAGGCAATGGGGCACAACCATTTCATCCCCAGCACTCTGCCGACGATAAAGAACACGGCCATCCTTGTCAATGCTTGTGTGTTGATGCAACAGTTGGGGATACTTGAAGCGGCACACTCTACGACCATTGGGGAGTTCTCACTGGCAATACTTAGATGGGGGACACCCACCAGAAGGGTGTGTGTGCATCATGAACCTCTCTACCAGAGTGTGATCGGTGGGGTCGCTGGGAATTTCTGTGGAGACAACCTCATCGATGTCACATGGCATGTCACAGGTGGATGAGAACTTGATGAGGATGTGAGCATGTGGTAGACCACGTTTCTGAAATTCAATGGAATGGATAAAGTAAACAACACGAGGGACATTGACAAACATCTTCCTCAGTGCAGTCTCCAGAAGGGCGAGTTTGCGTTTGAACACATGGACAACCACCACAGGAATATCAGAGAAGTTCTGCCCAGGATGGAGATGGGATGTGATCTCAGGCCATGAAGCATTGCAAGTCATCATAATGAAGAAAGTGGGGCTGCCCAGTGCAGCTGCAATTGCAAGGGAGTCACTGATCTGGGCACTCGCCCACCATCGTGAGCCCAGGAAAGACACAGGAAGGTAGATGTTGTCGGAGACAGCGACCTCTTGGACACCCATGAGCTCTGCATCCTGCTGCTGAATCCATACTTGATTACACTGTATGTAATGCAGACATGTTTCGAGATCACGGCTAAACATATCCACTGCATATTCATTGCAAAGCCGACTGAATATCTCGAACCGAGGCTCACGCAGCAGCCTTGCACGATAGTGCCACATCTGCATAGTAGGATGGTTGTACTCAGCATCCAGAAGCTCATGGGAGAACTCGCTGCCCGATCCCATGACACCCCACCCCAGAGTGCCATGAGGAAACAGAAGTGGATAGGACAATGGCTCCCAGAGGTGACTAATGGTGGACACTGACTGCGCTTGTCCAGAGATGGGACACACAACCAACTGCCTAGCAGCAGCCTCACCAGAGGAAGTATTGTCGTACGACATGATTGCTGCCACTTCAGCCACACCCACATCACGGAGAATAAGTGTCGCGGTGGGGACCCGGGCCAAAAGTAGGCTCAGTTGTTGCAAGGCCTTGACGAACGGATTAACGCGACAGAGAGCATTGCACACAGCATCAATCCATGATGGGGGGAGTTTCGCTGCCCACTGTGAGTGAGGGACATTATCCATGAACCCATCGTACAGCAACCAACGAATGGCAGAGTTAGTTGTGGAGGGATGCACACGATGGTAAATATGACCTTGAATAGCCAAGAAAGCCTCTGCAGCGCCAACATCTGGAAAGCGGTGAGTCATCTCCAAAGATGCAAAAGAAAAGATGAGGTTGAGGATGTGTGATAGGGAGGAGATGTCGCGGTGTGTGCCAAGGGCATCTATCTCCGCCAGCAGTGGAGGGAGAGGGGGGACATCTGCAAGTCGCCTGCCATTAGGACCACAGCAGAAACCAGGGGACTCGCCTGTCAGAAGAATCAGGCCACAGTGTCCACAACGATGCATGCACCCATTGCGCACCTCGCCCCACTGAAGACGGGGGGACAAGATAGGACCAATAGTCCACAGACTGGGAGCCATGCCAATGCAGAACAGGGGGAAGACATTGCACGTTCCACACACCACTCCTACATAACACAAATGGGGATGGAACACATCGGCAGCCCACAGCACCAGACCCGATAAACAAAGCAGAGCACAACTGTCCATACACGTCCAAGCATCTCTATGGGGAGAACCAGCGACCTACGTATGCGTGCCTTTGCCCTTGCTCTTCAAGCGATTGGCCACCCCATCTGCTGAAAGCACCTCCTCCTCTGCAGCAGGAGGACCATGCACCCCATCAACCTCAAAAGATGGTTCACTTGCCAAACTCTCTGACACTGGCATCTGCTCTGAACCTCCAACCACAGCAGCATCAGAGGATGACGCAGAACCAGAACCACTGGTGGGAGCCATGCTCAGAGCAGGAGCCCTGACACCATTGAACATGCGACTGAGAAAACCCCTCGCATGAAAGTATACCAGCCCACCTGTCCACAAAAGCACTTAACTTGCACTGCTTAGATGTAACCTGAGAAGAGGCCATGTTGGATGCCTCGAGCACCCCAATGTTAAGAACAATGCTCTCCAGCATAATAGACATGCCGCCATTCACTGCCACCCCATTCATCAACCCAAAGAAGTGGACACATGAATTCACTGCAGGGGAAGGTGTCCTGCTCCAGCGAGTATGAGAGCCCTCGAAGACACACCTTCAGAAGATAATTAGCGATGTAAACACACAACATCCATGCACTAGACACCCACTGCACCATGGACATCTTCTTACTGTCCCTCACATAGTCAGAGACAGCCACAGAGAAGGCATGTGAGGTACTGTTGGCCAACGTCAGAGGACAAGAAGGAACAGTGCCCATACCCAATACAAAGGGAGGTACACAGTCAGGGATGGCAAGCTCGTATGTCTCCAATGTGGGATCACCAGGCACAGCCATAAAGTGCGATGCCTCCAGTAAGATCTTCTCGCCAGGAACGCCAGGGGGAAAGTAAGCCTTAGCCACCAGGAAACCCACAGTGTTGTCGGGAAGTACGACGTCATTAAAAGGGCTATAAATCTGGATCTTGCCTGGAAAAGAAACATCCCCAGCACAATGCAGCGCTGTAGAGTACAAACAGTAAAAAGTCTTCGCCATGGCGTTAGGTTTCACCAAAGAAACATGACAACCCTCTGCGACAGCAACAAAGCCACACACCATAAGCAGAGACATGACGAAAACATTATAGGCCCTAAGACGACTGCTCACATATAAACACAATGAAAACGGAGCACAAATCATGATGGAGGAAGACATACCTGCCATACAGCCAAGCACCACCGCGAATGGCCTGTCCCCACCATCGACACCCCAGCACCAAAAGATGATGTGGGCCGCACAGTGGAAGATCATCCACCTAGCGAATAACAAATAGAGGGCCACCCAAGCCGCAGCAGAAACCCGCCAAACCCCCACAGAGATCGCTCAACATTATCAAAATGGAGCACGAATCATAACGGAGAAAAACATACCCGCCACACCCCAAAGACCACCACAAATGGCCCATTCCCACCATCAAGACCCCAGCAGATAATACAGCACCAAAAGATGCATGGCCCGCCATCACAGTCTAACCCACACCTCAATCCGTATGTCTGTCTCAACACCAAAGCGGGCCACACAACGGAAGGCCATCGACCACCTCCTGCAAAAAGTCAATGCAGGCACCAAAATCAGATGGCAGAACAAACCTAGTGAATAACAGATAAGCCACAGCACATCTCCCCCAAACCCCCACACAAATCGCACAACCGCACACAGAACAACATCCACCGCATGCAATCCGACACCGGACAACGATCGCAGCCCACAAGAACAACCAACATCGGTGAGAAATCGGAGGTACGCAAACGGGTGTACGAAGGGTACATAAGAAGCGCAGGACGTGCAAACCTCACCAACGGATGGCGGCCAAACAACGACAAACGAAAGCCGGGCATATCCTTAAAACACCTCTAATCCTCCTACTCCGCTTTTTTGATTATGTAAGCAAAAAAGCGGTCTCCCGGGCTTCATTTCTGCCTCACCACGCTTCCTCCTTTCATTGTAATGTGCTCTAATGTATCTGAATACACCTAGAATATATTAACCATTACATAGAAACAAATCTCATTCAATTTAGGGCAGTGAATGGGTTTCAAAATACATAGGGGGAAAAAATGCGAATTCTGTTCCCAATTCTACAGTTCTTCACATATCACCATGAAATTTTCAGCACAGGCCCCACTGACATATGTCTACAAACTGTTAAAATAAGAAGTCCCCACAGGCATCCCTTCTGGAGTTATGATCAGTTCTCCCTCTCCCCCTACAAACTTGTATCCTTCTCTCTGGTGTGAATTCTGATAATTTGGAAGCATGGGGGGAGCATAGTACAATATATCTGTAAAGGCATATGGGTGGTTTAGATGGCAGATAAGATGTGGGTGCACTTTTTCTTCTTTTCCTTCAGGTGGGTACCACACATTATCCACATTAATAACATATCTCGAAATTTGTGGGGATGGTGCCTGTCACATATATCTACCCCTGTACAAAGTTTCAACTCCAGCCAATGAGTATTAAAGGTACTGTAGGGCAGCCAAGGTTTTGGGACCGTGGGAAAATGACCGAAGAGTTTAGGAGACTTGCAAAACATATCAAAAACTCCTCATAGCACACCCCAGAATAGGCTAATAAAGAAAATAAGTTTATATCCATACTTCCACACATATTCTACAGACTCTTATTCCATTTACATTTCCAATAGCTGGCCAGAATATATCCAGTGCCAAAGTGTACCATGAGTGGACTTCAATCTTGCAACAACTATTTGTAAGATGCTCCATCTGTGTTTTGCACTTGTGACAATTTTGAGCACAATATAACACAGTAAAAGGTGGGAGTATATTCACACATGTCACAATATGAATTTACCAAAGTATGAGGTTGATAGAGCAGCTCTGTGGTGTGCTATGAGGAGTTTTTGATGGATATAACTGGTCACAGTTCATTTGGGACAATACAATTTTCTTTGGAGTTGTCACTTTCAAGTCATGCCTCTAAGTTCCCTCTGAGTTCATGTTGGGACACTGACAGCTCTTTGCACTCAGTCCATAATTTTTTTAGTACCACTCCTGGCTGGGTCTCTGCTACTGCCACTGACCATAGCCCTTCATCATGACCACCTTGGCTGAAGTGAATAAAGTTGACCATTCTATTGTGCTGAAACACCAGCTGGGAGTTCCCAACCCCAACAGACCATTTAGGTGCATACATCTATAAAAATATATGGACCTAAATCTCCAACATAATGTGGAGAATCTCCAACTGGCTATGGAGAATCTCCAAGTCACTGTGGAGAATCCCCAACCTGCCATGGAGAATCTCCAAGTCACTGTGGAGAATCTCCATGACCCCTGGGGGAATCTCCAACCTGCCATGGAGAATCTCCAACCTGTCATGGGGAATCCCCAAGTCACTGTGGAGAATCTCCAACCTGTCATGGGGAATCCCCAAGTCACTGTGGAGAATCTCCAACCTGTCATGGAGAATCCCCAAGTCACTGTGGAGAATCTCCAACCTGCCATGGAGAATCTCCATACCTCTATGGAGAATCTCCAAGTCACTGTGGAGAATCTCCAACTCACTGTGGAGAATCTCCAACCTGCTATGGAGAATCCCCAAGTCACTGTGGAGAATCTCCAACCTGCCATGGAGAATGTCCATACCTCCCTGGACAATCTCCAAGTCACTGTGGAGAATCTCCAACCAGCCATGGAGAATCTCCAAATCACTGTGGAGAATCTCCAACCTGTCATGGAGACTCCCCAAGCCCCCCCTGGCAAATCTCCAACCTGTCATGGAGAATCTCCAAGGTGCTGTGCATGGTCATAGTAATGTCAATTTGGCATGGAGATGCCAGAAATTCTTACCCCAGGGGTAATTCAGATGTGCATGGGGAATCTCCAGGTGTAGCCTGTTCAATGCCCAGCTGCCACCCAGGCTAGCCCAACTTAGCATATGGCATGCCCATGTTTGCAATGGAACAGGGCTCAATTGAGCCTGGGTACAACCCAATTATCACCAGAAATAGGTCAATTCAGCCTGGGAATTCCCAGGAGAAGTCCAGTTATCACTAGGAATAGGTCAAATTTACTGGGGAATGTCCAGGTACAGACTAGAGAAGGGGTCAACCTACCCTTGTTATGCCATGGGTTGCTCGAAGCACCTAATAAAGGTGTAGCAATGTAAGAGCAGGATAATAAAACTAAATCACAAGTCACTCGAAGCACCGAAGAATGGTGTAGCAACTATGGAGCAAAATAGTGTGGTACTTCAGCACGTAGAGACTTTGAGCACCCTTGGCTCGCACACTCATATCTCCAAAGAATGGTGATAAATGTGGAGTTTGCAAAGTAGCGCAAAGTTAAGGAAACACAGCAGTATCATAGCTCTATATATATGATGGCTGTATAGGCAATATAGCCATAAGACAAATGTGTCCATGGCCCACTAAGAATGGGCTTGTAGCATGTACAGTAAGGTGGGCAATGGGCACAACATGATTAAGGTAAAGTGGGAACAAGTCGTAAGGTATGTATGGAGCTTGAGACCAATGGGAGTGAGCACACAGAGTGGGCTCGCAACAGAGAAGCAACAATGCACAGCAATGCGCAGCTATAGTACAATGGGCACTGAACCAAGAATGAGTCAACAAAGAGAAGTGGGGCACAAACACATACATAAAGTGGGAGACAGGCCCATTGAAGGGCACACGACATAACTGGATATGGCATTGGGGTTGTGCCCAATGGGAGGAAAATGGTAGGTACCAGTATGAGGCCAGTTACCAAAGATAAAGACTGGCAGGCCAGTGTTTGAGAATAACCTGGATGCTGATAAGGATGGTGATGATGCTGTAGCCGACGACAACAAAGATTGTGGGACCGAAGGTGCATATCCACAGCTCCAGTCCAGAAATGGAAGGAGCCAGGTCAAAGTGTAACATCACCCCCCCCTCAAGGGCAGTGAGCTCCTGGTCGATGAGATCGGAGGGTATGCAGCGAGGTCAAACAATGGCCAGAGGAGGATGCAATGGGAGACGAGGAAGGGGAGGACGGCTGGGAGATGGGAGGTCCGAATGGGCAAACAGTGGCTGCATGTTGAGGATCCAGCCAGTGAGAACCTGCCCCATGACCACAAGACCAGTGGCCAATATATCCACAGTTGTAACAGGTGTAGATGCGAAGAGGGTGATCAGAGGGGACCTGGATCCGACCACCTAAATAGAAGCATAACTTATCCTCGAGCTCGAGGACAATAAACAGCACGGTGGGGAATGGATTTAACATGTGAATCGCATTGTATGGTTTTTGATTGGCAATTCCCCAAGCACTTTTGCATGCCTTGTTGAGGAACGCTTCCCAATTGAATATGGTAGCAGTGGTGGTCGAATTCTTGGCTAGGATAATGGCAGCCTGCTGGAAGACCCTTTGTTTCATTCGTTCTTCCAATTCCAGGGCTGGAGGAGGCATCTCGACCTTAACACAAGGGATGGATAACCTTGTAGGGTCAACTCCGTCAGCTGGTCGGTCTCCTGCTGGGTTAGCAACATCCCATGCCAGTTCCTGGAAGGACCTCCACTCAGAGGGTGGTGTTGAGTGTACCTTATGAAAGCCCGATCCTCCTCTCTCTGCAGCAGCAGCCACCTGGCATAAGACATCCAGACCAGTTCTTCCAGGTCGATCAGCCATTGAGTGGTGAAAGGAATTCATGACCATGGGTCCAAGATCTTGATGGAGGATCTGGATGATATCAAACTGGACTTCACCCATAGTGGAAATAGTGGCATGGAGGGTGTTTTCAAGGAAAGTGGCACTACCAGTGGAGTTGGGGGATTTAGCAGTTACATCGAGGAACTTAGGGATGTAAGAAGCTACTATGTCTGATCCTTGGAAGATCTGACACAGCAGCTGTAAACATTGCTCTTGTTCTTGTGTGACCCTGACAAGTGGGTCCCCTGCATTGTACTTTGTAAGCAACCAGCAATAGTCAAAGAACTGTGCCGTTGTGGGTTCCATGATGAAGTCAGCAGAGTTTGTCAGTTCGGCTGGGAAGGGGGAAGGGACAGAAGACCAGGCACTTGTTGATACATGCTGGCATAAAATGGGCTTGGAGAGGGGTAGAGCAGGTAGCAGTCAGTCGCCTTCGGGTCCTTGTCCCCCAAAAGGCTCATCGTTGTAGGGCGCAGCTGAGAGTCAGTCAATGAGGGGGATGGGAGGCATCGGTGTCAGGGGTCTAGCTTGGGCCTTGCCCTTGCTGGGCTTTGTGCGACATAATGTGAGGCTGCCAAGCAGGCGGAAGCTGGAGGCATCAGAAAAGGGTTCAATTGAGGTGGAAGTCTCATTGTTGGTGGAGGGTGTCTGTCCAGAGAACAGACAGCTGAGTAATTCACATGGGAGGGGAAATGAACCAGAGGGGGAGTGTGAGGGAGAGGTTGCAGAGACCTCCATGTAGTTGTCAGCAAGTTCAGAGGCAAGGGTAGCATCATCATAGTCAAAGTAGTTGGAACCAGGGTTTTCAGTATTAACAGAGCAGGGGCTTGCCATTCAGTTGAGACGACAGGCGAGCTTGTATTGTTCAAGCACCTCTTCTGCATGCTCTTTTATATTATTTTCGGGCTCCCACATGTTTGAGGAGTGAGGGAAACCGACCCACTTAACAAGGTACTCATGGCCCTTTCTGTGCCCCTTGCTGTGGTGGTTGAGTATTGTCTCCACTTCCCATTCAACCTCATCATCAACCAAATCCGGAAGAGGAGGCAGGGGCACACTGCCATACTCAGCAGTCTCAGTGTATGGGTAGATCCATGACATGTGGAAGACCAGGTGTACCTTCCAGGTGGGTGGGAGTCCCAACCTAATGGGAACTGGTGAAACCACCTCAACGATGGGAAATGGACCCAAATGCCTGGGTTCTATTTTTGACAACTGTCCCTGAGTATGCAAGTTGCCTGAATCTAACCAAACCTGGTCGCCTTCTTTGGGCTCGGTGTACATTCCTTTTGATCTTGATCACATCACCTCCTGCACCTGTTTGTGGCTGAGCTGGGCGATGTCATGATTGATTGCAAGGGACTGAAGCCGATCATTGACTGATGGGGCAGCTGTGGTGCAAGCGACCGGGTAAGGAGAGGGATCAAACCCATACAGCAGGGAGAATGGGGTCTGCCCATGTACCGAATGGACATGGGAATTATGGGTGAACTCTGCATCCAGAAGTTTCCTAGCCCACAAGTTGGGCAGTTCAGCACAATAGCAGCACAAATAAGTCTCGAGTTCTTGATTAATGTGCTCACTTTCTCCATTTGTCTGAGGGTGGTACATGGAAGACAACTTGCTTTTGATTCCTAGGGACTTGTAGAGTTCTTTTGTAAAAGCCAAGGCAAACTGTGGACTGTGATCAGATATGACCACTTTGGGGAGTCCATACCATTGATAGATATATTGTTGAAAAAGGTGGGTGAGGCCCACCAAATCAACAGTTTTATTGGTTGGCATGAACACTGCTGCTTTAGTCAGCCCTTGATCCATGACAGTCAAGACCGGGTCATAGCCTTCTGATTTGGGGAGGTCAGTAACAAGGTCCATTGATATCTGTTGGAAGGGCAGTGGATTCTTGGGCATATCATTGGGGGTTATGGGCAGCATAAGTGGGTGTGTTATAACCTTGTTCGCCTGGCATACTGGACAGCCTTTGACATAGTTGCGAATCAACTTCCACATCCCGGGCCACCAGACTTCCTTTATCATTTTATTCAACATTGCTTTAACTCCAGGGTGTCTGGCAGCAGGGTGATCATGGTAGTTGTGTAGACATTGTTTGTGTGTCTTGGGCGGTATGTAGAGTCTCTGTTTGTACTGTTTCATTCCATCTGACACTTTCTGTACCTTGGGATTTTCTTCTGAAAGGGTGTCATCCTTTGGCATTTCGCTTGTGGCATGTTCGTACACCTCTTTTGAGATAATGTAAATCCCTTTCTGGCAACGGTCAACCTTTTTCACTTCCATCATGCAGCATTGATCCGAGGCCATGTCAGTGTTCTGTGTACAACTGGAATGGGTTTTGCCAGAATTGGTGGAATTCACCCCCCCCCTCAAGCCACATGGTGTCAGGAAGGGCAGCAGCTGTGACGGTGGGTTCTTCACCATAATCAGGTCGTCATGATAAGGCGTCAGGAACCCCCATGAGTTTACCAGGTTTATGCAAGAAAAGGATGGGATATCCTTGGAGTGTGTCGAGCCATCGAGCTTGCCGAGGGGTGAGTTTCTGCGGGTGGTGCCAATAAGTAAGGTTCTTGTGATCCGTGAAGATCACCATGGGTTCTACTGGCAATATTAGATAATGCCAGAAGGCATCCAATGCACACATAATGGCTAGCATTTCCAAGTCAAAGACCTGGTAATGTTGTTCAGCTCCTTTTAGAGACTCAGATAAAAAGTGGCAAGGGTGCCACTCATCATCGGGTCCTTTCTGCACCAAAACTGCACCAGTGCCAACCTTAGAGGCATCCATAAATAAAGCGAAGGGCTTGTGATGGTTGGGGATTTGAAGAATGGGTGCCAAACATAAGAGTGACTTTGCCCCATCGCCATTTAGTATCTTTTTTTGACAGGTTGTGCAGAGGTCTCACAAGTTGCAAGAAAGACAGAATAAACCTGTGATAGAAGTTACAGAACCCCAAAAATGAATGCACATCCTTAAGGTTATGTGGGGTAGGCCAGCTTTCGATGGCATCGGTTTTAACTGACACAGTTTGAACATTTCCTTTGGAGATTTTCATCCCCAAGAACTCGATTTCTTCAGCTTCGAAGACACACTTCGAAATCTTCAGGCATAGCTGTTCCTTTTTGCATATTTTGAGAAACTCCCTAACATAATTTTGAAGCTCAGGGATGGTCTTGGCATGGATTACCACATTGTCCATATACCCACACTGTTGTCATTTATGCAGTTGGTCAGCAAAGGTAGTATCCATGAAACATTGGAAGGTTGGCAGCGAGTTACACTGTCCAAAGAACATTACTGTGGGCTTGAAGAGACCTCGTGGCATGAGGAAAGTGGCCTTCCACTGGTCTTCCGGTTTTACCCTAACATTGGTGAACCCCCAGCAAATATCGAATTTGGCAAAATACTTTGATTTGCATAATTCATCCACCATCTGTGGAATATTGGGCAGAGTATAGGAATCATGTATCGTATGGGAGTTGAGGTACCAGTAGTCTTGTACCAGACATTTCTTGCCATCCTTTTTGGCTATGAAAAACACTGGGGCCGACATGGGTGAATCTGAAGGCACTATCTTGCCACATTGTAAATTTTCATTGATGAACTTGTCCAGGATTTTGAGTTCTTCAGGCGACATCAGATACAGGGTTGCCTTCTTCATTAGCCTTTTGTCATCCTTCCGAAATTCTTCCTTAGTTTTTATTTCATGATCGAGCCCCTTCCGGAAGTGGGGCAACAGAACATCTGTTTCAGAGAAGACCTTGGCGAAATCAGCATACACCTCTGGGAGATCGGGGACCTCGTGTGGTCCTGCATTCATTTCCAACTGAGTGGAAATTGTAGTGTGATTTACAGAGGCATTCTTGACCTCATGCATATCAGCTTCTTTCTTTGGTGGTTGCTCACTTGGGGAACCACCCCATCCAACCACCCTATGGGTTTGCCAATTTACAATTGGCATTTCCTTCTTGAGCCATGGCATTCCTAGGATCAGGTGATCCTTTTCCATTGGGCTGACATAACAGAGAACCTGAAATTCATGTACTGGTTTTACTATATTTCAGCATTTCAGGAAGACCTTCTTCTTGACAGTATACTGAACATGCCCGTCAGAGGCTGTAATATCCCAAGTCCATTTGACTGGGTAGGTTCAAAGTTTTAACTTGGCTGCGAGCCATGCTCCTATAAGGTTTACATCAGCACCACTGTTGATCATGGCAGGGATCCTCACATTTCTGTAGTTGAGAAGCTCGAGTGTTCCATAGATAGATCAGGCACACATTTCAGATTCATTGGCAATACTATTACAGGAAACATGAGCACTCAAAACACTTTTAGATCTGGGTGAACTGCACAAGGAAAACTCAGAACGCCCCTTTAAAAACCCTTCTCTTTGGAAGGTTCGGATTTCTCTTCAACTTCTTCTTCCACATCCACTTCCCTAATGCTCTTTTTCCTAGGCTTTGGGCAGTCCTTGCTGAAATGCCCTTCTTCAGCACAATTATAACAGCGCACCAATCGAACATGGCTTCTGCCACCTTTGTTGTTCTGACATCTCTTGTTGACATCCATAGCATTAGGATCCCTTGAGGGATGAGATGGGTAATGGTAGCATGGGGACAGGTGAGTTTCACCAGCTTTCTTCTTATCTAGAGTTTTCTTCTGTTCAATCTTGCTTACCACCTGGCCTGCATAAGCGATCCAGTCCGAGACGGTTTGAGGTTCTTTATGATTGAGAACCTAGTCATGGATTTCCTTCTTCAATCCCTGTCTGAAGAATATAGCACTGTTAAAGTTATCATCATTATAGCCAGTGTGATTGAAAATGGAAAGGAACTGAGAGACATAGGTTTCAAAGGGATCACTTCCTTGCATTATCATTACAAGTTTGATCTGGGCTTTGTGTTCCAGATATCCTGAAACAAAGGTTGCATGAAGTCGAGCTTCAAATTGGTCCCAGTCGTCCTTATAGTTGAGGCGGCCACTTCAGTCATGTTCATTAATGTAGACCTCAGCGAAAGCGGCAGCAGATCCTTCTGTCATGAAAGACAGGGTCAATCCGATCTGAAGATGATTGGAAGTATACATGTGCTGATTAATCTGAAGGTAGCCTTTAACCTGCATGATCCAGGTAAAGAAAAGGTTGTGATTGCTGTTATAGACATGTGGCTTGTTGAGATTAAACTCTTGACCTCCATTAGGCTTTGTCGCATGTATGTTGATAAAGGTAGACACAGCAAATTTAGCATGGAGTTCTTCAATCTCCTTAGCAGTCAGTTCTCAATTAAACAACAGAGTTTGATCGGAAGAGGGCTTCGTGGCTTCCTGCCCAGATCCGGATCCTGATCTGAGATTCAATCCTTCGGTAGTGTGAGACATGATGTGGATAAGATTCTCTTCATCAATGTCTGGAACATGAGTGTCTCCAACAATAGATCCTAGATTGGACTTATTGTCAAAGGTTAACAGCTCAACATCAGTTTCTGACTCCGGGTCATTTTCTCAGTAAGCCCCCAAGATAGCTGGGTTGTGAAGGGAGGACAGAGGAGTTACAGAACAAGGTTGATCGGGGTAACAATATTTGTACAGACTTCTGGTCAGTTTATGTGGAGTATACCATCTTTCTTGTGGTTGCAGTGGAACACGATGTTTGCCTTTGCTTAAAGAAAAAGCACCTGATGTATCTCTTGGAGGAGGTGGCAGAGGCAGTCTAGAAGACACCTTGGGCAATTGATAAGGCGCATTTGAGAAGGTAGAGGGATAAGTCGACAATGCCAAAAAATGGTTGGTCGATGATTTGGTTTTAGAGTTGCCAGGTCATCAATCCAAAAAACAGATAGTCCAGCATAACAGCAGAAGCATGAGAAGCTACAAGTTCCAATGAGTCAGCAAACCTAAAAAAAAGGTTAGTTTGTTATAAACAGAACAATGTAAGACACTAGTCCTGCAGGCTAAACAATAGCCAGACTAGTGAAGACACAATTCTGAGATGGAGAGGGAATAGCAGTCATCATGTCCGAAAAACAGTCACAGCTGCAAATTGAACTTTTCACTTTTGTTATGCCGCAGGTTGCTCAAAGCACCTAATAAAGGTGTAGCAATGTAAGAGCAGGATAATAAAACTAAATCACAAGTCACTCGAAGCACTGAAGAATGGTGTAGTGACTATGGAGTGAAATAGCATGGTACTTCGGCATGTAGAGACTTTGAGCACCCTTGGCTTGCACACTCGTATCTCCGAAGAATGGTGATAAATGTGGAGTTTGCAAAGTAGTGAAAAGTTAAGGAAACACAGCAGTATCGTAGCTCTATATATACAATAGCTGTATAGGCAATATAGCCATAAGACAAATGTGTCCATGGCCCACTAAGAATGGGCTTGTAGCATGTACAGTAAGGTGGGCAACAGGCACAACATGATTAAGGTAAAGTGGGAACAAGTTGTAAGGTACGTATGGAGCTTGAGACCAATGGGAGTAAGCACACAGAGTGGGCTTGCAACGGAGAAGCAACAATGCGCAGCTATAGTACAACAGGCACTGAACCAAGAATGAGTCAACAAAGAGAAGTGGGGCACAAACTCATAAAGTGGGAGACAGGCCCATTGAAGGGCACATGACATAACTGGATATGGCATTGGGGTTGCACCCAATGGGAGGAAAATGGTAGGTACCAGTACAAGGCTGGTTACCAAAGATAAAGACTGGCAGGCTGGTGTTTGAGAATAACCCGGATGCCAATAAGGATGGCAATGATGCTGCAGCCAACGACAACAAAGATTGCAGGACCAAAGGCGCATATCCACAGCTCCAGTCCAGAAATGGAAGGAGCCAGGTCGAAGTGTAACAACCCTGGGAAAGTCCCAACTGCTACCCTAGGGTAGGTCAAAAGAGGATGGGGAATGCCCAGGTTTAGCCAAGTAGGGGGTCCATTTTAATCTGGACAATACCCAATTGCCTTCAGGGACTGGTCAATTTGGCATGGGAAATGGCCAGGGTTGGACTGGAAGCAGGTCAGTTTAGCCTGGAGAAGATCCAGTTGCCACCTGGGCCAGGCCAATTTGCCATGGGGGAATGCCCAGGGTCATATTGGGAGCTTGGTCATTTTAGGCTGGAGAGGATCCAACTGCCACCTGAGACAGGTCAATTTGGCATGGGGAAAATCATATCAGGACCCCAGCCACTCCTGTTTTATGGGAGATTCCCCAGGCATGTTCTAGAGAATCCCCAGGTGTTGGGTATTCCCAACCATTTGACACCTATTAGGTCATAACATCTATAAGAATATATGAACCTAATAGGCCCCCATAGGGGGTTGACTGAAGTGGACAAAAATGCACATAGTATTTTCCCAGTCCAGCTTCTGAGGGCTTGGGGCCAGGGAAGCCTCAGGCCAGGCCATGACACACAACAAGCCCAGTATGAGGGCTTGGCTTGGCCCCAAAGCTGGGGCTGTTGGCTTGGGCATGGCTTACCAGTGCAAAAATGACATTTAACACAAGGGATTTCTACACGAGTTGTACTCAGTGTGCACTGGGAAAAACTATAAAAAAACTCTAGTACATGATAAGAGCATCTAGGAGAGTTGGACTAATGAAGAATTAGAGAACATATAACACACTCAGTCCCAATATATTCCAAATTTCCTCATGCAGGGCCTTTCTCCAGAAAAAAGGCAATATCTCCAGACATGCCAGTGCAATAGTGACAAAGAATATATCAGCTGGAAGGTATATTCAAGTAGAATCACCTTGTAGAAAACTGTGAGGTTGAGTGCACTGGTTAAGGAGAAAATGTGGTGCAAGCTCAGAGGCAGGGGGAGAGCTAGTGTGTCGAGGCGCAACTGCTCAGTGGAAATCTACGAGACCTCCAGATGTGGTAGAGGGAATAAAGGGGAGATGGGAGAATGCTGAAATAAGAAAAACGGCACACCCGATGATGAGTTATGTCAAAATTCATTGTACAGTACCTTCCACTAGAAAATGGGCAATATCTCAGGAATTGCTGAAGAAAACGCGACGAAAAACATACCGCTGGAAAGGTCCCTTCAAGTAGTCCTAGGCCTGAAATTTGCGAGAGATTTGGCGCGACAGGTCGTGAGAAATCATGTGTACAAGTTCAGAGGTAGGGGGAGGTAGTTTGTTGAGGTGCAACTGCTCAGCAAAAATCTATGAGACCTCCAGACATGGTACAGGGAGTCAGGTGTAGATGGGAGAGCGCTTAAATAAGGACAAAGGTGCACCAAATGACAAGTTATGTCAAAATTTGTTGTACAGTACCTTCCACTAGACAATGGGCAATATCTCGGGAAGTGCTGAATCAAATGTGACAAAAAACATACCACTGGAAAGGTCTCTTTGATTAGTCCTAGGCCTGAAATTTGCGAGAGATTTGGCATGACAGTTCACAAGAAATCACATGTACAAGTTCAGAGGTAGGGGGAGAAGGTGGGTTTATCAAGCAAAATAGCCCCCTTGCAGTGGGCTTCAGATGTAAAGTCAAACAGATAGGGACCTGGGGGATATAAAGAGATCTTCTAGCAGTAATGGGGTGGTCACCTTGACTCGGGAGGCTAGAGGTACTTGGTGTGAGCCAGAGTGTGAAAACAAGTGTATGCACATGTCAATTACATCAGCATCTCCCACACTGCTAGCTATTTTCTAATTAATTTTGGACTACCGAACAGTGTGTACACTTGACTAGTAATCAGGGGTGGCCCACAGCCTGGGCCTTCCCCACATTGTGGTTGTGTCATACTTTAATTGCCCCATCCTCCTACTCCGTTTTTTTGATTATGTAAGCAAAAAAGCGGTCTCCTGGGCTTCATCTCTGCCTCACCATACTTCCTCCTTGCATTGTAGCATGCTATAATGTATCTTAATACATCTGGGGCATTTTACCCCTTAGATAGACACACAATTCTGATCCAATTTAGGGCATTAAATGGGGGTCAAAATACATAGGGGCAAAATGTGAAATGTGCTCCCAATTCTGCAGTTTTTGATATATCACCATAGGAATTTCAGCCCATGCCCCCCTGATATATCTCTACAATCTATCAAAATATCAAATCCCCACAGGCATCCCTTATTGGATTATGATCAGTTCTCTCCCTCCCCTTGCTGACTTATATCCTGTTGCCTGATGTGAATTCTGAATACCTGGAACCATGGGAGATGCATGGTACAATGTCTCTGTACAGGCATTTGGGTGGGTTGGATGACAGATATGATGTGGGTCCACTTTTTCACCTTTTTCTTCAGATGGGTACCACACATTATCCACATTATAAACATATCTTAAAATTTCAGGGGAGGTTTCTTGTTGTACATATATATCTTCCCACATACAAATTTCCAACTCCATCCAATAAGTATTGAAAGTGCTAGAAGGAAGCCAAGTTCCTTGGACCATGGGAAAGTGGCCAAAGAGTTTAAGAGACTTGCAAAACATATCAAAAACTCCCCAATCCCCAAATTCTCCCTTGGAAGTGGGCTATTTTAACCTGGGAAATCTCCAAGTTGTCAGGGTTGGTGGGGAAAGTCCCTTTAGGACCCCAGGCACCCTGTATGGTGATGGGGCAAATGGACTTTCCCCCCTTGGCATGTGAACTCCTGGGAAATCTCCAAGCCCTGCCTATGCCAGTGGCATGTGGGAATACCCAAGAAGTTGATGCCTATTAGGAATAAACATCTGTAGAAATATGTCAACCTAATAGGTCCTCAAGAGGGGGTGACTGAAGTGCCATGTTCATGGATCCCCTTATCACCATCCAGACTGCCACTCAGTTGTTGTACAAGGATGCAGACTTTCCAGCTCACCATCATGTGTTTATGACATGCCAATTCACAGCCAATTCCAACTGTGCCACTGTCTTTATTTCACTACCCAATGATGAGGCATGGTGTGCATATGCTGCAGATATGTATACCAATTCAAACAAAGCAGTGGTGCTGGTGAGTGGTGGGTCTGGAAATATTTTTACTTCATAACATCATCTGGCACTGTTCCCCTCATCATTTCATGTTGTTCCATGTCACTTCATGTAGCCAAAAAACATGTATGTGTAGTATGTATACAATGTATCACACCTGGCTACTATCACATTCAGCTGTGCCTCAAGTAACTGCATCAATAAAACCACTTCAAGATTGTGTAGGGTACAACAAGATGAATAGAATACTACACAGTTCAAATGGCTACCACATACTCATGATCTCCTCTTCAAAAAAATCTGAACCTGAGTCTGATTCTACACTTCTCTGCACTCATTCCACTAAGATAGCCTGATAATTGTTCCACATTGTGACTGTGATATCATCCTGCAGCTTGCTGGCAGCAAGATCATCCACTTGTGTAGCACTGCCAGCAGCCACCTGAGGACCGACCAGAGTGCCCAGCCACAACTGGTGCTCATCTTCATCATCAGTATCAAGTGCAATGTCACTCTCATCTTCCTCATTCTCATTGCAGCTGTAAATGGAACTGTGCAATGCACATAGTGCTGCAGGGATACATGCTTGCACATCAACATCATACTCTGGGGCCAGGAGGAGTATTTGGAATCAGCACTTCAAAATGCTGAAGATTCTTTCTATAACATTCCATGCAGATGCATGCTGTAGGTTAAATAATTCTTCCTTGGTTGTGGGTCTGTGAAAATCAAATAAAAATGATGGAAAGATAAAGAAAAATGTAGTCTTACCATGTGTTGGCATGGCCCCACTCTGTGAGATGATATTGGACACCACAATAGGGGACAAGTAACTCATGACAAGAAGGGTAGCCAGCATCAGCAAGAAGATACTTTCTGGGGGGGATTCAAAGAGTGGTAGATATTGCATCACCATAGACACAGGCATCAGTTGCAGACCCTTCCCACCCTGTTAGTGCATAAATAAACTTCAGACCAAAGTCACAGATGAAAAGACTGTTCTGTGAAAGAAATCCTTTGTGATTGTGGTAGTTCAAATGAATGATTGCTGGGGGGGATATGGGGATATGACATCCATCTATGGCACCAATAGAACCTGGGGTCACATTGTATTTTTGGATGGACAAATTCATTGTCTGCAAACTGCACATGGGTGGAATAGAATGGCTGATCAGAAAATATGAAAAGCATCTTCTTGAAGTAGCTGTTCATGAATAAGGTCGAATATCATACAACTTTCACATGAACTCACCAAGATATTGTGTCATTTGAATGCTGAAAGTGTTCTGTGACATGCCTGCTGGTCAGGCCAGTCATGCATGTGTACAAGAATATTGACAGTTGTTCTTCCAGGGTGACAAACTTGGAGTCACAGTGACCCATGGCTTGTAGCTCCCTGATGAGCCACTGTGGGCTGCTCTTCCTGCAAGAGTGCTAAGGGAAATAAGAGGGGAAAGCTGTAGGTAAGACCTAGGCTTGTCCCAAGGGGTCTTGAGTCAGAAGGAGACAGAAGAGGGGGATTCTAAGTGGTAAAGCAGGAAATATACAAAGGGGAGACTTGAGAGCTCATTGGAACTCAGTAGGCAGCAATAGTAAGCTAGGAGGACAGTTTTCAGGATGTTTGGGACTCAATGGTGGTGAAATGGTGGCAAAGGGAATTCTGGGTCTAGGGAGTGCTCTGAAGACTCGAAGGTGACTTGGAAAAGCTCTTTTCAACTCGAAGGGAACTCTCAGATACTCACAGTGTGATGCCAAAAGGTGGGTGGTATATTTTTCTAAGTAGCCCAGGCTTTTGTATTGTAGGGACAGTGTTTCTAAGGTAAAACTGGCATATTTCAGATCTGTCATATGTCAAAAGTAATAACCAACAAAGCAAAGTCCAACACTGGTACAGGCATGTGTGCAGCAGTGACAACAGCAAAGAAAAAGCACAGAAAAGGGGAAAGATAAACAAGAACAAAGGCAAAGTGGCATAATTGCATGTCTGAGAAGTGGGGTCACACTCTGGAAGCTGGCCAGGGTGAAGGGAGCAGAATAGCTAGAGGAGGGGACTGTGGGGAGGTGCAGTGACATGTGACAGGCAACAATGATGCTGGCAGTAATAGGCATGTGACTGAGGTGAAGCATACCCTTAGCATAGGTGGTGACACAATCCCATGACCATGAGGGACATGTGATCTGGCAGCTAGTGAGAGTAGGGATTGCTGCCAAGGGTGCCTTGCAGCCTCAGGGAGCCTGTACTCCCTACACTGCATAAAGTCTTCCTTGTACATACCAAGTTTGCAGCAGATACATCTGGGATGACCACTGAGCAGTTCCTGGACCCACATTTCACCAGAGAGCCTGGATGTGTGGTATGGTATTGGTTCACTATGAATTCCTGAGTCAAGAAGCTTGGCCAACAAGGCCAAGAGTGCCTGGAGTAGCATGAAGATCTGCCATAGAAGGAGTCAGCTCACACTGTAATACTGATCAGGCAGCATATGTGAACAGGGTTCAAACATTCAATCTCCAACATATGTGATTGTGAGGTTGTGCACAGCTCACAAACAAGACCAAGCCCTGCAGTTTGTAAACTTCAGGCAAACTATGCTTTCCATATGAGCTCTAATGCACTGTACCTTTCTTCCCAGTACTTCATAGCCTTCCAATAAATAGTTCTCAGAATTGTGGGGCAAACTGGCATAGATTTCCACAGCAGCATCACTGCAGGTGTGAGGTGGAAGTGAGTGCATGTTGTTGACATGTAGCATGGTGGCACCACTTCACTTAGTGGGCTGACTAAGCATGCTCTGGCTCATTGCACAAGTCTCTACACCAAGACTCTAAGTCCATCCCTGCTGCAAATATATCAGTAAAAATGTCCAATCTCTTGACTTACTGCTGCTGTGAGTTGTCCAAAACTCAGGTAAGTGTTATGCCTTGACCTGACACCTTCCCTTTCAGGCTGGCATCTGTGGCTATGCACCTTTGGCCCTGTTGTCAGCATCCTTTCTGGATGCATCATCATCATGTGTCTCATCAACTACCAGGTGATTCTCCCTAACTGACCCAATAACCTCTACTTGTGGTGACTTGATCTCTGATTGATCATTGTTCCACTGGGCATAACCCCAGCTCCTCCTTTGGTCATGCTATGAGCCCTCAACAGGCTTGTTACTTGTCTTGCTGTGTCCATTCCCATTTCTCCTTCTGTCAACTCATCCTTGTCTTGTGCCTGCTGTACTATAGCTGTGCCCCTGCTGCACATAGTTACCTTTCCACTCCTGGCCCACTTTGGTATGCCAGCCCATTGGTTACCTGTTCTGACTCATTTATGTATGCTCTAGTCCCATGCTTACTGTACATGCTTGCTGCCCATTTGCTGTGGGATATGGACTTGTCTTTACTTAGGCCCCTGGCCTGTACAGTTAGTACTATATAGACCTACAGTACTCACTTTATTCCCTTAACTTTTCACTACCTTGCAAACTCACTCATATATTCCATTTTTTGGGAATACATGTGATCAAACCAAGGAAGCTCAAAGTCTTGATGCTTTGAGTTCTTGTTATACTGCTGACATTGGTAGCTGCACCATTATTTGGCACTCTTCGCTACCAGCAGCATAACAAAAGCAAAAAGTTCATTCTGCTGCTGTGACCATTCTTTGGACATGATGTCAGCAATTCCCATCTCCACCTCAGAACTGCATCTTCATTAGTCTGGCTATTGCTTTAGCCTGAAGGACTAGAGTCTTATATCAACCATTTACCAGACTGACCTTTTTAGGACTGACCTGCCAGTTCTCATTTTTATGTTGTTCACTTTTTGCTGGACTATCTGTTATTCAGATTGACAAACTGGCTGTCAACTTAACTCTAGTCAACTGACCATTTTTTGGTGTTGCTGATGTATCCTTCAACATTTTCCAGCTTGCCTTATCATTTGCCCAAGGTGTCTTCTAGACCACCTCCACCACCTCCACTGGATCCATTGACTGCTTTCTCTTTAAGCAAAGGCAAACATTGAGCTGTCCCTCCACCATTACCCTGCAAGTACTCTGGTCATAAACCTACCACTCACCATATGAGTACTATTACCCTGATCAACTGCATTCTGCTGCTCCTCCTTCCTCCCTTCACAACCCAGCTATCCTAGGTGCTTACCAAGAACAGGAGCCCAAGTCAGAAACTGACATTGAACCTCTAACCTTCAATGACAAATCAGAGTTCAGATCTATTGTCAGAGATACCCATGTTCCTGATGTAGAAGAGGAAGAACTTACACATGCCATGTCCCATGCTACCAAAGAACTTAATATCAGATTGGGATCTGGGCAGGAAGCCAAGAAGCCCAGTACTGGTCTGGTTCTATTATTTAATAGGGAACCTATGGCTGAAGAATTTCAAGAACTCTGAACCCAGTTTAGGGTTGGTTTGCCACAAGACCTCCCTGACATGTTTTGGCAGCAGCTTGCTGCTTGTCAAGCTGCTGATACTAGGCCCAATGGAGGACACAAGTTTAATCTCAACAAACCCTGTACTTACAATGGCAACCATGACATGTTCTTTACTTGGGTTACCCAAGTTAAAGGATATTTTCAAATCAACTGCCACATGTATATGACTGACCATCTAAAGATTGGGTTAGCCCTCTCATTTATGATGGAAGGGTTCACCACTGCATTCACCAAGGTCTATATCAATGAACATGACTGAAGTGGTCACCACAAATACCAAGATGACTGGGATCAGTTCAAGTCCCATCTTCAAGCTACCTTCATAACCAGCAAATCCTCAACATAAAGCTCAAATCCAGCTCATTACCCTCTCTGACCTGTTTGAAAAATATGTTGCTCATTTCCTTTCCATGTTTAACCACACAGGATATAACAATGACAACTTTAATGGTGCCATCTTTTTTGGCCAAGGGTTGAAGAAAGAAATTTGTGATTGGGTCCTTGACCACAAGAATCCTAGAACCATATCTGACTGGATCACCTATGCCAGTGAAGCCATTAGCAAACTCAAAAAAAAGAAACTCCTTGACAAGAAATGACCTGGGGAAACCTATTACAACCCTGGTCCCCATTACCAATATCCTACCCACCCTGCTCATGACCCTAATGCTATGGATGTTGACAATAGATGTTAGAAGAGTGGCAGAAGACAAGTTAACTTGGTGTGCTGTTATAACTGCTCTGAAGAAGGGCATTTCAGCAAGGACTGCCCAAAGAAGAAAAGGGTCAAAGAAGTTGATGTGGAAGAAGAGGTCAAGGTTGAAGAAAGAAAGTCCTCAAAGAAGGATATTTAAATGGGTGTTCTGAGTTTTCCTCATGCAGTTTGCCAACCAAATGTGTTTTGAGTGCTCACCCTGTCTCTTGTAATGGTATCCATGATGAATTGAATATGTGTGCTTGTTCAATCTACAGGACCTTGGAGCTACTCAGTTACAAAAATGTGAGGATACCTGCCACCATTGATAGTGGCATTGAAGTCAATCTTATTGGAGCAGACTTGTTGCCAAACTCAAGCTTCATACCTACTATCATTTGCCACCAGATGCAAAACAGACATCACATGCAAAATGACTTGCACAGCCAGTAATACTACAAATTTTTAGAAGACAATAATGCAGTCACTTAAAGTAGGGTGTATTTATGTAGGCCAAATACTTAGTTTCAAGAAAAAGAGGTTTTAGAAGCCGCAAAACCTCAAACATTGTTGGACCTTGGAGCAAAATGTGAGAGTTTGGGTAATTGTAGCCAAGATCTAGTCCGATCTGCTGCAGTAAATTGCACAGTTTTTTCTGGAAACATGCATTATATTGAAATGAATGCGTTCGGGCACTCATATTCACACATTAGACTGTGGAAGGTTCACTATTCAAGAGACATTCTTCGAGCATGACAGAAGGCTGAATAGGGGCGTCACACTGGGGCCATTATCCACGCTCCGATTTCGGCAGGGGCTGTTCGTCAAGCCAATAGCAAATGCAGACCATGTCGGACTTTGCACGGTTTGCACTCAGCTGTGTGACAATCCATGACAAAGTCTTGCACCTGGTGTCATTTTTGACCTCCTCAGTTTGTGTTGCTTTGGCTGCACTCAATTCGTCACTAACCATTATAGAAATTGAGAAGGATGCAGCTGGGGCCTTAATCTACCTACATGTAAAATATGAAACACCGTCATTGAGTTTTTGTGAAGTTATTCAAGGTTTCACAAAAGTTTTGCATCTGGTGTCCAAGGATAGTATCCATTAAAGAAGACTTGGGATATCACTTCCTTTGACAGGCATGTTTGTTATATGGTCAAGAAGAAATGCTATTTGAAATGTCACAACTTAGTGAAACCCATCAAGACATTCAAAGTGATGTGTTACATAGGACTGATGGAGAAGGATCATTTGATCCTCATAATGCCTTGGCTCAGGCAGGAACAGCCAGTTATTAATTGGCAGACTCATAGGGTTGTTGGATGGGGTGGTTCCCCAGAGCAACCACCAAAGAAGAAAGACAATATACATGAGGTCAAGACTACCTCTGTCAATCACACTACTATTTCCACCCAATTGGAGGTGAATGCCAGACCTTCAGAGATCCCAGATCTACCAAAAGAATACATGGAGTTTGCCAAAGTCTTTTCCAAAACCAACATTCTGCTACCTCACTTCTGTAAAGGGCTGGACCACAAGATACAGACCAAGGAAGAGTTTTGGAAAGATAATAAGAAGTTGATGAAGAAGGCTATGCTCTATCCAATGTTGCCCAATGAACTGAAGGCTCTAGATGAATTTATCAATGAGAATCTTCAATGTGGCAAGATTTTGCCTTCAGATTCCCCTGTGTCAGCACCTGTGTTTTTCATAGCAAAAAAGGATGGCAAGAAACATTCGGTCCAAGACTACTGGTACCTCAACTCCCACACTATTCATGATTCATATCTGCTCCTGAACATCCCTCAGATGATCAATGAGCTATGCAAGTTGAAGTACTTCACTAAGTTTGACATTTCAGTGACTCAAAAAACCCTTGCAATGTTTTGCCATTTTGCATTGATGGTGATGTGAAAAATCCACAAAATTTCCTAAAATCGTGAAAGTATTCATATATATAGCCCTTTGTCCTGGCTTCAGAAGGGTGGTTCAATCAAGTTGTTTGACTTTGTTTTGGCTGGGGTATTGCAATTTCAATCAGGGCAACTCATTGAAAGGGTTTTTTTGCCAATGAAATTGCAGCATGTATATGGCATTTGGACAGGATTTTTTGCAGCTTATTTACTTACATCAGCAGGAAGGTCATGTGGCCACTGAAAAATTTCAACATATACTTTTTTTCACCCCACTATCACCATGGGAAGTCTCTCTTCTGCCAGAACCAGTGAAATCCTCTCTCTCCTTGATTCTGGGCTCTCTGGCAATGGGATATCATCCCAGATTGGTGTATCCATCACCACCATCTCCAGAGTATGCTCTAGACACCACCCTTACTTCACAAAATCTCCTGGAGATTGCCCAAAAGAGCTTTCTGATGGCAATATTCAACATGCTCTTCATCTTGTTGGATCTGGCAAGGCTAAAAATGCTGTCCAAGTCACCAGAGAGCTCAGAGATTTGTATCATTGATGAGCCTCTCTCTGCTCAGACAGTTAGGAATAGGATGAAAAAAGCTGGGTTAAAAGCTGTGGTGAAGAAGAAAAGGCCACTCCTTACCAAGCATCACAGGAGGGAGAGGTTGGACTTTGCTCTGAGACATAAGGATTGGACTATTGAGGACAGGAAAAGGGTGGTTTGGTCAGATGAGACCAAAATAAGAAGAAATGGGTGTGGAAAAGGAGTGGGGAGGGACTGAATGATAGGCAAGTGCAGGAGACTCTCAAGTTTGGGGTGGATCCTTGATGATGTGGGGATGTATGCTGTGGGAGGGGCCTGGATACTCCTGCAAGATTGATGGGAGGATGGATGGTGATCTGTATGTGCAGATCTTGGAGGATGAACTGCAGCAATCCCTTCAGTATTATGGAAAGACTACTGAAGACATTATCTTCCAGCAAGATAATGACCCCTTCCACCTGGTTCAGTGATCATGGCTATGAGGTGCTCTCATGGCCAGCCCAATCTCCAGACCTCAACCCTATTGAACATCTGTGGAATCATCTCAAGAGAAGGCTAGCAGAGTATGAGGAGCCACCCAAAGGGATGTTGGAGTTATAGGAGAGAACACAGGATGAATGGAACAAGATAAGGCCAGAGGTGTGTCAGGAGTTGATCAAGAGTATGCCTAGAAGGGTAGAGGCAGTTATCAAGGCAAAGGGAGGCTTTACAAAGTTCTGAATAGCATACAATTTCATCAGCAAAAAAACCCTTTCAATGAATTGCCCTGATTAAAATTGCGATATCTCAGCCAAAACAAAGTCAAACACCTTGATTGAACTACCCTTCTGAAGCCATGACAAAGGGCTATCTATATGAATACTTTCACGATTTTAGGAAATTTTTTTGATTTTTCACATTGCCATCAATGCAAAATGGCAAAACATTGAAAGGGTTTTTTGAGTCACTGTAGATGGGGGTTCACCAGCATAAGGGTAAAACCAGAAGACCAGTGGAAGGTGGCCTTTCTCACCCCTTGTGGTCTCTTTGAGCCCATGGTGATGTTCTTTGGACAGTGTAATTCACCACTGACTTTCCAGCATTTCATGGACACCACATTCACATCACAAGTACACAAGAAGCAGCAATGCCAGTATATGGATGATGTGGTAGTCCACACCAAGACTATCCTGCAGCTATGACAGTATGTCTGTGAGTTCCTCAATGTATGCAAGAAGGAATGGCTATCCTGAAGATCTCAAAATGTGTCTTTGAAGCTGAAGAAATCAAATTCCTGGGGATGAAGATCACCCAAGGAAATGTGCAAACTGTTTCTGTCAAGACTGACATGGTCAAAAGCTGGCCAACCCCCCATAATCTGAAGGACATGTGTTCATTCTTAGGCTTTTGTAATTTCTATCACAGGTTTATCCCATTGTTTTCACAAATTGTTTGCCTGTTGCATAACCTGTTGAAGAAAGATACCAAATGGCAGTGGAGCAATGAAGAGAATAGTGCATTTGAAAAGATCAAGTCTTTGTTATGTTCCACACCTGTACTCCAAATCTCCAATCACCACAAGCCTTTTGCCCTGTTCACTGATGCCTCCAAGGTGGGCACCAGTGCTGTTCTTGCTCAAAAAGGTCCTGACAATGAGTGGCATCCCTGTCGCTTCCTTTCTGAATCCCTAAAGGGTGTGGAAAAATGATATCAAGTCTTCAACCTTGAAATGCTAGCTGTAATATGAGCTCTTGATGCCTTTTGGCATTATTTGATTTTGCCTGTGGAGCTGACAGTGATCTATACAGATCACAAGAACTTTACCTATTGGCACCACCCACAGAAGTTAACCCCTCAACAAGCTCATTGGCTCAATTCACTTCAAGGCTACCCCATGTTGTTCTCACACAAACCTGGAAAGCTTATGGGTGTGCCTGATGCTTTATCCTGCCATCCAGATTATGGTGAAGAGCCTGCCATTACTGCTGTGGCCCTGCCCAAAGCCATGTGGCTTGAAGGGGGGTGAATTCTGCTAATTCTGCTACCTCTGTCCCTGATCAAACTCAAACAGCTGACATGTCTCTGGATCAATGCCTCAAGAAGGACATGAAAAGGATTGACCAGAACCACAGAAAGGTCTACATGATATCAATGGAGGTCTATGATCGTGCCATGAGTGAAACACCAAAGGATTTGACCCTTTCCAAAGACAACCCTGAAATACAAAAGGTGTTGGACAGAACCAACTGGTACAAGCAATGGCTCTGCATCCCACCTAAAACAAGGAAACAGTGCCTGAAGGATTACCATGACCACCTGAGTGCTGGTCACCCTGGGGTCAAGGTGATGATAAAGATGATGATGAAAGAGGTTTGGTGGCCCAGAATGTGGAAGTCAATACACAAATATGTTAAAGGCTGTCCAGTCTGCCAAGTGAACAAAGTCATTACCCATCCAATCATGCCACCAGTTACACCCAATGATACACCCAAGAATCCACTGCCCTTCTGACAGATATCAATGGACCTCATTACTGACCTTCCTGACTCAGAAGGCAATGACTTGGTCCTGACAATAGTAGATCAAGGGCTAACAAAGGTGGCAGTGTTCATACCAACCAACAAATCCATTGACTCAGTTGGTTTGGCAAGACTTTTTCAGCAACATGTATATCAATGTTATGGCCTGCCAGAAGCAGTTACATCTGATCACAGTCCACATTTTGCATCGGCTTTTACCAGGGAACTTTACAAAGCCCCTGGCATCCATTCTAAGCTGTCTTCTGCATACCATCCCCAGACTAACAGCGAAAGTGAACATGTCAACCAAGAGCTTGAAACATATCTCTGGTGTTACTGCTCAGAACTACCCAATTCCTGGGCATGAAAGCTCCCTGATGCTGAATTTGTGCATAACTCCCACATCCACTCCATTCATGGCCGGACTCCATTTTCCCTGCTTTACAGATTTGATCCCTCCCCATACCTGGTCACCCACACCACAGCCATGCCATCAGTAGATGATTGGCTTCAGTCCCTTGCAATCAATTGCAACATTGCCCAGCTGTCACATGAATGGGCACAAGATGTGATGTGATCAAGATCAAAGGGAATGTACACTGAGCCCAAGAAGGGTGACCAGGTATGGTTAGACTCAGGCAACCTCCATACCCAAGGGCATTCAGCCAGGTTAGAACCCTGACATTTGGGCCCATTTCCCATCACTGAGGTAATTTTGCCAGTGGCTGTAAGGGTGGGACTCCCACCCACCTGGAAGGTACACCCAGTCTTCTGCATGTCATGGATCTTCCCATTCACTGAAACCAATGAATATGGAAATGCACCTCCTGCCCCACTTCCAGATTTGGTAGATGATGACATCAAATGGGAAGTGGAGATGATACTCAACCACCACAGCAAGGGATGCAGAAAGGGCCAAGAATACTTGGTCAAATGGGCTGGGTTCCCTCACTCATCCAGCATGTGGGAGCTCAAAGAGAACATAAAAGAGCATGCCAAGGATGCCCTTGAACAGTACAAACTCACACATCACCTTAGCTAAATGGCATCCCCTTGCTCTGTCAATACTGAAAATCCCAGCTCTGATTACTTTGACTATGATGAATTGACCCTTGCCTCTGACTTCACCAACAACTTCATAGAGGTCTCTCCAACCTCCTCCATTCCCCTCCCACATGAACTACTTGCCCATCCACTTGCCACCAATGGTGCATCGACTGATGGAGTGACATCCACCTCTGTTGAACCCCTTTCTGACTCCACTGGCTTCCACCCTCTTGGAAGCCTTACACTCCAATGCACAAGTAAGGGTAAAGGCAAGACCCAAAACTGACTGCTGACCCCCCATGCCTTCCATCCCCCTCATTGATCAACTCTCAGCCATGCCTTATGACAATGATGCTCCCATCAAAACTCCAGCAGACCACTGACCCTCACCCACTCTACCCATTGCCACCCCTATTCTATGTGAGCACCTATCAGAGGGTACCTGGTCTGCAGTATCTGCACCCAGGCTTGACCCTGTCATGGAACCCACAACAGCACAGTTCTTCAACTATTGCTGGCTGCTTATGAAATACAACCCAGGGGACCCACTTGTCAGGGTCACACAAGAACAGGAGCATTGTTTATGGATGCTGTGTCAGATCTTCCAAGGATCAGACATAGTTGCCTCTTATGTCCCTAAATTCCTTGGTGTCACATCTGTGACACACATGCAAGGTCTGGACCATGGTCCAACCATCTGAGGTGTTGTTCTAGCCCTATGGGCTTCCATTGTGAGACTCTGTTCTGTCTCTGATTTGACTTATGATCTATTTCTGTTTTCTGTTTCTATATTTAGTATATTTCTCTCATGCTTCTAAGTGACTCACTACACTACCATACCAGTATGCCTTACTAATCCACATACTATCTGGCTATCTGGCAACTACCGACTTACCTTACTAATAGCTCACTAATATTGTTATTCATCTGTACTGCATTCCAGTAGTTGCTACACCCCAGACATTGCTTTGGACTTTCCTCTGTACTATAAAAGCCTTGTACATGTGTCATAGTACATCAGTTTGAATATCAAATAAGATACTCATCAATCTCACTTGACTCCAGATAAGTTTCTGGATAGCTCTTACCTCTGGGACTCAGCAGGAATTAGTGTACTAAGTTGTACACTAAACTCTGACTACCTGGACTTTCACTCTAGCCTTCCTCTGCCCTTGGACCCTCTCAGAGACCATTGAGAACCAGTCTTGACACTTGGTGTCACTGTTAAGGTCCCCAAGTCAGAAGGCAATGCCACCTTCCTCAAAAACACCCTCCATGCTGCAATCTCTGCTATGGGTGAGGTGCAATATGACCTCATTCAGATCTTACACCAAGATCTTGGGCTGGTCATTGCCACTTCCTTTTGTCACTCTACATCTGATTGACCCAGATGCTCTGGTTTAGATGTCTTATGCCAGGTGGCCACCATAGCAGAGAGAGGAGGATTGGGCTTTCATTGTGTACAGCCAGAGGAAACAGATGATTGGTGGCAGTTCAAGGCATCAGTGTGGAATGCTGACCCCCAAGGAAGACCTCTGACTCCAGGAGTTGACCCTACAAGGTTATCCATCCCTGAAGTTAAGGTGGAGATGCCTCCTCCTACCTCAGAATCAGAAGAATGAACAAAAGAAAGGGTCTTCCAGCAAGCCACTGCCATCTTAGCCTGTCATTCAACAACTGGAGCCAGTGTTTTACAGTGGCAGGAGTTCCTAGATAAAGTATGTGAAAGTGTGTGGGGGATTGCTGATCAAAAACCTTATAATGCCATCCACTGCCTTAACATGTTCCTGCCCACACCATTTATTGTCCTTGAGCTCAAAGACAAGCTCCACTTTTACCTAGGAGGTCATATCCAACTCCCCTCTGACCACCCACTCTGGCTCTATACATGCTACAACTGTGGCTATCTAGGACATTGGTCTTGCAGACATGGGTCAGGTTCCAAGTGGACTACTCCCAAACATGCCACTGCTGTTTGCCCATATGGACCACCCGACCCTTCCTCACCTTCCTCATCTCCCACTGCATCCTCCTCCCACCATTCTTCAGCCTCACCATGCACCCACTGACCTCATTGACCAGGAGCTCACCACCCTTGAGGGGGGGTGATTTTTGGAGTGAGGGCAGTCTGGACCTGTAAGAGGGAGACTCAGACTAATGAAAGGAAGTCTATATTGTAGTCATCTAACCTGTAAGAGGGAGACTACAGACAGTTAGTAAAGGACTGTACTGTAACAAATGGATTAATGGTTACCTCAGACTAATGAAAGGAAGTCTGAGGTTTGAAGGAGAAAATGTTCAACCCAGGTGGCAGGCATGATTATGTAAGGCTGTGCGATGATAGGTAAATATGCTAAGGTAAAAGCATCAATCTCCAACATGCCCACTCATTGAAGCAGAACTTAAAATATAATGCCCATACCAAGAGAAAATGTACAGTGCTTGTCTTGTGAGAGTCCTTTGGTAAAAATGTCCGCAACTTGCTCCATAGTTGATATATACTTGACAACGACTTCGCCCTTGTTGATCTTCTCACATACGAAGTGATGACAAATAGCTATGTGCTTGGTGTGATCGTGGAACATAGCATTGCTTGTCAGTGCAATTGCAGATTGATTGTCGACGAAGAGGGGGGTAGGAAGGTTCATTGAGTCAGCATCTAACTCACGAAGAAGTGTGTGAAGCCAGACAAGTTCTTTGGTGGCTGTGGACATGGCCATATACTCAGCCTCAGTGCTCAATAGGGCAACAGAGGATTGTTTCTTCAAGAACCAACTAACAGTGCCACCAGACAGTGTAAAGACATACCCAGTGACAGAGCATCAGTCATTTACATCAGCTGCCCAGTCAGCATCCAAGTAGCCGATCAGATAGTTACCAGAGTCCTTCAAGTAGCAAAATCGAGTGTCAATGGTCTTTCAAAGGTAGCAATAGACCCTTTTGAGGGCAGACCAGTGTCGGTCACCTGGGGATGCTGCATGTCTACTTAACACGCCCACTGCGAAGGCAATATCCAGTCGTGTAGCTAGCATAGTGTACATTAAAGCACCTAGCCCACTTTGGTATGATCTGAGATCACACTCTGGAGATTCAAGTTTCTCGAGCTTGAGGTTCTGCTCAATGGGGGTAGCAACAGTGCGACCCTCGTGCATCCCAATCTGCTCGAGAATGGTCTCAATGTAGCATCGTTGCGAGAGCTTGATTACACCCTTGTCTCGATCACAGATAATCTCCATGCCAAGTATCCAGCAAGCTTCACCTAAGTCCAAGAGGTCGTACTCAGCAGCTAACTGCTCCTTGAGATGATCAATAGCCTCGCGGCTCTTCGAGAGGATGAGTTTATCGTCTACATAGACAGCAACAATAACGAGGATACCATTTTCAACCTTGTAGAAAAGGCTATGGTCTGTGTTGCTGCAAGTGAACCCTAGGGATGTGAAAACTTCTCGAAGACAAGTATACCAGGATTTCAGAGCTTGTTTAAGTCCATACAGGGCACAGTGGAGTCTCCATACCATGTCACTCGAGTCTCGGAACCCAGGAGGGGGACAGAGGTAGACTTCTTCTTCAAGTTTACCATTTAAGAATGTGGACTTGATGTCCATGTGGTGGATCTCTAGATTGTACCTGGCAGCGAGTGCGAGCAGCAAACAAATGGTCAAGAACTTAGCTACTGGTGCAAAGGTCTCTGTGTAGTCCACTCCGTATACCTGCGAAAACCCCTTCGCAACAAGTCAGGCTTTATACTTATTGATGTTGCCTGATGGCCCTCATTTGACTTTGTAGACCCATTTTGAATCAATAATTTTGTGATTGGGTGGATGCAGTACCTCCTCATACAGTCCAATCTTCACAAAGGTTCATAGTTCCTCGGCCATTGCAGCATACCATTGGTCTGCATCAGCATGACTCATGGCATCTGCGAATGTAGTCGGTTCATTGTTGCACGAAGTGCTTGCTTGGTAAGCTGTGTGCACTTGTTGTGGCACAGCCTCATCTCCACTCCTCGCCGCATCCTCACCCTCTCTGGTCACTTCCTCAGCGCTGCTGACCTCCACACCCTCTTGCAATGGTCCAACAATGGGTAAGGTCCTTCTTTCATAGGCATTGACAAAGAATTGAGGGTCGACATCTCATCCAGGCTTCTTCCTTGCCCTGGAAGACCTTCTGAGGGTTGCAGGTGGTATTGGCACTGGATATGGACCTGGGGTTCAAGGCGTCGCACTTGGGCACTGCTGAGAGGTTCGAGTAGGTTTACTAGGTCGCCCTGGGTGCGTTTCAACTGTTTTTGGTGTGAGGTTGTCCTCAGAGGTGTTTTTTTCAACTTTAGGCATCTTTTTGAGCTCAGGGAGCAATTGGGCTTGATCCTCTTTGATTGTTAGGTCGATTAGGTCGTATCCGTCATTGGACAGGGTCTCCCAGTATCCTGGGTCGCTGTCCCCCCCATCCAGACTCTTATCACCAAGATCTGGAGTCTTTTCCTCTTGAGGTGTGTCCATCTTTGTTTCAGTGCCTCAATACTCATTCATAGGTGCTAACCTCTTCGTTCCTTTAGTCACCACATCTATCTCAACTCGGTCGAGCTTCTTCCCAGTCCCCTCATCGAAGATGACATCATGAGATTTGACAATTTGCCCACTGGCTCGATGAGCACATATGTACACACTTTTATTCTCCGAGTATCTGAGGAAAGTGCATTCGAGTGACTTCACATCAAGCTTCTGATGCTTCTCTTCAGGGATATGAGCATGTGCCATGCATCTGAAGACTTGTAGGTGGGCAACTGAGGGCTTGTTCCCTGTGTAGGCCTCATAGGGGGTAGACTTTGATTCAAGCGACTTTGTAGGGAGACAGTTTATAATATGGGCAGCATGTAGTACTGCATCCCCCCAGTACTTGTTGGGTAGGCCTGCATTGTTGAGCATTGCATGTGCACACTCGACTATTGTGCAGTTCATCTGCTCTGCTACTCCATTCTCCTGAGGTGTGTAGGCATTTGTCTTCTCGTGATGAATCCCTTTTACCTTCAGATAGGCTTCAAACTCCTTTGAGGTATATTCACCACCTCCATCACTGCGAAGGTAATTTGGTGTACACCCTGTCTTGGCTTCAGCACAGGAAAAATATTCCTTGGTAAGGCCCAGGACTTCATCCTTCATCTTGATTAACCAGACCACTAGGTGATGAGAATGCCCATTGATAAATGTTACAAAGTAGCAATGTCCAGCTCAAGAGGTGGTCTCCATGGGTCTGCAGACATCTGTGTAGGTCCTGTGCAGTACAGTCAGATTCTGCACCTCTGACTTCGTCATTATTGGCTCACAGTGCTGCTTGCCTTTCAGGCAGGCTTTGCATGTTGGCGAGTCATGCTCTTTTGACCCGGTTACCTCCATTCCAGCTACCAAGTCCTTCTCATCCAACCTTAGGACACTTTGGATGTTCGTGTGTCTGAAGTGACGATGCCAGATGTCAAGTGTGGCTTTCAATGTAGTTGTATGAGATGCGAGTGCAGAAAGGGGTTCATTGTAGATGAGAGCATCAGGTGACAAGACAATGTATGCTGTATGACTGCTGGAGCTGACAGTTGCATCTAGGATATAGAGGGACTTCCATCTGGTTGCCTGGGCGACCACTTTGTCATTTGCTAGTACTCTGCATCCTCGATTTCCAAAGGTAACTTGTAGTCCCTTTGAGGCAAGAGTGGGTACTGAGAGAAGGTTGGTATCAAGGTCTGGCATGTAGTACACATCTCAAAGGATGGTAGGACTGGCTCGGCCATTGTCTAGGTGCATGGTTACTTTGATCCTGCCCTTGCCAGTGGCTAGAATGGATCTGCCATCACCAATGATGATGGGTTGAGTTGGATTCAATTTCTGGAAGGAAACAAACCATGGGCGCTGGCAGCACATGTGTACTGAGGCACCAGAGTCCACTACCCATTCAGATATACTTGTATCAGGATGTGACCAAGCCATGAAGAGATGAAGAGGTGAGACATCATCTTCGACCTGAACTATCTTTGCTGACAGCTCCATCTTCTCCTTAGGCTTTTCCTTGTCGGTTTGTGAGGTAGACTGCAAGGTAGGCTTAGAAGCCTCGTCCACTTTCTTTTTATAACACTCACTCTCCAGGTGTCCAGATTTCCCACATGGCTTGTAGGTGCACTTCTTCTTCTTCTTCTTGTCTGCCAGTTTTGATTTTTTATTAGCGCTCGTTTTGGCAGCAAGTGCAGAATGGCTGGTCGAGGCCTGCTGTGACTTTTCCTCAATGAGGACTTGAGATTTAACAGTGTCAATTGTAAGCTTGTCATTCAATGACATGAGAATGGTGTGGAGGGTAGAGTATGATTGAGGTAGTGAAATTACCATCACGATCGCAACAAGTGAGTCATCGAGAGGTTGACTGAGAGAGGCCAGTATATGGGATTTCTGATGCATCGCATTTAGCTGTGTCTCCATGGGCTGGTCATCTGCCAGTGTCCCTCAGAAGAGGTCACCAATAATATATGCAATGCTCTGCTTCCCTTTTCCTTCATATCTATCACCTAGTTTCTTCCAGGTTGCCGCTGCAGAGGTCTCATACATGACACCACTCAGTGGTTCATCTTTGAGGGTAAGGGTTATTTGAGTGCATGCCTCTTGGTCCTTGGTTAGCCACTCCTCATATTTGTCTGGGTGAGAGTTGGCATTCAGAGCAGTCGTCTCAGTGCCAGCAACTACATTCCAGAGGTTTCGAACTGACAGTACTTTTTTCATATGAAATTTCCACATCTGAAAATTCAAGCCATCATTTGCAAGTGCTTCTATGTCATATAGTCTGCTGGATGCATGTGCTACTTTGGCACTTCCAGAGGCTGACACACTTGCAGATGGTCCGGCCCTTGTTGTAGACCCAGTAGGTCCAGCTGTCGAGACAGAGTGTGCGGGAGTCAATGACATTTCCTGTAGCTAGTAGTGGTACCACTTTATTCGAGTTTGAATTAAGTTAGAGCTCGGGGCTCATAACCTTTTGGAGTGAGGGCAGTCTGGACCTGTAAGAGGGAGACTCAGACTAATGAAAGGAAGTCTATATTGTAGTCATCTAACCTGTAAGAGGGAGACTACAGATAGTTAGTAAAGGACTGTACTGTAATGAATGGATTAATGGTTACCTCAGACTAATGAAAGGAAGTCTGAGGTTTGAAGGAGAAAATGTTCAACCCAAGTGACAGGCATGATTATGTAAGGCTGTGCGATGGTAGGTAAATATGCTAAGGTAAAAGCATCAATCTCCAACAGTGATGTTATGCCTTGACCCAGCACCTTCCCTTTCAGGCTGGCATCTGTGGCTACATGCCTTTGGCCCTGTTATCAGCATCCTTTCTGGATGCATCATCGTCATGTGCCTCATTGGCTACTGGGTGATTCTCCCTAACCAACCCAATAACCTCTACTTGTGGTGACTTGATCTCCAATCAATCACTGTTCCACTGGGCATAACCCCAGCTCCTCCTTTGGTCATGCTATGAGCCCTCAATGGGCTTGTTACTTGTCTTGCTGTGTCCATTCCCATTTCTCTTTCTGTCAACTCATCCTTGTCTTGCACCCACTGTACTATAGCTGTGCCCCTGCTGCACATAGTTACCTTTCTGCTCCTGGCCCACTTTGGTATGCCAGCCCATTGGTTGCCTGTTCTGACTCATTTATGCTCTAGTCCCACACTTACTGTACATGCTCATTGCCCATTTGCTGTGGGATATGGACTCATCTTTACTTAGGCCCCTGGCCCATACAGCTAGTACTATATAGACCTACAGTACTCACTGTATTCCCTTAACTTTTTGCTACCTTGCAAACTTGCTCATATATTTCCATTTTTTGGGAATACATGTGATCAAACCAAGGAAGCTCAAAGTCTTGACACTTCAAGGTCTTTTCATACTGCTGACATTGGTAGCTGCACCATTATTTGGTGCTCTTTGCTACCAGTGGCATAACAGTAAGATCTCCTTTATCATCCAAGTAACTGCTTTTAGTGTTTTTCTTTGAGTCTTCACTTCTGGTGGCTTCCTCTGAGCCACCACCTTTGACTGCCCCTCGGCTTCAACTCTCAACTCGATTTCTTCAACTTCTACACTTCCTGCTCACTCTGGGACCTTGCATAGGTCACCTCTAGGCTCCAGTGTGGGCTTTGGTACTTCAAGGGCATGTGCTACTGCCTTGATGGGTTGCTCATTTGCTCTTTGCCCATCTTTGGCATCTTGGGGCTCAGTGGAAGGAATCTGGGGTGGAATATCAGCATGGGGTGGCAAGGAAGAATGGAAATACTTGGGTTGGGAAACTGGTGAGTCTCCCAAGGCTTTTGTTGCTTTGAACTCAGCTGATGCCTTCATTCCCAGTAATTTTCCTTTGCTTCATTCCTCTAGATTCCCTTGTAGACAATTTCCCTGTAACTCTGCAGTTAGTGACTCCTCAGCAATATACAAAGTGACCTGTATATGATCAAAGCTGGACTCACATCAATGTTTGACAAGGGGTGAGCTGCTTGGCTCAGCTGCAGCTACCTCAATACCTTCTACCTTGACAACCTGACTTCTTGAGCTTTCTCTTGGCACTTTTGAGAGCTTCACAGAGTCCTGTAAATTGTGAGTCAGTGACCGAACCCTGAGTGAAGTGGAACCTGGGGATTGTGAGGCTTTCAAGCCTAGCCTCACACTCTTGCTGCATTTCTCCAGCCCTTGACATTGCTCCTTGGCCCTTGCAGCTCTCGACTCTTGCATCTTGGCTTCCTACTGAGCCTCCTGAGCACTCTGCTGATCTCCTGCAAGGTGCACTTCCCTCAACTCGAAGTGGTATCCTTCTTCGAGCAACCTTTCTGCCTCTTGAGTGACCTGGCATGTGGGCCATGGATCATCTGCATACTGCCTTCAATTGTTCCACTTGAGCCTTTGAAGAATCTCACCCTGATACTCTCAATTGAACCCTTCAAGGAATAAGTCATCCTTCTTGATCCACAAAAGCTGGTTTGAAATTTGAAGTTGTGCTGTCATGTCAGTGAAACTTAACCAGCAGTTGAGTAAAGCTTTGTATGAATTGATCTTGACCTTCTTTTGCTTGTCAACTAGTTTGTAGATGTCATGCTTTGAATAGCAAACTGTGGGGCACCTAAATGAAAAAAAAAAAAAAAAAAAAGAGTCAAGATGCATCTGTAAGAAAATCAGCCCAGTCCCTTTCAGCATGAAGTAAGCATTTCCATTGCTCAAACTCTCTGATAGCCTAAATGTGACATTTCTCACCTCCTTGGTAAGGATGGTAAGCTTAATGTGGCCAAACAACAGTGCTGCCTGAAAAATAATCTGTGCCTCTTCTGTGGCAAACCTGGGCACTCCACTAAGGACTGTCCAAAGTCTACATCTCATGCTGCCAAAGCCTGTGCTGCCATGGCTGCCACTCCCTCTGCTCCTCCTTCCCCTCCCAAGGAGAAGGAAGAGCCAAAAAATTAGTCCACTCCTCCAGGGAGCCCACACAGCCTGGAGGAAGCATTGACCCTGACCATGCACCTGCCATCCAACTCAACACATCCACTCTTTCTGATCCTAATTCCCTTATGCCTCCTGTCTCCCTTCCTGACCTTCCACTAGACAATATCTCTGTGTTAGCCAATTCCAGTTCTTCTCATTGCTTTCTAGACCCCTCTCTAGTTAGTAAATATTCTGTACCTATGAAATCCATCTCTCCACCTATCCCACTTTGTTTGTTTGATGGTAGCTCAAATGCTGTAATATCACAAGAAGTAGATCTGTCCATCCATTTCCCTTCTGGTGATGTCACCTCCATTTCCTTTTATGTTACTCCATTGGATTCTTCTTGCTCACTGATTTTAGGACACAACTGACTCACCCACTACAATCCATTGATTGATTGGGTATTGGGCCATATCTCATTCCAACCACTGCTGCAGGGAATGCTGATGCCCCTGGTGCCTGTGTCATCATCAACCACTCCTCCAGCATTGACACCAACACCCTTTGATCTGTCTTCTGACATTCTGCTGCCTTCACCAAAGGCTCCCAACTTGCCACCTCCCCCACACATCTCCTTCATTGGGGTTGCCACCTACCTGCATGCTTGCACCCTCCCTGGTTTGGTGCAGTTCAGTCTGCACCTGCACCCCAATGATGTCTTACTTTGTGCATCCTCTGCTTCACCCTCTCCTCCTGATCTCTCTTCAGTCCCCTCTGAATATCACAAGTTTGCCAATGTCTTTAGCAAGGCAAAAGCAACTGAGCTGCCCCTGCACTGCAGCTTTGACCTGAAGATCAATATCAAGGAAGGGGCCTCTCCACCCATCAGCACAATCTACTCCCTCTTGCCACCTGAGGTTGAGGCTCTCTGCACCTTCATTGATGAACACCTCAGCTATGGCTTCATCAAACAGTCCACCTCCACCCATGGTGCACCTGTCCTCTTCATTAAGAACAAGATCACCAAGAAGGACTGCTACCTGCTCCTGCTCATCTCTGACCTTCTCAACTTGCTGAGCCATGCCAAGTTGTATACCAAGATTGACCTCCAACATGCCTACCACCTCATCTGCATTGCCAAAGGCAATGAATGGAAGACTGCCTTCTGCACCCACTATGGTTCTTACAAGTGGAGGGTTATGCCTTTCAGTCTTACTAATGTACCAGCCACCTTCCAGCAGTTTGTCAATAGCATCTTCACAGATAAGCTCAATGTCTGTGTCATGGTCTACCTCAATGATATCCTTATTTATTCTCATGACCTGGAGTCACACCAACAACATGTAAAAGAGGTACTCTGACACCTCTACTGCCATGGCCTATATATATGCCAAGCCTGAAAAGTGTGAGTTCCATAGGGACTTGGTTGAGTACCTCAGCTACATCCTCTCCCCATCAGGGCTTACTATGTCTGCTGATAAGGTTCAGTCAATCCACAATTGGCCTGAACCCCACAAGGTCAGGGACATTCAGTCATTTCTAGGGTTTGCAAACTTCTACTGCCAGTTCATCCAAAACTACTCCAAAATAGTCATTCCACTCACCTGCCTCACCCAAAAAAACACTCCTTGGAACTTTTCTGAGGAGTGCCACTCCACCTTCCTCCACCTCAAGGATGCCTTCACCACTGCCCCTGTCCTTACTCATTGGGTTCCCAACATGCCAATCACTGTCAAGACCAATGCCTCCAACTATGCTGTCACTGGCATCCTCTATCACCTGTCCCAAACTCAACTATGATACCCATGACAAGGAGCTGTTGGCTATCTACAAGGCCTTCCAACACTGGCAACATTACCTTGAGGGCTCCACTGCCCCTGTTGACATGGCCACCAACCACAAAAACCTTGAGTATTTCTCCATGTCTAAGGTTTTGACCTAGCAACAGGCCTGCCAGTCTGAGTACCTCTCCCAATTCAACCTTGCCATCCACTTTCAGCCTGGCTGCTTGGGGGCCAAGCCCAACATGCTCACCTGCCAGTGGGACATCTACTCAAAAGGGGGGGATAGGGACTATGTGTAAATCAATCCACATAACCTCCACCCCATGTTCATCCAAGAACAGCTTGCATCATCCCTCTGTACCACCCACCTTATGGCCCCCATTCTACATGCCACTATGGCCTTCAATGTTGAGAAGCTTTGCTCTGACATCATCTCTGCCCTCCCTGCTGACCCCATGTCAGCCACTCACCTCCTGACACCATCCACTCCAAGATGGTCTGTCAACCCCAACAGCCTCCTCTGCCTTGATGGTCACATCTTCATCCCTGACATTGGCAACCTTTGCCTTAGGGTACTTCAGTTCAAGCATGACCACCCCCTCACTGGTCACTTCAAGCAAAACTGCACCCTTAGGCTCATCTGTCATGACTACATATGGCCTAACCTCTGCACCAATGTCAAGAAGTACATTGGCTCTTGCACCACCTGTGGCCACAGCAAAGCTCAGCATCACTGCCCATATGGCCTACTGAAGCAACTCCCCACCCCCAAAAGGCCTTGGAACTCCATCTCAATGGACTTCATCAAGCACCTCCCTACCTCTGATGCCTTCACTGCCATCCTTGTCATTGTGGATTGCCTTTCTAAGCAAGCAGTCTTCATCCTGACACATGACTCCATCACCTCCACCAATCTTGCCAAGCTCTTCCTTGCCTGCATCTTCTCCAAGCATGGAGTCCCTGCTCATGTCACCCCTGACTGAGGTCCTGAATTTGTGTCACACTTCTTCCACTCCCTTGGAAAGGCCCTAGATATGTGCCTTCACTTCACCTCAGGTTATCACCCTGAAGGTGATGGCCAAACTGAGTGCATGAACCAGACACTTGAGCAGTATCTTTGTGTCTACTGTAACTACCAGCAAGACAACTGGGCTGAACTACTACTGCTGGCTGAGTTCACATTCAACAATGCACCTAGCACAACCACTGGAGTCTCACCCTTTTTTGCTAATAAGGGCTACCATCCCAACTTGTCAGTCACTGCCAACCATGACTTCACCTCCACAAAGGCCCATGACTATGTTGCAGACCTCTCCACCCTTCATGACTTCCTCCACTCTGAAATGGCCACAGTGCAGCAGTGCTACCAAGGTCCCACCAATGTGAAACACCTACCCCCACCAGAGTTCAATGTTGATGAACAAGCCTTCATCAAGGCCAAGTACTTCTGATCTACTAGACTGTCTACTAAACTCTCCAAGAAGTATCTAGGCCCCTTTGACATCATCACCCAACCTGGTACACACTCTGTCACCTTAAAGCTACCCAACAGTACACACTCTGTACACCCAGTGTTCCATGTGTCACAACTGGAACCTGCTCTGGCCAACCCCTTCCCAAATTGGCATCAGCTGCCACCCCCACCAGTTGACATTGACAGTAAACTTGAGTATGAAATATCAGAGATCCTCAACTCAAATATGGACCACCATTGCCACTGCTGGCTAAGCTACAAGGTCTGCTGGGCTGGTTATGAAGGCACCAATGAAGAAACTTCATGGCTCCTGGCCACTGAGCTAGAACATGCCCCTGAACTCATCACTGCCTTTCATGAATGCTACCCACACAAGGCTGGCCCATACACACCCCTGACATGACCACCCAATGGCCCTAACCCCCTCTGCCACATTCCCAACCAATTTCTGACCATTTACTGTACCCACCACTACCTGCCTGCCTTGGCCTGACTTTCCCTCTGCTACTAATCTGATTTCTTTTCTAAGTCATTTTCAGTACTTATGCTTTGTTTCCTTTTTCTAAAGCCAAAACATATAAGTTTTTCATTTACTATACATGATTTACAAAAAATAAAAATAAAAGTCTGCCCTACTCCTGCATGTCCTCCACATCTCCCTCCACATCCTCATCACCCTTCTTGCCACTTTCCTCACCCACTCTGCTCACTGCTGACTTGCTCTGCTTGACCACTGACCTACTCCCCTCAGCCACTGATCCCACTCCACCTGGCACTACCCCAGTCTGTACTGCTGGTGGCCATGGCAGGAATGCCATCATGTGCCTCACATAGGCCTGGATGGCCCCTGCCTGCACCTCCATCACCACCACCACTCTTCCCTGTATGATGAGCATATGCTCATCATACAAGGGCTGGGGCACCCCATCCACTGATGCCCCCATCACTGACAACTCTGCAACCAGACACAAGTAAGCAGTCTGGGAGCAGGGGTATGCCAGTGCTGGGATCTCCACAATTTTGTCATCATTGTCATTGTCATCATCTTCATCATCAGGCTGCCCCATTTTCCTGCCCTCACCCTGCAAACTCCCCATACTGGCTCTTTTCCTTGATGTCCCAGCTGCTGCTTCAGCCTCCTCCACCATCACCCAACTACACTTCTTCTTTCTTTTCCTGCATGGCCCACATGACCAGCCACCCACCCACTACCACCTGACACTCACCTGCTTCTCCATGCTGGCAACAACCCTGACAGGCTGCCCACTTGCCATGGGTGCCACCCTCAGGGTGCCCAAGCTGGCCCCAGTTGTGGGGCTGTAGGCAGTGATGACCCCCTACTCTCACTCTGGAGCTCCCCTACATGCCCCTTCTCCTTCACAACACTTTGTCATGCAGCCTCCACCTCTGCCACTGCTGCCCAATGGGCTGCTGCTAAGGCCTCCCACCTCTCTTGCTCCTCCCACTCCTGCTTTTCTTGCTCCTCCTGCTCCCACCTCTCCTGTTCCTCATGCTCCTTCTGCTCATGCTCTGCCTTTTCTTCAGCAGCCTTGTGCTGTGCCTCTTCAGCCTTCTGTCAGCATGCCTCCACCTTACATTCCTTCTTTGCTGCTTCCCATCTGCTTTTCTCTACCTCCTTTGTGTGCTCTGTTCCTTCCAAATCACTTGTGTGGACCTCCAAGTCCTCATCAGTGGCTTGCAACCAGTTGTGACTGGAAGCAGGGGCAAACCATTGACTCGAGCCTTGTTGCTGACTGGACATGGTTCTGGAGCAAAGAAGAGATGGGGGGAAGGGACTTAGTGATGAAAGTGCAGCTTCTTATGCAGTCTGTTTGGACTCTGACACAACCCTGCTGCAGCAATCAATAGACACCTCATGGCCCATAGCCAATTACAAATCAAACCTTGTGTTGTCTAGACTGTGTCACCTATGGCCTTCAGGGGTTCAGGCCTTAAGGGGGGGATACTGTCATGCCCATGCTGCTGGACAGTGCCATCCTTGACCCCTCTCTGCATTGACAGCCCTTCCACCCTGCTCTGCACTTGTCTGCTCATTCTAGCACCCATACAGTGTGCTCCTGCCTAGTTTTCTGTCAGCCATTGTCAGCCCTCATCAGGCCCACCACATGACTCTTACCTCTTGGTCAGGTGACACCTTCCACCCTCTCATGGGTCACCTTCCTTTTGGGTCAATGGGCCAGTCTAGGTATGGTGCAGCTACTGCACCACATGGTTCAGCACAGGGTCACTACCCATTTAGGCTTCCAGCCTACCTTCTGATTGGCTATCAGCAGGCACTCGAAAGTCTTTCTGTCTGTACCATTCCTTTTTAGATATTTCTTCTTTGTCCTGAGGTTCACCTCCATCATATGTACCATTCTCCAACTGAAGTTTTCTGATGTTTCCACCCCTTGAAAATTTACTGTACTCTGTATGTTAGTTCTGACATTCCAATACTGGACTGCCTTGATGGTGCACTCATTGTATATAAGCCTGCCACACTCAGCAGTGGTCCCTCAGTATGAATATCAACTTAGTTCCCCTTCTCTGTGGTCTTCAACCAGCCTCCTCTGTCTTCTGTTGGACTCCCCCCAACTTCTCTCTGTCTGAAATCTGAGGGCTGGGCTCATACAAGGGGGCAGCACATGAGCTGAACCCAATGCCTTCTCCCCAAACCTCTGTCATGCACATCAGCCACCCTTTGGCCCTTGTCACTCTCTGTCAGTCCATGTCAGCCCAGCATTGGCCCATGTCAGTCCATCTTCATAAACTCCCCATGGCCTCTGTGAGTGTCAGGGATCACTGGAGAAGGCCCAAACTTGACAACATCCCAGACACTTTTTCCTGTCTCTTCTTTCTGGACTTGGAGGAAGAGGGATTCTGGGAGTGATGCTGCAATCACTTGTTTTACATAACCATCATCTTTCATCCACTGTTTTAACTTTTCTGGGTATTCACTGATAAGTTTTTGCTTGGTGGTCATTGGCTTCCAAGAGGGGTCCTTTCCATGTGCCAGATCCTTGGGCTTGGCTTCCAGGCTGGTTAGGTGGCCTGTTAGTCCTTTCAAGCTGACAGCCCATTCAACTCAAGCCTTATAGTATAGCCAGTTTCTACCATCTGTATTTAAGGTGGGTACCTGCAGGGAGTAGTCATCTTTTGCCATAGTGGGAATGTGTGGTGATATGATGAGGTGTGCAGATCAATTTTTCTTCTGGTATTAAGGCACAAAGCCAGGGCTCATAACCTAATGCAGCTATGAGTCTACAGTAGGTCAGTATGAGGTAGGTAATGAGTGGGATGTAAGTATGCTCACCTCAGGACAAATGGAAGCCACTGAGGTGAAAGGAATGAGTGCAGAAAATTTCTACAACCATGATTATGTAATGCAGTAAATGTGGGGGGCTATGGGGAGAATCTGGGACACCTAATCTATGGTAAAGTGCAGTTCTGAAGTTGTCCAAAGTAATCCAAAGGCAGGAACAGGTCCCAAAGGTCCATGTGTCCAACACCTGAGTTGTCTGGAGAGTTGACTGCAAAACTCTCTGAACTGGTATAAACAATAGGTATGAGGTAAAGACTGCTACCAAATGCATGGGGGACAACAGAGAACCACACTGGTGGAGTGCCAGGTGTAAGCAGCAGTGATTTGGACATAGGTACAGGGATGACAGTGGATGGCCTAGAGCAACCAGGGCAATGGGAGGCTAGGGGTGTAACCAGAAGCAGAGGAAACAATCAAAGAGGAGTTTGTCCGGTAGAAAGCATCACAAGATTGGTGTCTTCCAACAGTAGTCCAACCAACAATTGTGGTGTGATATTGAAAGCATAGGCTATGAATAGAAGTCATTTCATTAGATACTGTGCACAGGCACACACTTGCATCCCAATGCAACAGCAGTTTTCACTGTCACATTCATAGGTCAGGTAACAGCTGCACTTACACCTTGTTTCTAGTGTGCAAAGAGTCACATGAGAGAAGCCCAGAGTCCCACATTGCTCTACAGGCAGATGCATGTCCTTGGGCCCTCGGAGTGCAAGCTGGTATCCTCTCACCGCAATGTAACAAAGGCTTTCACTGAATGATGGCATATGACAAGAGAATGTTCCACTTACCCTCCAACCCACCAAAGACTTGGGATAATCCTCTTTCTTCAGTGACGGGTCAATGACAACTAACACTGAGTCTCCGGTGCTGGATTTTGCAAAGACATTGCAGGCAGGTGCAAGGAACGGGACCAATGTCGACAAAAGAAACTGCATTCTACTTTAGTTTGTAACTGCACAGCTTCTGGGCAGTAATCACGTGCGATGTGAAGTCACCTTGCTGTTACTGTGTCCTTCTTGGACTTCCACGTCTGCGGATTTCAGGCGTCGTTTTAACATGCTGTCCAGTTACCCGTGCAAGTTACCTGGCTTGCAAGGTTTCTATTGCACCATACATGCCATGGGAACCAACCTCCACCGGAAACACCTTCCATTTTGGTGCAGCGTCTCAGGCAAGCTCGTTTTGCAAGAGCACAGACATGGAACATGAGATCAGGGATGAACAGGATGGACAGGCTGATCTATTTTGGTGGAGCATCTCAGGCAACATAATTATACAAGAGCATGGACACAGAACATGAATAAGGGATATACACGACAGGTTGATGTTTAACATATACACCAGTGTCCTGCGCGGTACAGAGGAAGGCAGCTGTCGCCGACTGTCACGCACGCTTTCGCAATGCAGCGTCGCTCCATTGTTGCCGTACCACATGCCGTGGAGTAAGCAGAGATGCACCTGCCCATGGAGGCGCACAAGAATCAGAGAGTGGACTGGCCACATTGGTCAACACCGGCTTGCGAAGTCGGAAGCATAGCTACCTACATTCCATTCCTGCACACTGCCAATGTAAACTTCAGAGTTAGGAGAGGAAGTCCTGCCCAGTCACCTGCAGCTGTTCATTGAGGATGAAAACGGTCTGAAATTCTCTATATCTCGTAGTTTGTGCCTGCATGAGCTTTACTCAGTGGGACATCTCTGCTTGATAATTGCGTGGTGCAAGCAAGCTTATCGCCGCCGCAGCGACACTTCCCGAGTGACTTCAGTGTATAATATTGTTGCACCCGCGCCGTGGATGTGTGCATCGTGACGCATCTTCCAGTGCTACGAGGACTTACGGTCTGCAGCTTTCGACCACTTCGATGATTCCGCCGCGTTCATCTCTGTTTAGGGGCTTTCGGTCTCGGACTGTCGGGTATACTCCAAAGTCGCGTGAGAGGACAACAGAGAAGAAGAAAGAAAGAAAAAGCACTCAAACGCGATTCTAACGACGTTTCGGTATTAAGGCTAGAGTCATCTTTCCTGGTAACGTCACCATTCGCAACTCGCAGTACGTCTGATATGCTAGCAACTCACACAAACCTATTCTATAGAGCATCAAAGTTGATATGGTGTGAAATCTTCCTTCTCTCCAGTTCGTCCTCTCTCTACCAGAGCGATTAACAAATGCGCGTGTTAGCAAATCGCTCGTCACCTTCCCGCTGACGAAAACCGTGACGTACCTTCTCATTCAGATGTAACACGAACACGATCATTGCCAATACCGCAGTGGTAATAATGACTGTAAGTGCGACCCAGGCTATCCACTCCCCCGGTCGTAGATATAACTCGCGTTCCCACGACCAGGTATCCTTGCCTGCTGGGGGATGAATCGGGAGGCGCGAGTTCGGAATGACACCCTCCATATTGGCGAAATGGTCCTAGGTGTGCTTCATTGACCCAACAAACAAGTTCTCGACGTAATTGTTCGTGCGACCGAGACCTAAGAATGCATATGGCACCTAAAGGGCGTGATGGGATGCCTGGGGCAATTGACCCACTATCCAATATCATTAGCACGAGTGACAGAGACAATGCAGATAAACTTGCCTTAAGCAGCAGACCGGCGACCGTCCGTACCAAGGACAGTGTATTTATACGAAGCACCAGAGTAACTCACTCCGAAAGGCTTCATCACGAATCAGCAAAGGAGCCCTAAATAAGAGAAATTCTGCTTACCAGATAAGTAGAACCATTAGGTAACAAGCACTACCCGCCGTCACATGCACCATTCAGCACTATCATAAGTTAACGGGAGAACGCTTTTGTCGCACGCACCTGGCAACTCCCGAGCCGACGCTTATTTCGCGTACTTCGGCTATTCCGGTTAAGTCGAAAAAGCACGTGGTTTTCGAACTCAGCCACGTTCAGTTCAGTTCTTTGCTGTGCGTGTGCAATGGCTGTTTCTTGCTTCCCCCCGCATCTGCTTTCCCTCTCTGTACCGGTATGAAGTAGTAGTATGCAGTCTCCCCTTAGGTACAGACCATAATAGGGCCAGATGAGTGCACATGACCATGGGAGTTGGTTGAAACTGTGACAGCGCAAGCACTTGAGTGAGCCCTGCAGGCCTGATTGAGGCAATGGACCACACTGCAACTTTGCTGGGGGGGTGGACAATCTGCCTTCATATTTTTCCAGCATCAGTCTATCACCCTGGCTGGGGAAGGGGGCAGTCCAGTGAGAAATAAGCTGCACAAGGCAGAAACCACACTGATAAACTATTTGTGGGAACTCTCTGCCTCAGTTGAGCAGGGACTCAGAGGACCTTGAAGAGGAAAATAGTTGTAGCAATAGGATGCTGATTGAATGGGTCATCAAAGGGTTATAACTGAGTATCTAAGTGCAGTGGTGGTGCCTCCTGAGGGTGATCCTATAGAACAACCCCATGAAAGGGGTGGATGAACCATGGTGACAGCTATCTTGATCAATCACTGTAATGGTGGGCTGGGCTATCATCAGCAACACAGTCTGTCACTGTATAGCACTGTACAGTGGCTGCCACAGAGTGCCACAGTGTGATAGGAGGGTCCCCCTCTGTACAGTGCTGCACAGTGGCTCACAACTCACTTAATACCAGATTGTAGGCCATAAATATATTTTTGCAACAATCTGCCTATCCTTAATACATGATATCATGCATTACAAGTGAAAAAAATTGATGTATTTAACATTGAATGGTTGTCAGAAAATTTTACAGTGACACTGACTGAAAAAGACAGTTTTGCTGATGGTGGTGTAGAGGGGTGGGGGAGGCCAGCATATGCACTCCATGCCAGGGGAGGAGGTGGTGGCCAGTGAATGTGCTCTGTGCCAACTTGGGGGAAGGGTGAGGGCAGCCAGTGAACCCACTCCATGCCATGGGGGTCACTGGGTGAGAGCAGTCAGTGAACTTACCTGCTCCAAACTGGGAGGGCAATGGCAGCCAGTGAACCCATCATGCCAAGGTGGGGGGAAGACAACCAGTGAACTCACTCCATGCCGAGGGTGAGGGTGGGGGCTTCCAGTGAGTCCAATCTGTGTCAGGGGTTCCATGCCAGGGGGTGAGGCAGCTGGTGAATGCACCCAATCATGTCAATGCCAGCAGGTGTGACTCCATGTCAGTGAACATTGGGGAGTTGATCCCCAGCCCTTGATTCTGGACTTGAAGATTCCCCTGCTCCTTTTAATTGGAGGCAGTTCCCTGTGCACCTGGCCTATGCAATGACTATCAGCAAGTCATAGGGGCATTCTTTACAGATAGACTTGCACTCTGATGTTTTCTGTCATGGATTTCATTGATAGCTCTATGTCACTCTTTCACATTGTACACATCCCAGGAGGATCAAAGGTGGAATGTAATGTGGGCTGAGGTACTTAGACATTGGGACATTTGATCTGTAACTGCACCATTGTACCAGTAGGTAGGATTATGAAAGTTTGTGAATAAGGAAACAAGGAATTGAAGTATTGTACAGAAAGCCTATGTGTGTGAGTGAATGGGCTCCATGCCAATGAATACACTCCAAGCCAGTGAACATACCATACCCAACACCAGAGGGGTAGGGGAGGCCTCAGGGTTGAGGTCATAAGTATACTGATAAATATACCAGCATCTGTAAGGCTGAAGGGCTGCAAAGCAGCCCTGAGGCCAAAGGTCATAAGTGTACTGACAAATATACCAGCATCTGTTTTACCAGCCAGAGATCACTGATGTAGCCTGTCCCCCCCCCAGCATGGAGTGAATTGACTGGCATGGCCCACACCCCTGGCATGGAGTGGATTCACTGGCAACGCCAGTGAATCCACTTCATGCCAGGGGGTGGGCCAATGCCAGTCAATTCACTCCATGCTGGCACGTGTCACTTAGTCAGATTAAGGCTGCGAAGCAGCCACAACCCGGGTGTAGCTAGTGATGATAAGCCAGGGACGACCACCAGATACCAAAGTGACCTACCGATCGCTTTGAGGAAGAAGGCATCATAATAAAAGTTATTTTGTATAAACAATACTGTCCCCTTGCCCTGTGCGCCCGTCCTCTGCACCAGAATATTCAGTGTCCCCTGAAGCCTCCATCATCAACATTGAAGAGAGTAATAAACAACAGTTTGACTCACATCTTCATCTGGATCCATAAATGTTACACCCCTGGCATCCCTGATGGCCTCTAAACTCTCAGTGTCCTTGTGGACCAGCCTGAATCCACGCCTGCCACGCCCATACTGGTCGCAGCCTGGGAGACCCTTGGCACATGGCTCCAATACTAATAGCTTCGGGGTGCGTACGTCACCGTTGGCAACGATAAACATAAGATCGGGAAAGCCACCCAAATTAGCACCGTCCAGCCGGATAGGCAACGGAATAGGAGGTGAAAATGTGGAATCGACAACGACGATGGATTCCGAAGTGGATGCCAGAAGCGAAAGTAGCGGAATCCGGGTGAGCGCCTAGAAACGTGGTGAACAACCAGTGAGTTACATGCCAGACAAATTTAAGGGAGGATAATTCTCACATCGCTGTCCTGACTGGTGCTAAGATCGGCATGGAAGTTGGGATCCGCGCTACAGAGGTCCACGGGAGATCTACATATTGGTACGCCCTGTTTGTTGACACTAGGCGAAGTCGTGGAGGGACAGACAGGTAACTATTTGTTATAGGCAATATTCAGTAAGCAACCAGAACCGATCCCGCTTGAAGATACGTGGGAGCAAGTTGTGAAGACCACGTCGATCGAATCATCCCTGTCTAAAGACGCACATAGTGAGGGGGCTGCAAGGCAAACGAACATTTATGCACTTGCCGATATCGCCGAACGAGATAACTTGGACTCCAGAAGGGAGTGATTGGTACTGTGCCAACGTAAAATCCGCGTCCTTTCTGTTAACCCATATTTGAAATGATCGTTGTCCAGAACCCTCGTCGCATACCAGAAATATATCTGACGCGCTAAGCACAAACTGTCAAAAACCCGCAATTCCCTTACCGGCAAGACAGTCCCCATTCAGATCTATGATTGCATTGCTGTGAAGGGTCGCAAGAGTACACTGAGATCCATTGAATGATGGATGAATCCTACAATAACGTCAATACATGGTTCCCGCAGAACGGATGTACCACCGACAATTCGAACAAGGGTGCGTCGCTGTTCGATGTGTTCCAATTATTTTTCCAGGCTTGCAAGGGATTAGAGGACCCTCGTCTATCAGTCGGCATGCCCAACAAGTCGATCTTCATGTCTCCATTTATGTCGACGGGAATAGGTTCTGAAAGAGTAGACGGTGGCACTGATACAGGCTGAGAGGCTGGCGGACGAACGATATATTAATCTACAACGCATTCAAATCTTAGAAGGACACACCAAAGCTTCCGTCATTATTACCGGCGTAGAGGGTCATCCTCAGGGTGTCTTTCCACGTGTCTCCACTCATGACCAGAACATCTAGCTTCCCGTCATGCGTGAAGTCCCCAGGGACAACGTTAGAAACGGGGGATGGATGTTAGATTGACGAAGCCTTCTGGAACACAAATTCGTCTGAACAGACCCTTAAACCTGACTTCCACAACCTCGAAGAACTGTGCTTACCGTGACTCCGAGGTAGATAGATATCTCCTGCTGGTCCGAGTCAAGAGACAATACGTCCAAGCTTGGCACGACCTCGTGTAAGATTTCGTGTAAACTACCGCACCAAGTCACGCCTACAACTGATCCCCATCGAAGTCGCCGAACGCGACTATGCGTCCACCATCATCCAGTCCTAATGAGCCTGCTTGCATGAGCGAACTCTTCGAGAACCGTCTGGGCGAGAACGGTCATACTGACAAGACCGGTGTCGCCAAAGGAGTATGCTGAGAAGTGCGCGATAATGACAATTGAGTGGAGCTGCCTCCCCAGCACGGAAGGTCCATTAGCAGTGAGGATGGCCAGTAGGCCCACAGAGGTACAAGGAGAGGTATCCCACCATCACAAGAATATGTTACAGAGTTCCCGTCCCAGTAAAGGCCAAGACCGGAATGAGTGATGTTGACCGCCAGCGACTGTCATAAGCTGCGGCAGTCACCCGTGGGCTTGTAGGCTCACGTGACCTCGTAACGATTATTCCTGACACCGACTCAAGTACGTATTCAACCATCCACTGCACGAGCATTACAGCGTCGCCGAACCTCCCTCAAACCGGAACACTTCGTCTACGTCCTGTTCCCATCGGTTTATAACTGAATAAATGGTCAGAGGGAACGCGACTGCTCACTGTCCACCACGAAATCTCCTTTCCACTCCCATAAGCCCCATCGTTGAAGCTCTCCTGCATCCGATCTGTGATTTCCCACCATTTCCGCGTCTCCTCGTCTTCCCCGATGGCCTCCATGTCTCTCTCAAAGTCGTCCCCTGTGTACTTGAATGTCGCAATTAAAAGTTGCAGTGGAGGATAGTGACTGATCGAGTAGTCGGTTATGTGATGCTTCCCTAGGGCCGCGAGAACGTCAGGCCAGACATTCGCGTGGAGTCTCCTGTATTCCTCTGCGAACTCCGCTTTGAGCTTCGTGAAGTATCGTGGTATCTGTGAAGGGCAGAGTGCGACATAACATGGGCCACTCACTTTGATGATCTGACATATCCGCTTGGCTTGCCCCATGGCCGATTGTCGATTAACCCAGGCGTCGGTGTTCTCAGCGATGGGCAACTTGATGCGAGTTGATACTGCGAAAATGTTACGTAATCCGTACGCCCATGCTCGTCTCGAGCCCTGCAGGACATGTACGGGGTAAATTCGGTGTGATCCCCTGCGATACTTGTCTGGTGAGCCAAACACCACTTCCCATGCCGGGACCGGACCACACATCTTCGTATTGTCACCATCGGTAACCGCTTTTGCAGAGATCTGCGAGCCCTCCCTGCAAGGCACACCGATCAGGCTGCGAGCGTTACTCGATGTACCCACTGTGCTATTGACCCATACTTCTGGTCTGGGACAAGTGAAGTTTCGGGTTAGGTCGTTTTGTGTCTCCCACCGACGAGGAGCTATTGTCGGTTGTTTTACGAGGAGACCCATTTGAGCAGGTAAACCCAGGATTGTATGCGAGGGGCACACGATGATGGAGGGTCCTATCCATGAACGCTCGAGAACTCGCACTTAGAAGATTCCACCAGGCATCTTATTGATTCCAGCAGTGCGAAATACACCGCGTGAATCTCCCTCTTCTCAACTGCAGTAAGTGTTGCGTGTGTGACCCGGTGTGATTGGTAGAGAGTTGATATCAATGAACTTTCACGTTGGGATGAGCTGAGTAGAGGCGTAGCATGCACGTTCATTGAGCTGCCGTGAATAACTCCTAGGCTCGACATCGAGTCATATGATCACAAAAATATTCTTTATTGACGGAGGGGTCCTTATTCCCATTGTACCAACGCCCATCATCTGACAGAGTACTGTGTGGGATGAAAGAAATGTAGCTAAGAAAAAGGTTTGCGAGGGGCGCGATCCACTGCGCGGCTGACGACGTGTCCTGATCTCCTACGACTAACTCGGCAGGACCAGCTGAATGCGGAATTGCTTCCCTGGCCAGACGAGGTCCAATTATTCCATGTCCGAGTACCTCTTACGAAGCACGAGACGGATGATCACCAAGTTTTCTGGAGGGGACAGTCTTGAACTAGCGCACTCGCGGACGAGTTCGCTGACATAAACCACCTCGCATTCCCAATGGAGGGCCACTACAGCCACTCAGTCATAGGGACGACGCTACCACGCCACGTCCATATCATTTGAGAAACAAGTACCGATACGCTTTGCCCCCCACCGTCAGTGGCATTCCATTGTCCTTGGCGTATAAAATGCCCCCTGTCCACGATGAAATCCCCACCCCCTCCTCTCTCTGTTTTCGATCATGTTCCAGCAGCGTTACCCACCTTACGATGTTCATCTGACCACTTTTTACAGTAACAATACCGGATCTTTGGCCGTGCAGCATGAGAACGATCGTCGGTTGTCACCTGTCCTGGAGGCAGCCTCGTCTTACTACAGTAGTGCCACTGTGTCCGGTGACGGCCAACCCCTCCCGGCCACCGTTCCAACTCCGATGAACGTCCCTCCCGACGTGTTAGACGTCAATTACTACTGTGGGATATCACAGAAGACATCTGTTGACTCGACGTTTCTTTTCACTCCAACCACGCTTGGATTCCGTTTCAACGATGATACCAAGCAATACAGCGTTCCTACCCCTCATGTTGTGCACATGGACGAATATGTCTTCAACTATATGCCAGGTCAGGTAGGCAATATACCTGCTCCTTATGCCGCCCAAGCGACGGAACAACCACAAGAACAGACCGGCCTTCCCACTCCAGACTCCAGCCCCAAGGTCCAAGTCTGGAACGTCGAGCTCCCTATTCGTCCGTTTACTAAGCCGCCTACCGAAGATGCCGTTCGGAAAATGATCTTTCGCAGTAGCAACGACAAAGACAACTTCAGTTTGAACTTGGAGGATCCCGACCATGCCACCACAGGTTCCAAACCACCACTTACTGGAATTGCGGCTGTGGACGAGGCTTCACGCCGGTACTACTCGATTACACCCGCGGACACCGAGCTGCGCCGTTTTGGAGGAGAAGTGTGCTACCAGTACCCACTTGAAGTCATCCAAACTCTCCAGCGAACACTAGCTAAAGATTGGGCTAACGTTATACCGCCACCCATTCCCATCGTCATCCTTAGACCATTCGATTATATTGGTAGTAACTTGCTGGCGCAAGGCCAAGATTGTTGGGCGTTTATCGTACCTAACGAAAATACCATTTGGGCTTCCGTTCTAGAACGTGGGGTGGACAAGGATTACCGGCCTCTCGCCACTGACCCGAAGACCCGCCAGCGCTTGAGAATCATCACCGAATGCCAGCGATTTGGTACAGCGGCGTACGCTCCCCATTCGATCGTCATGTCCCAATTCGCAGTCAATCTCTTCATCGAACTTCCCAGACTTCCTAACCAGGGCCTCGCTGAACCTGTCGTCAACTACCTCGGCGCGTTTGTGATGCAATACATGGACAACATGTTCATGAAACAGGATGCATGGAACGACATCGCGGAAGATATCAAGAACAATTTGTATGACCAGGCTCCACACCTCTTCAAAGGGTTGAAACCGTACAAGGACGTCCCACACGTCCCCGTCGTCAGATTTATATACACCAAGTTTGACGGTCATCTCGTCGGATGTGCCGACCGAGCCCTCGTAGAAGTGCAAGTGGCGCGTGCTATGGCCCAGCTCGAACGTAATCGAGCGGAGGGCATCAAATCCGACGGCAGTCCTGACTCCGAGAGCGACACCGAAATGAACTATGATGGTACTTCTAGCAACGATTGGCTATCGTCTTTTGATTTTGACGGTGAGTGATGCTTTCGGTGCCCCGCGCTGACCAACAATTTTTCAGGTTATTTCCGTTCCGCGATGCAACGTTGTCTCCTTTGATGACTTGTGACTTGAACATCCATTTACTGTTTGTGACCGACTTATATTGCTTAAAGGTCCTTTTCATGTCACTTTTCACATATACAATGGCACTGTGTCGTTAGTAGAACGTTTCTTCCACCCCTTACATACTGGCATTGCGTGGACGGGTTTCTTTATCTTATCTTATTTGTAACTCTAGCTGCGTACTGCTAACAGCTTTGGATGTTGACATGAAACTGCTCGTTAATGCATTCGTTGGTATCGATCCACAGGCGAAAACGTGTCTAAGTAGTGAAAAATCGTGAAATGGTTTCGTCCGGATGCCGGTGGGTAACAGTTTTGACACAAAAAAAGTCTAGGATTCTTCGAATGGCGACTTGGGAGCTCGAGTTCGAACTCCAGAGAAGGTTAGGAGAAATGGTCATTAATTGGTCTTGATCTTGTCGGCGACGTCTGCCACACAGTAAAGAAAACCAGTCAGCAACCTGTGGTCGCGCTGTAGCACGAAGAAAGAATACCATTCTTGAAAGAAACTCCAAATGTTCTCGCCGTTCGCATAACGAACAGTCCCGTCAGAACGAGGGCACATGCTGCCCTCGCCGTTTCTGCATCCAGTGGCTGGAGTTTTTCCAGACCCTCCGCATCCACCGGACCCCCGAGCAATCCTACCAGCACAGCATGCACGTCTGCCCAGAACGGCTGGGCATGCGTGAGAGTGGCGTAGAGGCCGGTGACAAGCGGTGCACACCACAAGTCAGTCGTCGTCCAGCCGTAGGGCAGAAGTTCGGGGGGCGTGGACACGGCGACGGCTGTTGGGTGAAGGAGAGAGAATAGGTTGACAAGGAAGAACCCTCCGTTGGCTAAAACCTGTTCGACGGAATTGGCTTTATACTAGGGTAGTCGGGTACGTGGACGGATAGGTACTTACGAACGCAGACAGGAGGAGCGTCCATGGTGATCCGGATGCCTCCGCTATGGGACTGCTCAATACGACGGCTGGAACGATACTGCAAAGTAGGAAGGCACGGTTACATGCATCGAAGATCGACAGCGGGAATTCTGTGTTGAACGAGGGAATGGGTATTATCGGTGCAGGGATGCTTTCGACGAGAGCCTGGGTGACGAGGCAGAGAAGAGGCGTCGTACCGGAGAGCATGAACGACGCCGGCACCGAGATGTATGGACCTGCGACAGTGATGATGGGCTCAGTTACGAATGTCGGCCGACGAGATGCAGTCGAACGTACATATCATTGCTTCGCCACCATACACCACCACCAGGGTGGTCAGTGCGTCCCTGACAAAGGACCTACTCTCTACTGCAGCGATAACACCTTCCGATTGCTTGCCGGATGCACGTTTAAAATGTTCGCGCTTCAAGCTCTCTCTGATCTGCCTGAGCGCAAGGCAGAGCCGGATGGTCGCGAGCAGATCGAGCGTGCTGGTCTTGAGCCCAAACCATGCAAAAGGTGCAACAGGAACGAGGATGTACCGGTATACTGCGGAGATGGGTTGAAGGACCATCATGTGGGGGAGACGAGTCAACGACAACGCCGATAGTACAAAGACCAGGTGTGACCCTCCCTGAATGGGATCGGCCGGGGTAGGAACTAAGTAGTGCGGACGCCATTGGCAGGCGGAGTACTACATAAACGTGCGATACACATGCCGTCATTGGGGGAACTCCGTTCGGGCAGTGCGATTGCATCACGGCTGGAGTTTCCTTCACTTACTAAAATCCGCGTCACTCTAGTTTGAACTCCCACTTTACTCCTTTCCGTTCTCGTTTCACCTCGCTAAGACTTTTCCAAGCTATAGGACCTCTTAGAACGGGCTCAACCACTGCACTCAACCCGCTGCCATTCTCACAGCTTTGCTTTTACGGACCTTTTGTATTTGGGGTATTTGTTGATGGCGTTGAGACTGCCACAAGAGGGAGACACTATCTTGCTACCGTTGCATCAGGTTATTTAGAGGCTTAACGTAGTCACTGATGATAGCCTGTGTCTCGGAATGAAAGTTCTCTGCCATTTTATTCCCTGAAGGTGTTATCATACCAATATGCTAAAGAAGAACAGAGTACCCCCACACGTACAACTCTCCATGTCGGAATGGTTTGTGGTAAATTGCACCGCATCTCTTGTGACTAGTGCGATCTTCTCCAACATCTCTTTCACGGTATTGTTGATGGTATCCTGCTTCATAAGAAACTCATAGACAAATCTGGTAATATCAAGGAGGCTAGACACTTCGCTACCAACGGTCCCTTGATTGATGAACAGCTATGTATTAATGACGAGGTAAGATGTAAGATGCCCCGATAGACAGGCAACGTACTTGCGCAGCGATGGCCAGAATCCCTAGCGCAACATGGATGTTGGGTTCAACCTACCAACGTACATCAGGGTATGGAAATGATGTAAAGATCAAGTGCTTACTTTCACGAAAGGCTCTGAGAATCTGAAGAACGGAATCGCTAATCCTCTGGAAGTCCGTCGTCATGGCATGAGGCTGTCTGGTCATGCGATCCAGTGCCTGTTGAATATCGACACTTCCCTTGCTTGCCAACCTTGATCTCAAACTGTCTACAGTGTCGCTACGACCGACGGCCTTTTTGTGACTTGCACCGTTGAATGGCTTGGGCGTAGCGTTGACATTCTTCCCAACATCAGCTAGTACGGAATCTGATTCGGGCTTGTCAGTTTCCCTTTGAGTCTGTTCATCAGGATTCATCAGGATCACCGGGATGATGGGAATCGCGTTGCGTCCACGTACCACGTCCCGCATCGGAACTGCTTGTAATTCTTCTCGCTGCTGAGCTCCTGCAGCGGCAGCTATGTCAGCCGTCTGAGATGGTAGGACCCAATTGAGTATGGTTCGACAGATGGGAACGGCGTCCCATAAGTTTGCGGGGCAGTAGGTGTCGTGGTTGAAGTTAGACGCCATGCTGACGTGAATATGCTACAAAGTTGGCACGCGTACTAGAGAAGGCCAATATTCACGCAGCAGGATGCCATGCAAGACCCTTGATCCGACAGAGTGCACTGTGTGGGTATTGTTGAATGGTGAGGAACGTATCGTCGGTAAAAAATGAGTTTAAAAGAATTTAGCAAAGTGGCATTACTCTGGGGCTGAAGACGGCAGCAGATTGGTTTGGCTTGGGTCGGTTCTCCCCGATTTCTTAAAGGCGTCCGTTTCCTTGAGGAATTCGGCTAGAGCCTCGATTCCTTTTTCCGTTCCTAGGATATCCGTTACTATGACTAGGTCTTCTAAGGCAGAGCGTGGTGTGACACAGTTGGGCTCGAAGGTAGGGCACGATGTAAGGATGTGTTCGCCGCATGGACAAGAGATAATCTCAGTAGGGACAAAGGAAGAGTAGTACTTGTCTGTGAAGGCGTGTCCTGTTCGGCATTGGATAAGCCGCCCGTAAATTGCTCGTTTGGACTCGCAGAAGTGTTTGCGAGGTTTGAGGGATGGGGGTATGCGGTCAGCGGGGAGAGGAAGCTGTTTACTTTTAGGGTGCTTTGCCAGTGCGTGGTCCATTCCTCTAAGAGAAGTGAACGTGCTTCATGTCTCTCGTAGGCACATGAAGTGGTAGTGGTGGTGTTAATGGAAAGTGGCGCTGTTGTGGCTTCTTTCGCTAGGGAATCTGCTCTCTCGTTCCCGCTTATCTTGGTGTGTCCTGGGATCCGGGAGATGTGCAGATGTGTTTCAGGCGTCTCTAGTGAGGAAGGAATTTATGGTGTCCCATATTTGTAGGGCGACGCGGGGAGTGTAGCGATTGGCAGAGTGATGTCGATGTTGACACACTACTGCAGACAGATGAACGCGACGTGGTCGTTACAGCGATTCCTGTATCTCGATCAAGAAAGTTGTCACAATCGATCACTGTGGGTTTTCTTCATCCATACTGCGTGCTCGCACTGACGTACTTCTGCGTGGATGCGAGAGGTATACCGTATTCGCCCCTAGGCATGACCCTTCGAAGCTTGCTGTGCCGTCCTCATCCCGGTTATCTTCGCAAGAGTCATTGCAAGATGTATTCTCTCCGAAACCGGCACCATCGACATCACTTCCAGACCCTCCTGTTACGTCCTCGTCATCAGGTGCGACTGTATCACCCAACAACTATCCGGGCGCAAAGTCGCAACCACCTCCTTCTTGACGCCCTTCCACCTCGCCAATACGGAAGGGAATGGGGGTGGCGCTATGGAGCCCATCATCCCGTGGCACAGTAGAACGACAGCACTCGGAATCGCAACCCTACCTTTCACTTGCACCGCCTGCTTCCTCCTACACGTCATCTCTCAATATGCTGTTGTTATCACTTGGTCCACCTCCATCTTCACATCCCCGTGCAATGCTCTCACCCCCACTTGTCGAGCACGATTTTATCGATACCCTCCCGGTCGTCTTTCTCCTTTGTTTTACCGTCCCTTCTTAGGTAGTGGAGCAGACATGCATAGCTTCACCACCAGCCTCGCGCGACGCTACCTGCTCACTCATTACATCATCGACCGGGAAGCGGAGTGGGGCGGACGAGTATGAATGATGGAAAGGAAGAGGAAGGCGGACGCGAGGGCAATTGATGGACTTAAATGTTGTTCTTCGTGAGGGTGAGGAAAGTGGCTTGTGTCGGCCACGTGTGCTAAGACGGGGGATCGATCGAGGACATGGAGGACGAGAGAGTGAGGAGGGGCACTGCGTCTTCAATTCTTCGCACCTCTTTGCTTGTCAGCAAGAATGGCCTCGACCGGATAATGATCGATGCAACCGCAAGCGACTCCCGCTCCCATCCGCGGAACTCACACCGAGCGACCCAATGTTGGCCTCTACGTCTGTGGGCAGTCCGTCACTTCTGTCCACTTCACTCCTGACCCCAGGTCATCATCGTCCATGAGCACCGTTACTGGCCTCCTACTGCAAGGGCTTTGACTGCGGTTTTCATGTTTTGCGCATCCAGGTGTTGGGGTACGGTAGACTCGTGATTCCCTCACGTCGTTTCATCGATGCAAGGGTTGGTTCTCCGGGGAAGTGGAGAAGCTTTGTCGAACTTGGTCTTGTTTGATGGTAATCCCCGCGCTGCGTGGTATGATCCTCACCCCCGCAATAGGTTTCAATCGTCCTTGTGCTATACAGCCATCCTATTCCTTCGTATATATTGCATACACATCGTAAACGGGTTATATCCGGGTTCCGTTGTTCCTTGGATTGACTTGGTGGCTTCCTTAGACATTTCCAGCTGTCACTTCTTATGCATGACTTTACAGAGCACCTATGGAGTTTATGGGCACCAAAAACGCATACTATTGTTCTTTCTCCCCCCTTTTCCTTCGCTGTTCATCGCTCTAGTTTCCCGTTTTCATATCGGATCCCTCGTTGCGTCTAATGTGACGAGTGCTATCATTACGATAGACTCGATCGTGAAGCAGGTTGTTTACCAAAATAAAACGACTTACTCTTCCTATCAGAAGAAGATTAGATGCCACCGACAGCACGTTTTACTGGCTTATCGATAAGCGCCTTCCTTGACCAGCTCCGCTTTAGCCCCACGCCCTTTCCGCAGGTCCATCTCTTGACTCGAACCACACGTTTCCTGCCTCCTACAACTTTCGAACAACCTCGTCTACTCATTATTCATGACGCCTGGATATTCCAGCAGATTGGGGCGTCGGCAGCCGCCTTTCCCAGGTGATGATAGAATTGCTCCACCAGTTCTCGCTCCCACTGGAGTAACACAACCCAGTACGGCTCAACCAGTACTGACATGCGCATTCGTACCGACCGAAGTGACCGTTCAAGACTATAGTTCTCCCTCGGACAACGGGAGTATTCGCGATACCACAGCGATCGATGCCTTTCGCGCTGGTGCTTCCCCCAGCTCTGGGCACGTGGACATTCCTGTACCCGCCCCTACTCAAGGTGGTTACGAGTTCTTTCATGTGCTTTAGTGTACTAAGCTACTATTTGGCCAGGTTCTCTGCCAACCAGTACAGGCCCTCTTACTCCTGCACTTACCGACATTCAACCTACGGGTCCGCATTGTCCCGAGGGCAACGTGGATGTTTCTGTACATGCACAAGGTGAAGAAGTGCCCTCGGGTAAGCGTTCTACCTATGATGAATGAAATATGTTTAACGACATTAACAACTAGCGGCACCCACTTCACGCCCTCCCTATCGCTTAGATCCTGTGATAGCTAAAATGCACATTGATCGTATCCCTCGTTTTCGTGTTCTTGTCATGGGACGAGCAAACGCTGGTAAAACAACCATCTTACAAAGGGTTTGCAATGCTACAGATCTGCCAGAGATCTTTAACGGAAAGGGGGAGAAGGTATATATCTCGTATAGTGTTCCCTCGAGATTAATCGCATATTCGGCTGCATGCAGGTCGATGTTACTGTGGTACAGGGTTCACAAACGGTGAGGTTACCCTGTGAGTGTATGTGATGCATGCTGACGGTATCTAGCGTGGTTACCACAATATCGAGGATGAGCTGGTCTTCCAGAGTAATCCAGGATTCGTGTTCCATGATTCATGTGGATTTGAGGCTGGAAGTGAAGAACAGTTTAACATGATGAGGAAATTTGTGATGGATCGAGCGAGGACAACAAAGCTGAATCAGAGAATCCATGCCATATGGTAATGACATGATTGACACTGAGCATACTGATCTGGATCCCATTGGTTGTGTAGGTTTTGCATTCCTTTGAATGAGACTCACAGGATGGTCATGACTGCTGAGCAGAAATTTTTTGATCACTGTGATACAGGAAATGGTCTGTATGGTATATGTCCTGTGTGTTTTTGTGAATTGAGGCATTGTGACAGTGCCTGTCATTTTATTGGCAACAAAGTCAGATACCCTGGAGCTTGAGGTATTTGAGCAGCTGGAGGACAAAGGGATTAGTGTAGATGATGCAGATGTGGCAAAATTACAAGAACAAATTCTGGCCAACCACATTGCGAAGCTTAAGGCATGGTTGGCAGATACTAGGTTTCCACCCTATGACTATCTGTCACTCGCTGGTCAGTAAATGACAGTACTAGGTCTTGGCAGGCTAAATGAAAAATTATGGCAGGGATGCAGGAACAAAGTGCAGAGTGTGCACCCCTACTAACATGCACAGCAAATGCTTTAAAGGAAGAAGGATTGCAACAGCTCCTCATATCAACACAACAGTCCAACTTGGAGCTGTGTATGGAATTTGCTATAATGAAGTATGTGATCAAGCTAAACATGGAAAGCATACTAATGCATGCCAGGGTATTGAAGGTGCACATGAAAAATCAACAGCATAAGGTTGAACCTGGCCCTCTTGCATTCTACCTCTCAAAATGGTTTCCATATGTGAGCAATGGATTAATCAGACCAATAATATGCTAATTTCCAGATAGAATGTAAGTGGGATTGAGAGCATTGCTGTGTCATTCATGCTGAATGGGGCTTTCACATTTCAATCTTGCCTGAGGTGATAGTATGTAAGTGCTTCCTTGAGCTGTGATGGTGGAGGTATGCTGACAATGTTCACTGCCTCCCTGATGCACTTGGGTTCATAGTATGTGAGTGGGGTCATGGTAGATGGTGGTGGATGCATACTGACCATGTTCACTGCCTCCCTGTTGCATTTGGGTTCATAGCAAGTGAGTGGAGTCCTGGCAGGTGGTGGTGGATGCATGCTGACCATGTTCACTGCCACCCTGTTGCTCTTGGGTTCATAGCAAGTGAGTGAAGTCATGGCAGGTGGTGGATGCATACTGACCATGTTCACTCCCTCCCTGTTGTGCTTGGGTTCATAGCTTGTGAGTGAAGTCATGGCAGGTAGTGGTGGATGCATGCTGACTATGTTCACTCCCTCTCTGTTGCACTTGGATTCATAGGGAGTGAGTGGAGTGATGGCAGGTGGTGGTGGATGCATGCTGACCATGTTCACTGCCTCCCTGTTGCACTTGGGTTCATAGCCAGTGAGTGGAGTCATGGCAGGTGGTGGTGAATGCATGCTAACCATGTTCACTCCCTCCCTGTTGCACTTGGGTTCATAGTATGTGAGTGGAGTCATGGCAGGTGGTGGTGAATGCATGCTTACCATGTTCACTCCCTCCCTGTTGCACTTGGGTTCATAGTATGTGAGTGGAGTCATGGCAGGTGGTGGCAAATGCATGCTGACCATGTTCACTCCCTCCCTGTTGCACTTGGGTTCATAGTATGTGAGTGGAGTCATGGCAAGTGGTGATACATATATGCATGCTGACCATGTTCCCTGCCTCCCTGTTGCACTTGGGTTCATAGCGAGTGAGTGGAGTCATGGAAGGTGGTGGTGGATACATGCTGACCATGTTCACTGCCTCCCTGCTGCACTTGGGTTCATAGGGAGTGAGTGGAGTCATTGCAGGTGGTAGTGGATGCATGCTGACCATGTTCACTCCCTCCCTGTTGCACTTGGGTTCATAGCTTGTGAGTGGAGTCATGGCAGGTGGTGGTGAATGCATGCCTACCATGTTCACTCCCTCCCTGTTGCACTTGGGTTCATAGGAAGTGAGTGGAGTCATGGCAGGTGGTGGTGGATGCATGCTGACCATGTTCACTCCCTCCCTGTTGCACTTGGGTTCATAGCATGTGAGTGGGGTCATGGCAGGTGGTGGATGCATGCTGACCATGTTCACTGCCTCCCTATTGCACTTGGGTTCATAGCTAGTGAGTGGAGTCATGGCAGGTAGTGGTGGATGCATGCTGACCATGTTCACTACCTCCCTGTCACACTTGGGTTCATAGCTTGTGAGTGGAGTCATGGTAGGTGGTGGTGGATGCATGCTGACCATGTTCATTCCCTCCCTGTTGCACTTGGGTTCATAGCCAGTGAGTGCAGTCATGGCAGGTGGTAGTGGATGCATGCTGACCATGTTCACTCCCCCCTGTTGCACTTGGGTTCATAGGAAGTGAGTGGAGTCATGGTGGGTGGTGGTGGATGCATGTTGACCATGTTCACCACCTCCCTGTTGCACTTGGGTTCATAGGAAGTGAGTGGAGTCATGGCAGGTAGTGGTGGATACATACTGACCATGTTCACTGCCTCTGCATTGCACTTGGATTCATAGGCAGTGAGTGGAGTCCTGGCAGGTGGTGGTGGATGCATGCTGACTATGTTCACTGCCACCCTGTTGCACTTGGGTTCATAGCAAGTGAGTGGAGTCATGGCAGGTGGTGGTGGATGCATGCTGACCATGTTCACTGCCTCCTTGTTGCACTTGGGTTCATAGGTTGTGAGTGGAGTCATGGCAGGTAGTGGTGGATGCATGCTGACCATGTTCACTGCCTCCCTGTTGCACTTGGGTTCATAGCAAGTGAGTGGAGTCATGGTGGGTGGTGGTGGATGCATACTGACCATGTTCACTGCCTTCCTGTTGCACCTGGGTTCATAGAAAGTGAGTGGAGTCATGACAGATGGTGATAGATGCATGCTGACCATATTCACTGCCTCCCTGTTGCACTCGGGTTCATAGCCAGTTAGTAGAGTCATGGCAAGTGATGGTGGATGCATGTTGACCATCTTCACTGCCCCCTTGTTGCACTTGGGTTCATAGCTTGTGAGTGGAGTCATGGCAGGTGGTGGCAGATGCATGTTGACCATGTTCACTGCCTCCCTGTTGCACTTGGGTTCATAGGAAGTGAGTGGAGTCATTGCAGGTGGTGGTGGATGCATGCTGACCATGTTCACTGCCTTCCTGTTGCACCTGGGTTCATAGAAAGTGAGTGGAGTCATGACAGATGGTGATAGATGTGTGCTGACCATGTTCACTTCCTCCATGTTGCACTTGGGTTCATAGCTTGTGAGTGGAGTTGTGGCAGGTAGTGGTGGATGCATGCTGACCATGTTCACTGCCTCCTTGTTGCATTTGGGTTCATAGGAAGTGAGTGGAGTCATGCCAGGTGGTGGTAGATGCATGCTGACCATTTTTCCTGTCACTCTGTTTCATTTCAAAATGTAGGCAGTGAGTTATTCATGATGTACCTTGACCATCATTATATTATTAAATAGGTGGTGAGGTTCATTATTATCCTCATACCCATATTATGATTAAATTGCATCTCACAGGATGTAGGTGTTCTGCTGTCATGTTTTTTTCCTCCAGATCCTATCTCTCCTTGTGCATTTTCCAGGGTGTTAGTAATGATTTCTACTACAGACTAATTATAATTACTGCAATATTTTTGTAGGATGTATGTTCCCAACTCAGTTTACTATGCAGTCATTCTGAGCAATCCTCATAGTTGGTTTGTGGTCTTGTTTTCTTGCCTATATTCAGTTCCATAGTCCTCATGGTTTACTTATTAGCTTGTGAGTTTCATGTCCATCTTTGCTCTCCTTGAACAGACTGATTCTTTTTATCTACTTTGCTTATCCAAGGCTACCATTGTCCACCCTGCACAATTCCTCACAATCCCTACATTGTCTTTCTCAATGCAATATTCAATGCAGTATATTGCTGAACACAGCATTGGTGAATTTCATGTTCCAATTCTGTAGATGGAGTGACATGGCTCATGATTGCAGGTGCCATACTTGTTTTTGAATACTTATACTTCTTGTTGCAGGTGCAAGATACAAGGCATAATTTGCAGGAGAGTCTGACTTTGGCTGTGAACCAATATCAAAGTTCAGGTATCCATGCTAAAGTTAATCAATCTATCCAAGACACCTTTGAGAAGTATGGTGACAATGTGGACATTTTATGCCCCATCCTTGTGAATATTGCAAAGGAGAACCAGCTGTGTAAGATACTATTTCCCTTATACTTATCTGTCTCTCATTGTTGCATCCAGCCAAGAGGTTAAGTAGGAAGGATTGACTGAGGCCACTGTAATTCCTTCAGTTTCATCTCAGTGTAACATTTCATGATGATTCCCAGGATAGTGTCTCTGTGGAACCCCTCATTAGTTTGGGAATCTTGCAAAATTGGATGCTAATTTTGTATTTGTGACTGCACATGATATATATGTCAGAGAATGTTGTCACTCTCAAATGATTTAGTGTAAAAGGCTGCTTTGATTGTCATGCAGCAGTGACCAGCAATACCACTACTGTTATGCTGTTGTAATTACTCTCATCCTCATTCTTGAAGCAATCTGGTACATTGGGTATAGCATGGCATATGAAAAGGAGGGGTACCATGTCAGTAGGCAGCAAAGATGCCTCCTTCTCCATAGGTGGCTAGGTTGAATGAGGTGCATCATTTCCCAAAGGGTGTGATGTTGAGGGTGGGGTGGGATTTCTGTTTTGGGGTGGTTGAGGCCAATCAGGCTTTATGGAACCAATTGGTCAGGTAGTGATGTTACACATTTCTTAGTATCAACATGTCAGTTCATATACATACTTGACATATTGTCAGGAACAAATACCTCTACTCAGTTGACCATGCCCAATTGTGACTTAGGCTGCGCGCCCCCTTGCGGAGACTGTGCAGCTCCCCAAATAATGGCATATTAGGAACATTCCACAGATTCAGAAACATTGACATCCTGGAAGACAGCTCAAACCCCTGTCATGCATGCAACAACATGACCTATACTACAAGAAGCTTGCAGCCATTCGCAGAATCCGCTTATATTGCACTACAGCTAAGAAAAACACAATATGTATTTTAATTTTACTATTGGAACTGCACGGGCGGCGGCGGCATACCTGGCCCAGGCACAAACCCAGGAGGCGGCGGGGGAGGAGCAAAGCTACCAGGTGAGAACATGCCCACATTCAGAGGCGGAGGCGGAGGGGGCATCCCCATCGGCACCCCAGGTGCGCTCATCACAGGCATCGCTTGTGCTGACTGAGGCGTGAACCCAGGTGGGGGTGGTGGTTGAGCTAATGCACCCGCAAACTGACCCTGGTACGGTCCCTGGAATCCTGGTACAGGGGGCCGGGCCCCGAAAGCACCCAACGGTGCCGGTGGTGGTCGCGCACTAACCGGTAGCGCATTGTTCTTGCGTGCTTGCGCAGCAAGGAGACGTTCGGCGGCTGTACCGTGTCGTTCGCCCTTACCTTCCTTCTTGAATGCGTACTGAACGGTTATACGTTTGTTCATCAAGAATTGACCGTTCATTGCTTCAATGGCGGCATCCGACGACTCGAAATCCGTGTATGCGACGAATCCATAGCACTTCGACTGTCCAGTTTGTGGATCGCGCGCAATCTAAATGTAGTGGATTAAATAGCCCTAGGCAGTGTGAAAAATAGTACGTACCTTGGCAGTCGTAGCCATCAACCCAAATGCGCTGAACGTGTCATACAAAAGTCTCTCATCTACGTTCTCATCCAAGTTCCCAACGAAAAGGTTGGCTCCGACGTCCAGTTGTTTTTTGTCAGATGAAGCCTGTAGTTGCGTCGTTATCAGAGCTCACACACTGAACACGTCGCTCACCTTGTTGACACGTATCGGTTTACCCCAGAGCTTGATCTGGTTCATAATCTTGCATGCGTATTCGGCATCTTCTTCCGTCGAAAACTCGCAAAAACCATAACCTTGGTGGGCCATAGATACGCGGTCCTTGGGAAGGTGCACGTTCACTGTAAAGTAATCGATGAAGGCTAGATACGATTGAGGGTGACATACAGACTTACCAACCGGACCCGCCTGTAGCATCAGTTCCCATACGAGGGCGTCCGTGCACCGTTCATCGAGGTTTCCCTAACGAATATGAGTTAAGCGGATTACTGCTAAATCATAAGTCAAGACCCACTAGATACACGGTCGCTTCCTGGTTTCTGTCATCCTGGGGACGGGACATGGTGGACGCGAGTTTGTCGATGGCCGTGCGCCGATTAACTCCGCCCGAAGTTTCCACGGTCGCAGTCCGAAATAAATGGAACAGCGCGATCCGAAACTACACGGTCCTACTCACTTCAGACGTTCGTCGTCGTCAACAGTGTCATCCCAGTGGACTGTTTGTCCCTTTGTCGTCCAAGGCGCTCAGTCCTTTTTCTTCCCTCGACACAGACGCGATGGCTCCTTCCGACGAACTCGAGTACTTGAAGAGTCTTGTGGCACAGTTGAATGACAAGATCCACGCGTTGGAGGAGAAGGCGAAGGCAGCTGTATCTGGGTCTAAAACCCCCGCTCAGCAGCTTCGCACTATTCTCATTGGACCACCCGGTGCTGGTATGTCATTTGCGCTCTTTGCGCGTGGGCAAATGGCTGATAAAGGTCTGGGACAGGCAAAGGAACCCAGGCACCCAGAATACGAGATGAGTTTTGCGTATGCCATCTCGCGACGGGTGACCTTCTCCGCGAGCAGATTACAAAACAGACCGAACTCGGCAAGATGGCGAAAAAAATCATGGACGCCGGAGAACTTGTCAGCGACGAAATCATGGTCAACATGATCAGAGACCAGCTGGAAAACAACAAGGCTTGCAAGAACGGGTGAGCTCGGTCCAGCCAGTTTGCCTTACGTGTTTTGGTTTGTCGTCCTGAACGTGGGTGTTATAGCTTCGTGCTGGATGGGTTCCCTCGCACAATCCCTCAAGCCGAGAAACTAGATACTATGCTGGAGAGTCGTGGCGAAAAATTGGACAGCGTTGTAGAGCTTGTCATCCCTGACCAACTGCTCATCTCTAGAATCACCGGCCGCCTTATTCACCCTGGTAGTGGCAGAACCTATCACAAGGAATTCCAGTACGTCTTCAAATTTGCATTTACGAGTTTCTCTGACGGTTCGTGTTGAAGACCACCAAGGAAACCTATGACGGATGACGTTACCGGGGAGCCCCTCATCCAGCGTTCCGACGACAACGTTGCGACTCTCGCGAAACGCTTGGTGACGTATCACAAGCAGACTGGTCCCGTGGTCGACTACTACAAGAACAAGAGTTTGTGGGTCGGGATTGATGCTGCCCAGAGTCCTAACCTCGTATGGGAAAACCTTCGCAAAGTCTTCAAACAAGGTCCACCAAAGTCATCGTAGTTTGCCTTTATTCGACCTGTCTAGATGGCCACGTACATGGACTTTTCTCGTCAGCTGGTTTCCATGTACATACGTTCATAGAGCTTCGCGTCACATGCTTGTGGTCAAGTATGCAACTATCTCATTGACAAATGACGTAGCCTAAAGTCATTACAGGTAAGCATACAGACGGAAGCGAGAGTGCACGCTTCCGAACAGCTTGTCCAAAGTGTGACAGTGGCTTTGCATCTATCTTATATGGAGTGATAGTCAGGTAGCTTACTCGGTCTTCAGGCCCTTCTTTTTCTTGCCTTCGACATCACCCGCAAGCCAGAGCACGGAAAAGAGGAAGAAACCAATACTCGTACTGATAGCGCCTGCATAGTAGGGCCACGCCGCACTCAGGAAGCGTGGGTACTGGTCATGTCTGGGAGGGACAACTGGAACAGTGGTGGATGTCTGGAGGAACGAGTAACTGTCACATAGCCCCAGTTCAGTTGATGATTGAAAGTATGAATGCTCATACGCTCACCCTTTCCGTCTCCAATCAACGACGAATTTGAATACACCATGCCTATCCGGTGCGCGGAACTGAACTTGGTATTTTCCTGGCTCGTTAGCAACTGGGGGAAGAGCAATACGAATGTGAGGGTCGAGCATAGTAAACTCGAGCTGCATATCTGTGATGCCAGAGTAAGGTTTCCAGCTCGAAGTTTCAGGATCATAGGCGGAGATGTGTGCAGTGTATACCTATTCCAATGTTCAGCCATCGACCGCGTTAGTTGACAAAAAAACCTACGATCTGGTCATTGATAGTGTATTTCTCCGAAGGTGCCTCTTCGCCTACGCGGTGGTGAGTAGTGTTGTCTATCCGCAGCGCAAGGGTCTCCCTGAATGCCCACGCCGTAACGTCCCTCGCAAACCTCTCGTTCCCCGAAGGAGCACCATCCGGCAATGCCTTATTTGCATACTCGTCACCGAAGACTTCGACACCGCCCGCGAACACGATACGCGAGTTCTTCAATGTTTGGAAACCTGTAACAAGGCCAAGCTGGCTACCAGCCCATAGACCCTCACCAGCCTTCTCCGATGCGTCCACGAGCGCGTCGGCACCCGAGTCATCTAGAGAGTCAGCTGCAAAGCTCTCTGAGCTGGCGCGAAGGATAGGTACGAGATAAGGACTGTTGCCAAATGCGTGGGGCACACCAGAGAACCATACTGGTGGAGTGCCAGACGTAAGTAGCGTGGATTCGGGCACGGGTATGGGGATAACAGTGGCTGGCTCAGAACGGGCGGGGTAATGGGAGACCAAGGGTGTACCCGGAGGCGGAGGAATCAGTGAGAATTCAGCGGATAGTGAGGAAAGAGGCGTTTGTTTGGCAGAGAGCGTCACGAGGAGATTGGTGTCCTCTGACAGTAACCCAACCAACGATTGTGGTGTGATATCGAAAGCGTAGGCTGTGGATAGAAGTCATTTCATGAGATACCGTACAGGCCAGGAGTGACGATCAATAAAGCGCGCTCGCATCGCAATGCAACGACAACTTTCACTGTCACATTTGCAGGTAGGAGAACGGTCGCACTTACACTTTGTTTCTGGTGTGAAAAAGATCACATGGGAGAAGCCCGGGATCCCATATTGCTCTATAGGCGGATGCGTGTCCCTAGGCCCTCGGAACGTGAGTTGGTATCCTCTCTCTGCAGCGTAAGAGGACTTTTGCTGAATATTCGCATATAACAAGGGAATGTTCCACTCACCCTCCAACCCGCCAAAGAATTTGGAATAATCCTCTTTCTTCAGCGACGGGTCAATGACGACCAACACTGAGTCTCCGGTGCTGGATTTTGCAAAGACACTGCTGGCAAGCGCAAGGAACGAGACCAACGCTGACAAAAGAAAGCGCATTCTAGTTTAGTTTGTACCTCCACAGCTTCCGAGAGGAAACCGTGTGCTATGGGAAGTCACCTTGCTGTTAGCGTGTCCCTCTTGGACTTCCACGTCTGCGGATTTCAGGCGTTGTTTTGACATGTTGTCCTATGACTTGTGCACGTGACTTCATTTTATAATATTAATGCACCCGCGCGGTGGACGTGTGCACTGTGATGCGCCTTCATTCCAGTGCAATGAGGGGTTGTGGTCTGCAAGCTTCCATCCTCGCCTAAGGAGACGTCAACAGTGTTCACCTCGCCATGCAAATGTTGCGAGGGTGGTGCAGTTATGTATCGCTTATGTAATCAATATGCTGCTACGCGTTGCAAGTGTAACCATGAGTTAACTCGTTCGCGTCGCCATAGCCATGATCCCAATCGACTCATCTCTGGCTCCCGAACTCGTCGAGTTTTGGGCCAAGAAATACAAGGAGACAAAAGAGGAACTCGATGGTCTCAGGGTAGGCTATCCCCCTGGCGTCGAACGGTGAACATCACCTCACAGAGCTTCGCACCTGGTCCTAAGGAGACTCTCGTGCCATGTAAATCATCTGAGCGCGACGAGATCTTGGACGCTGTTCGCAGCATTAAAAGTGCTGTCAACGATGAGGCAAATCTGCGTCAGAAACTTGAGGCGGCCATCAAGGAAAAGGAAGAGCTGGCCTCTCGCCTTGCGCGACTAGAAGCTGAACAAAGTCAGCTCTCCAGACAAGTACGCGTGTGCAATGGATATACCTGTAGTCTCAGTTGGTCTTAGTTGTTCCCCTTCAGACACAATTGAGTGTAATGCAAACCAGCTCACTCGCCAAAGAAGCCACCGAACAGAGGCATTTGGTTATACGCCAGCGGTTTCCCCCCGTTCATTTTGCGGAAGGCTCTGAGCAGGCGACGGTCATGTTTACGGACTACAAAACCATAATCGGACATTTATCAAGTGTACGTACTCCTTCCGCTCAGTCACAGCTCTCATTTTTGACGGTCATGGTTTAGCAATTTTCCCAAGACCGGTATGTATGCTATGGCCTCCCCGCTCTTGCTGGCCTCCCTAAAGGACCTTTAGATTGCAATTTATTGTTTGTCCTCCTGCTTCTCTGCCATTGTTTGTGCCCGCGTGCGGGCAGCATGGCTTCTGGTTCTATGCCCCCTCCAATGGACCATTTCAGCTCATCGCAGAAATGCGCCCGAACGAAGTAAGGAGCTAATGTCTAAATTAGATTGACTGATTAGCCATCAGTGGTCCTATCTCGGGCAGTACGTCAGTGCACCACTTGCCAATGCCGAGATGAAACTTTCGGAGTGGATATCACTGGACGAGGAGGTTCGTAACTAAAAGGCAGGCCCATCGCACCCTAGTGCAGACTGATAACTTCGCAAGGATAGACTAAAATGGCCCATTGCTCTCGCGTCGCTGCTGCCGAACCTCACGAAGATCGGCTTCTCATAAGACGACGATACGACACTGGCGAATCGAAAATAACCTGCTGCTCACTGCAGTGTGTGGGATACAACAAGGTGCTGCGTGAAGCACTGCGGATAGCCGCTCAAAAATTACGATTGCAGCCGGTGTTGCAAGAACAACAGACGCCGGTACCAAATGCTATGCCACGCAAGCGTACCCGGGCAAAGCAATCACAAGAGGCTGCCGACGCTTCAAAAGAGAGGGCGAAGAAGAAAAAATCCTCTTGCGGAGGCACGCTTGTCCAGAACAAAAGTTTATCGCAGAAAGTGCGCTTGTCACCCAAAGTAATCTTGAAACTCGAGCCGTGAACACCGGGCCTCTCTATTAATTAATGCTTGGCACGCTGTTTATTTTACCTTCTTCAATTGTTTTGTATCAGAGAGTCACACACAGCATGGAGGTTAGATAGCGTGATATCCATACCGGTTGGTCCCCTCCATAGGAACGATTAACACCATGGGGCAAGAGTGCCTCCCAAGTACACGTTTCCAGACGACACATCAAAGCATGTAAAATGCAGACACCGGAAATCAATGGCTAAGGGTTTAACGTTTAATATTCACAAAGAGTAAAAACGAAATCGGATGGACGTCTGTTCGCGTACTTACCCCTCCAGCAACATAACGAAAGACGAAGCAAAGCAATGAGAGTGTCAACTTGCGAGAGTTGCGTCTTCCCACACGTTTCTCAGCTGGGCCCGTGCCCACAACGTACCAGCAGCAGCTTGAGTGTCTTCAGCCCACACGCTCGAGGTCAGAGGCAAAGGCGGGTTTGTCAGACTCGCGCTAGATTGGCCATCACGTTCCCACGGTCCACGTGGTTAAGCGCTCTTGCCTTTCCAAGTCGGAAAAGCAGTTTGGCAAACTTGTAAACGCTGGGTTTCCGGACTCATCGACATCACTCACTCAGGCCGCACCAGGCTCTAACACCGGGCTTGTCTCATGGATGATACCAACAGCGAGTCTTCTACACCCACCATCCCCCCCACAGTCGCTTCAATACTCGGTGTAAAGGGGGCATTGCGTTTTCGACGCCATGGAGCAAGCCAAAAAGCTCACGTCGTCTTGCGACGCGTCGACGTTTCCGAGGATACAAATATTGCAGACGGTAAACCATCGGTCGCCTATTTTAGCCTTTTTGCACAAAAGAGGATCGAGGTAAAGCCCGGCAAGGAAATCTTGCTCGCTGTAGCCTCCGAGGACGGTACCTTCACAGACCAAGCAGTCGTCTTTGAAGGTGACCTGTCTACCTCCTCTGATTCAAACTCAGAGGAGGAGGAAGAGGTGGAAAAACAGATCATGCAAGACGAAGCTTCTCCTGACTCGCCGTCAACGCACCATGTTCCTCCCAAGATGCGGAGGACATGGACGAAACAGCTACAACAGGTGAGCAGTTCAGTGATAGGTGAGTAACCAGCCACAAGCATATTCGCCTATATACGAACGTTCCGTAAATCGTCACTAGATACAGTCGTGCCACCGCCGCGCACATATGTCTCCGTTGCCGTGCAAGCAGAACCAACTTGGTCTGTAAGTTCAGTGCAGACAGCTTGTACAGCGTCCCCGCTACAGCAACAAACGACACTTTTGGCTAGTGAGTCAAACACTGAGGTACCTGTAGAAGCACAGGAACCCTCCGTGGAGGCAGAACCACCTGCTCCGGAACTAGATCATCCCCCGACTGAAGCTGTATTGGTAAGTTCTTGAGTCGTAATAATTGAACCCTTTCTCAGCCACAGTAGATACCGGATGCCGAACGCTTGCGCAGTTTATCGCCGATGAGCATAGGCTCTTCTCCTAGCACTCCTCCACAATCACCCTTGATAGGCCGCGGAACGAATCTTATCCAAATCCCGTCTCCACATACGGCTGAACCGCCCATAAGCCTTGTTAGTGACCACTTACCCATCTCGCAACAGGCACCAGAAGAAAAGGAGTACATAGCTGTGACAGCTATTGATGTTCCAAGCAGGTCATCTCAGGTCAGCCCTGTCTCGTCGGAGACCGTCGATATGGACCTGCAATCCTCTCCTTCATCGTCGGAGGTGGACGAAGACGAGATCCCTGGCTTTATCACTGGATCACTGTCCCGACGCCCGGTCCCACCTCCACGCCAGCCATCACCGCTCGTCCTCTCTCCGCCGCAAGCGAAACCGCAGCCCATAGCCGCCCCACCGCCTCCCTCGAGCATGCCTTTAAAACACACTATACCTGCACCAAACGAACCGATGTCTCCGGATTCTACCACGTTAGTTCCCCCTCCAGTTAGACGACCACCACTGGTCAAAAATCCATTTGTATCGGGGGGATTTATGACAGAATTTGTTGGCGAGCACCAGTCGCTAACACCCCGAGTTACTCCATCGCCAAAGGAGCTGATGGCATCAGAAAAGTATAACGCTACTACTACTGCGGTAAGACTCCCCGGTTCTAGGTGAATACTGGCGGTAATTTCTCGTGACAGGTCTCCTCTAACGAAACTCCGGCAACTAAGTACGAGTCAAGTGCTATTTCCCATGCTGCTCCCGGGCCTTCGCCGAGCTACCTTTCACAATCAACGTCCGGGGGACCGGCTTATGAGGCCAGAGTGCCGCTGGTCTCCAGGCAGTCGCCAACAGCGGTACAGCCCCAGCCACAAGCACGTCAACTACCGAATTTACCGCGACCCCCACCGCGGCCGTCGGAAACCACTCATACATATTCCCAGAAGTCATCGCCTTGGTCTAGCTATCCTCTACCTGCAGCAGTCAATGATGAATATAATCCAATAGAATCATTGTCAAATGCATTAAATATACAACCTCACACCCGCTTCGGTCCACCACCACCCTACCAAAATCACCCGATGCAGCCGCCATCACCCTATCAATATTCCATCACCAAGCATCCGGTATCGGAGAACGGCTGGCCCTCCTTCCACTCTAACGGACATGCAGCGATGCCAGCTACATTATCCCTCCCACAAAATAAGGCGCCCGCCCCACCTCCACTTTCTCCGCGACTGCACAGCTCGCGTTCCTCCACGACCCCTCCTGGTCTATCTAGCGCTCCGTATTCATCCCCGTCTCCTCCCGGTTTCTTGCATAGTGCATCAAGTCACAAACCATCACCGGTTAGGGAATCCATTTCTTATGGACCGAACAAACAAACTACGGCGCAAACGTCTCCACGACATTGGTACTCCTCGCCTGTTCCACAAGTGAAGCACGGTAAGATTGATTCAGTTTGTTCCTCGGAAATCTGAATACATGTCTATTCCATCTGCAGAAAGCCTGGATTGGACAGCTTCTTCGGTGTCTTCGACTAGCACGTCCATCAACTCTACACAGCACATTCGTATCCAGGCGCCAAGACCGATAGCTCCGTTATCAGCAGCTTCTGCTGTTCTACAATACAGACAGACGACTTCCAAAAGCCCGACACCTTCAGAAGATTCGAAAGGCAAGAAACGTGCGCTTGACACTGATCTAGAGTTTGAATCATCTCGTCCACGTAAACGCAACCACCCGTGGCCAGTACAAGAGTCTTTCTACTCCACGCGAATAAAGAGTGAGGAAGACGCCGGCGTTCAGCAGATTGCGTTTAGCTCAGACGGAGAGCGGTTCGCTGTCATATGTGAGCTTCAGTGACTGGTGATTCAGAGAGCTCTTTTTTTCTGAGCCTTGCTTTCTTAGGTAGCGACCGTACAATTCGAATATGGAATACAGAACACAAGGTCGAAACTGCGCGCTTGACCCAAACTGCGCCCGTCCAAGCCATCGCGTGGATGACGGATGATGCGGGTGTCGTCTCCCTGGGCCAAGACGGAGTGATTAGCAAGTGGACACGAAACGTAAGTAGCATTCAGATTGACGTGTCCTATCTAACAAGAAGTTAGAATCAAAGTCATTGGCAGTGGGCGAAGCTGCTAGACGCAGGAAAAGAGGATTCAATCTGTTTTGCCTACCAACGTGATAGAATTGCTGTCGCATTCCCGCGCGTAGGCGTGAAGGTCTGGATTTGGATCAAAGGTTCGGTTTCGTCTTTAGCCCCTCACGTTAGAGGAGTCCATGATGGTGTTTGCACCTCAGGTACATGGCAACCGCAACGTTCGATCTTGCGACAAAATGTGACATCGATTAGATTTGTGGAAGATGGAGAGGCACTGATAGGTGGAACGAGCGATGGTGTGCTGTGGTACTGCGAAGTACCGAACGGTACCCTTCGAGCTTACGCCTTCCTCAAGTCCAAAGTGTAGGCGAAAGCTTTTCAGTCTTCTTTCTAGGAACTGACTGTCAAGTGATAGGTTGCATTTGGATGTCAATTCGTCCGGGACATATGCTCTCGTGTCGCAATCTGGTGGTCGAGCGCACTTGGTGGGTATCCAACAGATGGATCACAAGGGCAAAATAGAACAAGTATACACTGCGAACGGAGATTCTGGTGGCGAAAACAAGCAGGGAGCGGGAGCTGTTTTCGCGCATGGGTGTCGGTTGGTCTTATTCGGGACGATGGACAGTAACATGTTAGTATGGGACAAGGCAAAAGGAGAGATTCTCTGTGGTTATGATCATGATGGTATGTTGGTATCCTCGATCTCTGCTGCGACGTTGCTGAGATTATCCTCGTGCCCAGGTGAGCAGGTACAGGCCGTTGCGGTGAGTGGAAGGAACGTAGGTGTCGCGACCTTATGGCTCACTCGTGTATTCAGAGCTGCGACAAGGGTTCCAACGTGCACATAGTCACTGGGACCAAGAGTGGCCTTTTATCGTGGTGGAAGCCGTTCTCAACGGAGTAATGGTAAGCAGGAGTCGCGCCGTCTGCCTGTCATGGATGTATGACCATGCCAAGACGCTTAGTTATCGTCGGCTTTTTGCATATCGCTACGAGGTGGACGTGTGTAAAGGCAATGCATTGTATCAGTATCGCGCAACAGACCTATAACTTATCACACCACCCATCCGTATAATACTACGTGCTGTAGTGATCTTTTTTTTTCTGTTGGCTATCGAGATTTTTTTTTATTTTGGGTTATTTTGGTTGCTTAGGGCCGGTTTGAGCGGCTTGGTCTCGCGGTGTGCTCAAGCAGGTAACTACGATCCGTGCAAAGGCCAAGTACAACTTGCCCTTGCGCTCGTCGTTGTCGACATCGACCTCGAAGTGCTGCCCATCCGCCATAAACACGCACGTCCGTCTCGTTTTACTGCTACACAGCTTGTAACTCGGGTTGGAAATTGGGGGAAACGGTCTTCGAATTTCTGACTGAGCTCTTGTCTGTCTCGCGATTGGCCTCCATTGCATCCTCTCATCTGTCCAAACCCTCGTTTCTCGTCTGGGCTCATCCGGTGAGTGCGTGGCCAACGTTCGGCACCCAGAAGGGCATCGTGCTCTCCGCACAGCCTCAATTGCAGCATGGTTGTCATGCTGTAGGGGTTTAGAGGCAGATTGCTAGGAGCTGTTCTATAATGGGTGTTTGTACGTGTGCTTTGCGCGTGGCTCTGACGATTCCCTTCTCTTTGCACCAGTTCTCCGCTGCCACCACTGTCATCAACAATAGTACTCTATGAACCCCATGCAAACGATCAAGTGTGTCGTAGTTGGCGACGGTGCCGTCGGCAAAGTATGTCGCGTTTCTGGCTCTTCTGGTCGTTCCCGTAACTGAAGAACGTCTTGTAGACATGTTTATTGATATCATACACTACCAACAAGTTCCCTAGCGAGTATGTTCCGACGGTAAGCAGCACGGCGCACACGGACTGCCGCAGCGGACCTAAACCCGCAGCCAGGTCTTCGATAACTACGCCGTAACTGTGATGATTGGCGAAGAACCTTATACTATTGGGTTGTTCGATACTGCCGGTCTGTCTTGCTTCTCCCTTTCGGACGTAGTATAAGACGAGAGGACTGACACGTGGGTGGAATGTTGTCTAGGCCAAGAGGACTATGACCGTCTTCGCCCGCTATCATACCCTCAAACGGACGTATTTCTGGTGTGCTTCAGTGTGACATCTCCAGCATCGTTCGAGAACGTAAAGGAGAAATGGTTCCCGGAAGTACATCATCATTGTCCTGGCGTGCCATGTCTTATCGTTGGTACCCAAATTGATCTGCGAGACGACCAAGCGGTTATCGAGAAGCTTGCAAGGCAGAAACAAAGGCCGGTTTCGACTGAGGCAGGCGAGCGTCTTGCCAGAGAGCTTGGCGCAGTCAAGTACGTGGAGTGCTCGGCCTTGACACAGAAGGGCTTGAAGAATGTTTTTGATGAGGTGACTTGATTTGCTTTGCGAAACTCGTGAGTCTAATCAGGTTGATTATCACATAGGCTATCGTCGCCGCCCTCGAACCTCCGGTAGTCAAGAAAAGAAATCGATGCGTCATTGTTTAATGTATGACCCTCTTTCCGCGATGCCGTTCGACATCTTTTCATCTCACGACGACTTCTTCTACGTTTCAATTTCACCCTTCTGTGTCATATATCCCTGTCATCTTTCCCTTATGTCTCCTCTTGTTTCACTCCGGCCGTAATTTTACCCTCATCCAGTATTTTTTCACGACAAGACTGAGCATGCTTTGCGGGACTGGGCTTGTGTGCATGATACTCGCGAGACCGAAAGCGTACCTGACCTTTCCTCGTGTTCTTTTTTTTCATAGTGATAGTTGCGCTGGAACCGCGAGGATACCACATGAATATGGGGGAAAAAAACAGTCGATTCGATCTCCACCCGGTAGGAAACATAGAATTACGCTAGGCAGAATTGGTACCTAGGATATATGTTCTACCAACCTTGGGCAGAATATAATGCATTGCCAGACAACGCGGCAGGAGACGGAGACGAGACACAGGAAACAGTTTATTAAAGCGAGATTTCTGGTGGCTTTCGGCGGTTCGAAAACGACGTCAGACGAATAACAGACAAGGTGTGAGACATCTGCATAGACCTTACCTGACCTCTTGTTTCAAATGCCAACCAATCGCCGGTGCCGGTTGGGAGAAGACCCATCGACCGGCACTTCCACAGACCCACGGATAAGGTCAGTAAATTGCACGCCACGTACACTAGTTTCTGCAGTGGGAGGGTGTTCCATGAAGTCGAATTAGACGAAGCGGGTGCAAAAGGTGCGAACGCTGTTTCAAGGTGTGATCAAAAAGACTCATCAGGTAAATATAGCTACGCACCCGCATTCATACCAGCGACATTCTTGAAGGGTGTGAGGAGCAGCATAAAGACGATCCCCATACTAAATATCTGTACTCCTCCTCCAGACATGTAGAGCATGAACGCTTGCATAGGAAGTGACTTGGCGGGCGATATGGCGAGGTCCCATGCTCGTTTTTCTTTGAGAGCGGCATAGGACGCTGCTACTTTGTTTGCCTGCTTAGCAGGGTGTTTTTCCTGTGAATGTCATGAGCAGCGAAGTGAGTTTAGGTCCGGGCAGTACGGGGTGTGGTTTTGCACGACGTACGCTGCTCGTAGGTTGGATCGAGAACCCTGGCGGCGGTGGGAGGTTTCTCCACCTGAAACGAACGTTTCGACGACATTTCTTTGGGGCTTGGACAACTTACACACCTGGATCTGTCCAGTGAGGCATAATCGAGCTGGAAGTCTGAAGACATCACAGAGTTGGTCGACGCGGCCGCCGCAGTTGCTCAGTTCACTGCTGCAACCAACTCCAAACACACAGCGTCAACTATCGGTACAGGCATCGTCGGTGCTGGTATGTACGACCTTCTGAATGCCAGGACATTGACTAATGGATCGTTTTCTTCAGCTCGACCGTGGAATCTATCTGGCTCACAAAAGTTCGTTGCTCTACGTGGTCGGCTTTCCCAGTCCCGCTCACCTTCGGCTTTTTTTGACACAACCAATCGCACTATGTTTTGTATGTCCTTACCGGAACCTGGTTACCAACCTCGCCAACACTGCGAGCTGCTTCGATACTTGCAAAACGCGTACACACTAGCACTTATATATCAGAGCTCAGGCGCTCAGGTCTCAGGGGTGAATATGTCATGTACTTCGTGCGCGATAATGTCCGCCTGTAAAAACCACCCGCTTCACCCAAGTACCCATCCTCGATGATATCATACTGCCCGAAACCATCAGTTCGTTGTTCTCGAGTCCACCGTGTGCTGGCTGAGGAGAGGAGTGAATTTTGGTCGCATCACGAAGATGTGGGTACTTGCGCATGCATCCATTTGCCTCAGCTCCGATGATATGATTTGGGTCGGTCCAATGGTCTCATTGCTGGTTGTCGCTGTGAGTGAACTGTGAACAGTGCGCTCCAAATGCTCATGGACATGAAAAATATGATCATACATTTATGGGGCTGCCGTCTCTTAGCGGATTGGAACAGTCTGGCGCGGAGGTGATCGTCGTGCCCTCTGAGCTTCGAGTTTCAAAGATGGGTGCAGCCTAACGAACCACGCGAGTGAGCAGTCCAGTTCCGTCCGCAATGTATCAAAGCATCGCGCCTACAAATGCTACGCCCACGCTTTCATCCACAATCTCAATGACTCCACAAGGTCTTCTATTGTAGAGCCCTCGAGCTTTCAGAGACGTGCCACCCCACGAATCACACCGAGTTGGCAATCCTAGCCTGCGCCCACGAACGCGTCCTCTATACTTTCGTTCAGTCTGTTCCACGACCATAGCATGATTCCCCTGCACCAGCAAGACACAAGGTCAACGTAGGGTTTCCCTTTATCTTCAACCTGTCGTCGACCCCTCTAATCAGTTGAATGATGCGGTTGTTTAGGAAGAACCGCAACCACCGGTATGTTGGTGGGTCATGCTCCCCAAGCTAACCTGTCGATCGGCTCATTGTGCTAGTCTTCCGAAGAAGGCAGCTCGATCCTTGTGTCTCACCCTGGAAAGGAGGTAGCAAGTAATGGTGCTGTCTCCCTTCGCGTGCAATACAAATCAGGTGCGAAGGACTGGCAGGACAATTGATTTTACCGGGCTTTTGAGTTCATGTAACGAATCGCGGCTCGTAACGCCTCGGATTATACCTCTTCACTTCGCCTCGGAATCCTCTTAGTTTACACTCCTGTCAATGTTTCTTTCTTTCCCTTTCTTTTCTCTTTTTAGTTATTCGTTTGTCTCCCGCCGCACTCTGAACGTATATAAACCCTTAGCACTCGATGTATTTTCCTCAGTTGTTCTCAAACAGAGACCTTGGACAGTTCTATTGCGAGCCCTCTAAGCCTCACCTCTGCCGAGAATTGACTACCGTGTGGCCGAAAACTACCCTTTCCGTCACATATTTTGAACTGCCTTTAAACTCTCTGCTTACTCTCTAAAACCTTTCGAAACCCGCCCAACGTTGACGTTGCCTGCTCGCTACTGGCTTGATCACCCAGTGCGTAGTTGCTTCGTCAAACCCGTTACTGATGTCTTCTTCCCCATTTAACCCCAAAGCTATTAATCAAGAAATACGGCGCCGCTTCTGGTCCATCGAACCAGAACAGACGGGCCCTATCCAATTCAGAGGAATCACCGGTATTGACCATGATAAAGAGATACCTTCCGAATCAGTTATCCCAGCTCACGAACCTTCGGGGTTCGTTAGGACACAGGGTGATGCCCAAATAGGCCGTACTAACCTTGGAAACTCCGAGGGAGGCACGAACGACGCGCTGAAAGATGCGGTCGAACAGCCAGTCCATGAGCTCGGGAGCACGCCACGCGGCTGTGCCCCAGACCCCCCGGTGGGAACCGGAGTGGATTCGAACGCACACGCAGAGCCTGATGATGGCTTCGAGAAGCCACGCTCGCCAGCACGGAGTAACGTCTCCATAGTACGAACTTCAGTGTTGTTAGATCACAATAGATGGCCTGCATGGATGTGTGACGAACCTCGAGAAGATCCCGAACTCGAAGACGAAATCAGAGTTACTCCCAAGTTATTATGGTCAGACCTCGTCGAGAATGAGGAAGAGCTAAGAAACACCGTACCACAATGGTACGGAAAGGCTAGCACGAATGTCTTCGAGAAAGATAAGACCTTAAGAAAACTGGCATCAGAAAAGAGCACACCGAGACTCACCAAGGATGCAAAGGAGAAGTGGAAGGCCCCTGCTCCTACTGAAACTGCAAACGAAGTACCGAACAACAAGGACGGTCCAGAGACGATGGAACCCATAGAACAAACAATAAGAAGATTGAGAGAAACCGGCCTGGTCGAGCAGCTCGACAGTGCCGAAGCGGTGATCCGACAACAGCAGGCCATCATTGAGTCCCTAAAACGACAGAAAAAGCGTGAATCTATAAGGCCAGGAACCTCAGGGCTCAATGCCGAACAAAAACAATGCCTGGGAGACAGGGTCATCAATTCAGGCGTGCTTGGAACTAAAGTTTTCAATGAGACACAAGAGGAATCTACTGGTGATGTTAAGCTGGGTTCCGAAACTACAAAGCCGTCAGACCTGCTGAATCGTGAAAAGAGTATAAAGCTGCACCGTCAAAAGAACCTAAGTAAGGAAACCCCCATAGCCCGAGCGTCATCTGTGTTCCTGCGCGAGAGCACTGTGCTTCGCACAATGCATGGGGACCCTAGCGATAACAGTAGTTCTTCGGGCTCAGACGACACGGAACGGGGACGACGCAGACCTAACAATAACCCACCACTTCGACGACCCTCTACACCAAGTGACTCATCAGACTCTGATGAAGATGAATCGTCGTCGTCATCTGAAAGCGATTTCTCGTTTGGTTCGGATTTTCTAGATGAAGAACCTTCGTCTATACTTACCAACGACTCAGATAATACTAAGGCCCGTAAACGGGAGAAGAAACGCCGCTACCGTGCTAAGTTAAACAAATTAAAGTATCAGCAGTCGTTCTTAAAGGAAGATCCACCATTTACTTACCGTGGTGAAATACAGGTTGGCCTGTTTAAGAAATGGTGTCGCGAGTTGCGTGACTGGGTAAAACGGGCCCGCCTGGACCGGAAGAAGAGCATTAGAGTTGCGGGAAAGTACCTTGATGGACGTGCTTACCGGTTCTATGAGCGAAACGTTCTCGACCTCAAGAAGAAATATAACCTTTCCACATTTTTTGAGGAGCTCTTCGACTACGTATTCCCTGCGGACTTCCGAATGCAGCAACGTGATAAATTTGATGTGTGCCGACAAGATGGACGATCTGTGCTAGACTTCCTCCGGAGACTTCAAGAAATCGCTGACACTGTTGGAGATATCAGCGACAAAGATATTGTTCTAGCATTCTGGAGACGGTGCCAACCATACTTACGCGCAGAACTCACCAGAAACGGCTATGATGCAACCACCATCTCAATCATTACACTCGAGTCAGAATGTGTAAGGTATGAAAAGGCAAAACGCGTTATCGATGAGGATCGTAACCGTAGGCCTCAGCAATCACGTGACCGAAATTACACGCCTCGTAGGCAAAGTACGGATCAGCTGAGCGCTGCATCTGTTAAAACAACGAATGTACCCGGCAATACTGCTAATAACGGGCGACCCGTGAGTAACCGCAACCCTCCGAAGAATTATAACTCTCAGCAGACGGCCTCGAGCGACAAGGAACGTAAATGCCGCCTCCGTGCCGAAGGAAAGTGCTTCAACTGCGAAAGCACTGATCACATCGAACGGAATTGCCCCAAGCGGTGGCAGACTCAGGGAAAACGGAAAGGACCTCACGTGCATCTGAACAATATTGACCTATCTGCAGCAGAAGTCAGGCTGGCCGCTATCGAAGAAGGCACCGACTTAGGACTTTTTGCTACTGGCACAACCTGTTCGGAAACGATTGAACTTCGACAAGCAAAGAGGGATCTTGTTAAGGCATGGGCACTATCTACTTTGTATGATGCTGTGCCACTAACTCTCGACCAAGATATAGACCCAGGGAACTCCCCCTTCCAACCCGGACGTTTCACGATAGAAGACTATGGCGGTCCAGATACGTATTTACTCTCCGACCACTACACCCTCGACAATCATATCGTGTATTATGAAAACCTTATAGACCCAGAATTTGATATCGTGCGCTGGCTACATTTGCAGAAAACAGAATGCTATGACGAACTGGTCTTCGACAGGCGAGAGATGTGCTGGCATGGCCCTACCCCTGCTATACCTGAGTGCCTAAGAGAGACGTCGCTGACCTGTGCAGCTACGATATCAAGAAACACCGCCGGAGATTATCCCACCAGAACTAATGCAATTGAACGGAATGCCGCCCGAATCAAAGGAGTCACAAGGCTACTGCCAAAACCAACCGTGGTCGTGGTTCGCATTAACGACAAACCATGTCAAGCTTTGCTCGACTCCGGATCATCATCCGATTTTATTTCTACGACGCTGGTTGATCAATTACAGTTGACCTTGGACGTCCTTGACAGGCCATTAAATCTCCAACTCGCAGTCTCGGGATCTCGGAGCAAGGTAAAAGCCACCACAACTCCGTGGATCACTTATCAGAACATTCACAAGAAACGGACCCTGGACGTAGTCAACATTGACTCGTATGATCTCATCTTAGGAATGCCGTTCCTATTCCAGCATCAGGTACTCCTCGGGTTCAACCCAGCGCAAGTGACAATACGAAGCGACGCATCACTCCCTATTCGAGGAGTGCAAACAATTGCATTGGAGTCTCACGCGGCCAAGGTTATGGAAGACGAGAGGGAAAAACTCCGAGAGGAGTTGCGAGCGTATGCGAGGGACATATGTAAGGAGGCAATTGAAACCCCACTACCCCCTCTCCGCAATATTAACCATGTTATTCCTCTAATTGATGAAAATAAAGTATATTCATGGCGACCTTCTCGTTGTCCAGAGCCTTTGAAACCTCTTTGGCGTGCAAAGCGGGACGATTATATTCGAACAAGACGCTGGGAATTTAGCAGCGGTACTAACGCAATCCCTATGCTAATGCTAAAGAAAGCTACGAAGGACGGTACCCTCCGTTTACGCACCATGATCGATACTCGAGAACAAAATGCTAACACTCGAAAGTTAGCCTCGCCACTCCCAGATATGGAGGCGATTCTCCGTAATGTCGTATCACACCCATTCAGGTCATTACTCGATGGTAAGGATGCATACGAACAAATACGCGTCAGACCTGAGGATGTCCCAAGGACTTTATTCACAACACCCGATGGAACAATGATAAGCCATGTCATGCAGATAGGTGATTGCAACGCCGGCGCTACCTATCAGTCCTTAATGAACCATATTTTTGCCCCACACATTGGAGTTTTCATGGACGTTTATCTCGACGACATCGTAATTTATTCCGACACTCTGGAAGATCATATCGTGCATGTAAAAACCGTTATTGACATACTACGGAAACACAAGTTTTACTTGAGCGAACATAAGCTGCAATTTTTCGTAGACAAACTACGTATACTTGGTCACGTTATCGACCAGGACGGAATTCGCATGGATCCAGACAAAGTTGATAAAATTGTTAGTTGGAAGACGCCGACCAATAAAGACTTACTGGCAGGATTTATCGGCGCAGTTGGATATCTCGCGCCAGGCTGTGAGGGTGTTCGAATTCCACTTGGTCACCTGCATAAACTCGCCACGCCAAACTCACCATGGCGTTGGTCATTCACAGAACAGCGAGCATTCGATCTAGTAAAAGAATTAGTTAATCAACACAGAGAAACCCGGCGTAAGACAATCGATTACTCACCGGGTCACCCACCCATAAATCTCTCCTGCGACGCGTGCCTGTTGGGGGGTAGTGGTGTGATTTGGCAAGGCGAAACCATCGAGAACGGAAATATTATCGCTTTTTGGTCGGGCAAATTCAACCTGGCGCAGCAAAATTATCCCGTGCATGAACAGGAACTGTTAGCTATCGTAGAATCCCTGAAGCGCTTTCAACACTTACTGCAAGGAACGAGATTTCGGATATTCACAGACCACAAAGGTCTTGAATGGATCCAGACACAGCGAAAGTTATCGCCACGTCAAGCTCGCTGGCTCGAAACACTAGCCGACTTCGACTTTGACATTATTCACATTCCTGGAAAAACAAATGTCATCGCTGATGCTCTGAGTCGAATTTATTCTGACGAACCAAAGGGCACTGTACGAGCTGCAAGTGAATTCGTCAGCGCCGAGGAAGAACACACACCATCAAAACTAATGCTAAATTTAGTAACAGCGCCCCTGTATACAGGCTCTCCAATTTTCCTCGGCACGACAAGGAAACAATCTGGGGCACGCGAAGCATTTCCTAATGCAAAACGAGTGATCCTTAAGTTGCCGGAAGAACCAACACGATCACTGGAGGGCGGGAGTCCGGAGACATTAAACTCACCTGCTGAACAAATGGTTCCTGACAACAGTGACAGGACAACAGAACCGGGCATGTCACCTGAAGGAAATGACACCTGTCAGAATAACGTCATAGACCACCCGGAACCACCACGGGACCACGAGGAACTGACGTCACTACCCGACTTCATAACAATGGTAGAGCAAGGAATAAATATCTGTGAGGATATACGCCATCAGTATAGTCGGGACACATTCTTCTCGGACGTTGTTAAGCAGCCTAAGAACTACAAAAACTTTGAAGTTGACAATGGTCTAATATACCTGAAAGACAAGGGACAAAGAGTACTGTGTATACCAGACATTAGACTAGGCACCCGTCGCCTGCGCGAGATCCTGATCTCGCATGCTCATTCCATATTAGCGCACCTCGGACCCAGTAAAACAACCAATTATCTACGGGACAATGTCTGGTGGAAGGGAATCAATTCCGACGTAGATAGCTTCTGCAAGTCGTGCACTATCTGCCAAGCGTCGAAGCCAAGTAACCACCCTAACTATGGACTATTAGAAACCTTAGATGTCCCTAATTACCCCTGGGAAACAATCGGTATCGACTTTGTCGGCCCCTTACCGGAATCTCGGACACTTAACGGCACGTTTGACATGATACTAGTCATTATTGATTACCTAACAGTGATGGTGCACCTCGTACCAACGAAACAAACATACCGTGCGAAGGATGTCGCCGAGGTAATGTTCGACAGAGTATACAAGCATCATGGCATGCCGCGGAATATCATTAGCGACAGAGATTCCTTATTTACGAGCACGTTCTGGAATAAGCTCAATGAGCTAACAGGTACTGAACTACGAATGTCATCTAGTTTCCATCCTCAAACAGACGGGATTACAGAACGAGCGAACCGTACTATCACACAGATGCTGCGCTCATGCATATCCCCAAATCAGAAAGACTGGGCTAGTAAGTTACCGGCTATCGAGTTTGCTATGAATTCAGCACGCTCGGAAACAACCGGATTTACTCCATTTATGCTAAACTATGGACGAACCCCGAGATCTATGATATGGGAAACTAACTCAGAATTCCCGGGAGTACGAGTATTCGCTCAACGAATGAAAAATGCCATATCACAGGCTCACGACTCTATCATAGCTGCTCGCATAAAGCAGACTACTATGGCTAATCGCAGGCGCAGAGACGCACCTTTCGTCAAAGGTGACTTAGTCTACCTATCTACCACTAATCTCGCGCTGCCAAAGGGACATGCCCGAAAGCTGATGCCAAAGTTTATCGGTCCGTACAAGATCATTGACGACTACCGGAATAATACCTTTGTGCTAGACTTGCCACCGGAACTAAAGCAGCGAGGCATCCACCCTGCGTTCCATGCCAGTTTACTCCGCATTCACGTACCTAACGACGACCGACGCTTCCCAGGTAGACAACTACCACAGGTCATAGGGATAGGAAAAGTCGAAAACCTGTCAGTGAAGCGGATAAGTGATCACCATGGAAAAGGAGGTGAGTCCTTATTCCAAGTCGAGTACTCAAGCGGCGACAATGTATGGCTACCGCTGCATGAGGTCTCTCACCTTGAAGCATTCTCGCAATATCTCGAGGCTCTCAACGTCTCTAATGCCAATGATCTCCCTCGACGCACAAGCCCTTCCCAGGACATACCTTTGTTCGTAGTCTCCACGGATGACAACGACACCTGCCGCCAAGCATTTGACATTATCGATCGAATGTTGACAACTGACGACTGGGCCACTCCGCCAACCCCAGTGACCTCTCGCTCCTCGGCCTTCGCTAAACCCCCTGTCCGAGTCCAAAAGACATATAAAAGACAAAGGAGAGGTCCACCTTCAGCCCAATGATCACGCCCAACTATGCACTTCACCCCACTCGAACTCGAACGCTTCCGTGCCACTGCTATGGCCATCCGTGATGGCTCCTTCGATATCAAACGAGATGTAGTACCTCCTGGCTATGTCAATTTCTGCGTCCTTCACGCAGACGACCCAGACCCATTCCTACGATACCCATTACCTCCTGCTTTCGGTCGTGCACAAACTGCCCAGCCTAAAAAGCCCAAGCAGACTCGTCGCAGGAAAAGAGAATCCGGCTACCTCACACGAGTCATTTTTGACCGCTTTGCAGCGGACACTGCCACTCGTAAGCGTACTGCACCGAAGAAGACAATTCATGCTCACCGCATGCTAGAACGAGCTAATGCTAATAACGGTGGCAGGAACTACCACCGCCCAGGCCCTTACCAGGTCAAAGGCCACAATGGAGGGCGCAACGGAGATAGGAATGAACCTACTCAACGAGGAGTACGCCCCAAGTACTTCAAAAATCGCAGCTACAACTTCCGTACGACCAAGCAGAATTCTCCTCCTGCCAATGAGGCCCCTGCACAGAATATCACAGCTTTACTCAATGATCCAGTCAACGATCCGTTTCGTGAACTGCACAACCTCGTCCCAAACGTAGATGCCATGTTTAAAGGACTCGAGATTAACTCCACTGTCGATGGGTCTCAGGGTACCCCAGTCCCCTCGACTACAGGTCCTTCCACAGGTTGGACCCTCGTAATGATCCTTCTCGTGAACCTACTCACTTGCTTCATAGCCGCCACCTCTCCTATGAACAGTATCTCGACCGATTGATCTTCTCTACTAAGATCAGGAGGGCGAATGTAACGAATCGCGGCTCGTAACGCCTCGGATTATACCTCTTCACTTCGCCTCGGAATCCTCTTAGTTTACACTCCTGTCAATGTTTCTTTCTTTCCCTTTCTTTTCTCTTTTTAGTTATTCGTTTGTCTCCCGCCGCACTCTGAACGTATATAAACCCTTAGCACTCGATGTATTTTCCTCAGTTGTTCTCAAACAGAGACCTTGGACAGTTCTATTGCGAGCCCTCTAAGCCTCACCTCTGCCGAGAATCGACTACCGTGTGGCCGAAAACTACCCTTTCCGTCACAGTTCAGGTGGACAATCGTAAGATCAACCTTCCTCACAGACCGTTGCAGAGCTCGTTGCGCCTTTCTTATCAACCGGGAGTCTTAAGGCTGCGGCCACCTGTTGCTCACCTGCGCACTGGTTACATCTGAGCAAGTTCAACGTCAGGTTCTGTGAGGCTTGGCATTGCGCGAATAACGGTTCGTCAGGAGCGGAGGAGGGAACCATGTAGGAGCCCAAAAATAATAACTCCTTCCTGCATTCCATTCACCAGATAAGTGCTGAGTGTGTTAGATGCGCTGCCAGCTCAGCAAGCGAGTACTCAACACCTTGTGCTCCTGCCAATGGACTATCAGGCTTCCTTGCAGGGAAAACCAACTAATATAACGGCTGTATTAATATCAAGACCTATAAGCGAGCTACTTGTCCCGTGCAAACTTCGCTCGTACCACCATACTTCATATATCATACTTCACTACATCCTAGAAGATTGCCAAAGTTAGGAGGCGAAGTGCCCAACACTCAGAAGTACAGCTCCAGCCACGCAATGCTATTAATGAACGATCCCGATTTGCCAGCGAACTGCTCGGCATTCAGCATATCCCCTCTAACAGCAAATCCGTGGGGACATCCGGGCCAGCAGTCGCGTTTATATCCGGGAGCGTACTTGCCGCCACCAAGGATGTCATCTATCTGTTCTTGCTGGGCTACAGATATCTCAACGTCCTCGTTACCCATTTCGAAGAGAAACGGCGCTTTGCCCTTTTGCAATAGGGTCTAGGTAAAAACCCGGCAGCACGAGCGGCACAGTAAGGAAATTCCGGATAAGAACCAAATGGATATATGAACGTACCTCGTAGGTGGTTGGGACAACGGTCTGCGAAGGATGAGCGACAATGAGGACATCTACGAGCTGTTCACTCGCGAGCTCGATGGCGTAAAGACCTAAACAGTACAAAAATTTTTAAGTGCTCGTGAAGCAGCCGATGAGAGGCGGAGTGGATCGAACTTACCGCCGAAACAGTATCCAGTGACGGCGAAAGAGGTCACACCCTGATCTTTCAGGGCCTGTATGACCTGCTTGATAGGGGGCCACGTGACCTCTGGAGTATGATTCGCGGTCCAGGCTACGACATTGAACTCGGTATTCTGTAGGGCCCCGTTAAATGAATCGTTCAGCGGCAAGATGGTCGTGTACATACGTTCCAAGCGTACGGAGGTGCAGGATCGCCATGCAAATAGTCCGGGGCAATTGTCTAGAGGTTCACCGTCGGTGAGTGGGAGGACTTGGATAACGACAGGAAATATGATCACCCAGTAGCCCTTACTTGCGAAGTCATCGACGAGCAGCTATAAGGCCCCGTTAATGTATGCCAAATCACGCGTTCGGATGGAACGAGTACCTTGTTGTTCGAAAACGTCACACCGAATATGTCCGTCAACAGAATCAAGGCTTTCTTCTGGTCGTATGCGACCGTAGGAGTGCCTACATAGCAAGGGACGCCACCGAATGTCTCGGTTTTACCTGTACGTCGATCAGAGAGAAAAGGAACAACACATTGATCCGTCAAACTGACCTTGGGGAGAACCTAGGTACTGCTTTCCTAGAGAAGAGCGTAGTGAGTATATCGAGAGGTAGGGGAAAAGCTGCTCGAGGACTTGCCTACGACACACTGTGAGCAGCTCATTTCGATTCTGCGTTAACCTGGGTGTCAGGATGGGTGCCATTTTCACCCTTAAGTACTATTGCAAGTTGCATCTGTTTGCTGAGATCCAAACCTGTGCTTGGGCCGGTAGTCCACTAGAAATGTCACGTCTAGCTGCTTCTCCTTCGCTCCTTCAGCCATACTGAGACAAAGACACAGTGATGGGGCCGCGTCCATATTAAACTGTGTCAAGCTTTACCATCGGAACTCGGTGACAAAACCCGGACGGGTCCAAACATTAGACCGAGCGAATGAACCTCGCTTCTCTACGGACTAGAAGAAGCCCGAAAGAGTGCAGGGTAGAGTTTATCTTGCACTGTTGCAGGCATACAGTAAGTTGCCGGCGAGTTGGAGTTGAAACGCGAGTGCTGCTCCGCATCAGACGTCAGCTTCAGGACTAACTAAATGCGCAAAACTCACCTAATAAACGGCACGTGTGGAGGTCCGTCCCACCTATCGGCCACAGCTTGATCAAATCATAGTCTGTGAAGTGGCCCTTACCATTGTTGGACCGTTCTGAAGGAAATAGACGCCCACGCCACGTAGCCGACTGCGAGGAGGACAAAGCTGGTTTGATGGCTGCGCACGAGACAAGTCTGGGAGGGATGGATTTCCCGCAGCTAGTCTTACCGTCAAATGGAAAGTCTGGGCCTCTAACACCATCAAATGCAGCCTTACAGGAAATTCTCATGAGCTGCCTGGGAGTAAACAGTTGAATCCATCGTGACAAGGTTTTGATTGCCAGCTCGGGGGGAAGCCATAGCACTGACAAACACTCCTAAGAGAAAGGAAAAGTTGCATCAAAAGAGGGAGTTGGATCCAGTCTCTATTCTGAGTCGCAAGTGGAACCCGGGAAGAATACGGCCAGGTTTGGTAAGTAGGTTGCGTTATTGGTTGAAGCCTGTGGCCGCTCACGACATGGTACAGCAATGGCCGCTAGCGATTGGTTTCACGGTCACCTCATGACATGACGTCGCTGGTCCATGCTAATGCGCCTGCACATCGTGAACCTAATTTATAGAGCATTCTTGGATGACGAGTTCTGCCATTCCCAGCAGCAAGTCCATGCGAGAGGACATTGCCTCAGAATACGCCGACAGTCAGCTGACGCCCTCACTCTCCTAGCGGAAGGGCTGTATGGGAGCCCGCACATACTTCCGGCCTCAATAATAGGCAGTGCTTCTACACCACAGTCCCACGTGATTGTAGCGCGATCTCGCTCTTTGGCACCAACCAAATCAGCCGGTGGGTCAGACCCACGGCAGCGTGTCACCAGTGCCAGCAGAGATCCTTATCCACCATACCTGTCCCAGGCAGACAGTATCCTTGCAGAGAATGGTACAGAACTTCCCTCCGGCACGCATGACAGCCGTTTCGGGACTCAGCCGATTGTTTCTGCGACCCACAAGTGTGCGCCTGCAAGCCTAAACTCGGGAGGAATCTCGTAGCACCCGCCTTCCTCGGGCAAAGAGCTCGGTGCAAGCTTCTCCACATCAATCTCTGAGGTTGTCGAGGGGCAGCATTTTCAATTCCATTACTAATAAGGCCGCGAAAACGCACGGCAAGCGTTCGAGGTGCGAGTTACTCTGGTACCCTCATGTTCAAATTGTAGGTCAACATAGTCGCGGAATCGTAACAAGCAGAAAAAGAAAATCTTTTCCGTCATGCGGCAGCTCTAACAGGAGATATCGGTGCGGAGGGAACCTTGCCAAGCAGGGTAATTCTCTCTTTATTCAGGCCGATCGCAATCAATACGAATGCGAAATGTCTTTCACGACTAAACGAGGCCTCTTCAGGAGGCTTTGAAGCTCGTGATCAAATAGAGTATACATATTCCCCTGTAGGAATCTGAGACACCCTCTTCGTGCTCTACGAGATAAGATTTCAAACTGTGATTCAGAAAAAAAATTCACGCTCGGTGCGCTGTGTGGGGACGATACGTGGCACGGTACCCGCGTTCGTGCCAGTGGGCCTGATCTCCGCCTGCAAGGAATGGATCAGGATCGCGTCCGCATGATCTCACCGTCACTTAAGAGGCAACGTCTTCACGAAATGCAAAGAGCAAGTCTGGCCAGCACCCCTCTTCCGGTTACTTAATTGCAGTCTTACTTACCGTACCACTGGTACTGTGGCTCAGCGTCAGGACTTTGGGCTGATGTCCCGCTTTTGTCCCCTTACGCGAACGTTGAACATCACCCGTCCAATCAGCTACTGATTCCAAGACGACATAGCTGAAAGATCTCCCATGGGCCACGTAAGCCTGTGTGCTATGGAACTGGTCACGCTTATCCCCGGGCCACTGGACCGATAACAAGTTGAACTATCATTGAATGCAACACAGCACCAACGTTTAGCGCCTTCGCTATCACTAATTGCTTCCGCATGGTGAGCTGAGCATGCTGTCATTATCTGTAACGAATCTCTCTTGTCCTAGTTAGCTTCTTTTCAACATCAGTTACTCACGGCTTCCGGAAGCATAGCCCCTTGGTTCCCTCCTACCTCTATCCAGCGCGAAGACTCCAGAAGCTGACCGTCCTGTGTCACCATCTGATGCGCATTATCGTCAGTCGAAACTCTTCATGCTCAAAGACACTTCGCCCACTTGCACAGAATCGACCAATGAGTTGGAAGTCTGTTTCAATCCTCATCCACGGTCTTTGCACATTCACATATGCTTGGGATGGTGAAAAAGGAAGTTCGGAAACCGGCGTTAGGGGTTTCGGTTGTTGCAAAGACGACGAGAGGCTATGAATAGGGAAGTATAAATGATAAGCAGCAAATTAAGAAGAGGTGTCCTGGCCTGCCAGTCCCCATGTTTTCCAGCTGGAAGAACCACTCCACTGATACCTCTTCAAAATGAGGATCGTATGTACCTCGGCAAGCTCTATGGACACTTGAAAACATTGTGCGAGTTGTTGGATGTCGGGGTATCCACGAGCCACTAGATTTGTCAAATGCTCATACGAGAACAACATTATCTAGGAGTGGCAAGGTCGAGACAATGAATACCTATGTCGGTTCTGGTGTGGTTCTTATCTTTGAAACAGTACTCCAGAACCAGTGTGTACTCCGGACTACCCGTGAGCCGCCTATAATGTATCATCTACGTGAACTAATTCCTTCTGGAGCTAGACTAGTCGTGGTCAGATAGTAGCGCAGAATAAGTTAGAAAAATCCCTTACCGCCGTCATGCGGTGAGAAGCGGCGCGCCACGTGCTGTGAAGATCAGCATAATCGTTTAGCGTAAACAAGTCATCTCCACAGCGGACTGATTTCATCAGCTTGAGAAAGCGATTGACTTGCTCCTTGCTAAGGGCAGCTTCAAGAGCCAGTTCCGCAAATTCGAGGTCGAGAGGTGATCGCAGTGGATACCGAGGGTCAGCAGATACATCCAGCTTGTAGGTCCTTGGTCTGCGGCCCTGTGCGGATTCGACAGATGGTATCTCTTCGGACGACCTGGCGGTGGATGAATGGTACCCCACTAGAATGTCATCGACATTATTCCCGTTGATGCCAACACCTACAGTGGATGATCATTCAGCCATCGGCACGAATATACACAGTACATACCGTCCGTTCCACTGCATTGGCCACATCTGCAGGCGGATCGACTTCGACAGGAACGGAACAGATATCTGTGACGGATAAAGCTAATTTAGAAAAACAAGTAGGGTTCTATCAGCCTTACCTTGTTGCAAACCTGAGCTAGCATGTAACCGGGCCGGAGGTCCAGGATTATCGATCCCGGACGACTGCTGAGAGGCACTTGAACTGGCTGCAAACCATAAAGCAACAGTGCAGTAAGATCAACAAGTAAAGAAAGACTTACCCTGACGCAGTGTCTCCAAGTATGCATTATCTTCCTTCGCTCTGCGCGCCCGTCTGATACATGATTTGCGATGAGGACCGAGTCCAGCCAATATGAATGCGTTCCCACAACATTCACAAGTAACGGTTGTTTTTTCTCGAGGCATATTGACGATTATGGGCAGTGGAAAGTATGGGCAGTAAGTGAAAAAATGGATGACGTGGACGAAGCTAGGACAATACAGTGTAGGCTGAGCGTGAAGGGAGGTACAAGCACATAATACGCGTTGTAAAGTCTCGTCACGTGAAAAATAACAATGGGCCAAACTTTTTTGACATTTACTTTTATCGTGAGTTCGCAACGTAAGTATCCCGATGTTGGTCAATGGTGCCACTGTATTTTAGAATGTTCACCTTGAGCGCGATTGCTAATCCTCGCCACGACCGTTGTCCCTGCCCACTGACTTAATAAATAGTCTGTCTCCCAGATCTCTTGCGTCCACGCAAACGACGATGTTCTTGCTATTCCACAAGCTTTTAAAGATGTGCCACCTCACCAATCACGCTGAGCTAGTAATTCTACCGCGGCCCGAGACTTCGCTCGGCCTCCACGATCATAGGACGATTCCCATGCGCGAGGAAGACACAAGTTCAGTTCAGAGCCTTCCGCAAAGGGTATCCTGCTCCTCAGTGACTTGTGTCTCGCTCTTGGAAGGGGGTAGCGTGTAACAGCACTGTCGTCCCTCCGTGTGCAGTGCAAAAGACAGGTGCAATAAGCGGGACATTGACTTGACTAGGCTTTCGAGTTCGAGTGGACAACTATACGACCGACCTTTCGTACAGAGCGTTGTAGAGCGCGTCGCGTATCATTCGGGAGTAGTTCTAAGTCTGTGGTCACCTACTGCTCATCTACGCGTTGTTGCATCTGAGCAATCTGAACGTCAGGTTCTCTGAGGATTGACACCGCCGGGCGGAGGAGCCATGCAAGAGTCCGAAAATAATGGACCCGTTTTACATTCCGCATACCAGACAAGTGCTGGGTGCGCTGGCTACGCCGCCAGCTCAGCAAGCAAGTACTCAATACTTCGTTCTCCTGCCAAAAAGTCACCGAGCTTGCTTGTAGGGATAAATCAATCGATACTGCAGCTGTGTCAAATCGCAAGACTTATAAGCGAGCTACTTGCTCTGCTGGTACAGGCACACTTCACCATGTTCCGTAACACTGATAATTTCAGGAGATGGAGAATCCAGCACTCAGAAGCACCGCTGCAGCCACTCGACGTTGCGCATAAATGATCCCGCTTTGCCAGTGAACGCCTCAGTATCCAGCATATCCCTCTAACAGTAAATGCGCGTGGGTTATCTAGGCCATCAGTCGCGTTTATATCCCGGAGCGTACCTGCCGTCAGCGAGGATATAATCTGCTTTCTTCTCGCGGGGTATCGGCATGTCAACGTCCTCGCTGCTCATTTCAAGAAGAAACGGTGCTTCACTCTCTTTCCTCCAAAGGTAGAGGTCCGGAAGAGTGGGTGGGACAACTAGTAAGGAGGTTCCGGAAGAGAACCAGACGGATTTATGAAGGTACCTCGAAGGTAGTCGGAACTACGAAGGGTGAGCGACAACGAGAACATCTACGATCTTATCACACGCGAGGTGGATCGCGTAACGACCTAAGGGCCCGAACGGTAGCAGGCAGTAGCGGATTTCCCACGTGGTTGTACAAAACATATGCAAACCGAATCAGTGCGGAGTTTGACGGACTTCCAAATTGATACCTGAGTGTTGGCGTACAGTGTAGACCGTCCTTATCATTGCTCTATCGATACGCTATGGACGAGGACCGTTGCCGCCACCTTGCTGTACGGAATGCGGCTGAGGAAGAAGAAGAGGAGAATAGGAGAAAGACGATTCTAAGGATGCTACTCGCATACCAGCTTCAAAGCCACAGAACAGTCGGCGCCGTACTCGCTATCTACCTGGCCGCAATCACAACGCTTCGAAGCACTACCCCGCAAGCCTACCACACGTCTACGCTTTCAGGGCAGGGATGGGTGGATGAACTGCTCAATGGGCACCCCGAGCGGATCAGAAACGAGCTGGGCGTCCACAAACACGTCTTTATCAGGCTCGTATCTGTCCTTCGAGAGGGAGGCTTCCAGGATTCGAGAAACGTCTCGTTAGCAGAGCAACTCGCAATATTCCTCTACGCGATGGTGACGGGACTGTCAGCCAGGCATATTGGCGAGCGATTTCAACACGCGACAGATACTATTTCGCGGTGAGTACTCGGTAGTCTCAATCCTCTGCCCTAACCGCTCATGTCTTTTACTTTATCTAGGTATTTTAAACGGATGCTTTACGCCTTTTCTGAGGGTCCCGTCTACGGAACGTTTGTCCGCCTTCCCAGGGCCGATTCTCCAACCCCTACTCGTATTTCCTCAAATCCAAAATTCTACCCGTACTTTAAGGACACAATAGGTGCCCTCGATGGCACACATGTCGCGTGTGTACCATCAGCAAGCCAGTGAGATCTCATGCGCAACCGAAAGGGGTTTCTATCTCAGAATTGTCTCGTCGCCTGTTCGTTTGACGGTATTATCACGTACGTTCTTGGAGGATGGGAGGGATCGGCTGCCGACGCTACAGTCTACCACAACGCCCATTTACGAGACTTCGCAATCCCCGATGGCCGCTATTATCTCACTGATGCGGGATATCCGTCGACTCCGCAGTTACTTGTACCGTATCGTGGCCAGCGCTACCATTTGGCAGAGTGGGGGCGGGCAAATTTAGCGTAAGTTCGTTTACATCCTTACATCCAGCTCCCATTCATTCCCCACAGGCCGAAGAATAGAAAAGAATTGTTTAACCTTCGTCACGCCATGCTTCGAAACGACATCGAGCGCAATTTCGGAGTCATCAAACGACGTTTTCATGCCCTTGTTCTTCCGCCTGAGTACGGCATGGCGATTCAGTCCCGATTACCCGCAGCCGCATGCTGCATTCATAATATTATCCGTATCTATGATCCTGACGACGTTGATATACCAGATCCTGATGGATTCGACGAAGATGACGGACCGTACCTGACAGAGGAGGAAGGCGATTTTGGGAGTCTTCAGGGTGCTCCGCTGAACGCTGACTCACGCAGGCAGATGAATGCACTGCGTGATACGATTGCGGCAGAGATCTGGGACGGCTACTGTGCAGAGCGTGCAAGGCGGGGTATGCCTCCTATCATCGAACAATTAGACTAGCATTCGAGTACCTTACACATTTCTTGTCTCGTCTTTCATTACCGTTGCAATGCATTCTTGCTCGAGTCAGTTGCAGGCGGATACAAAATAGAATTTCGGTACAAGATAACAGAGAGGTTAGAGATACAGCGCGTGTAAGTATTCTACGTATCTGTACATTCAGGTGCGTATTCGGGCACGGAGTAACCGGCCGCCTCGAGTCTCAACTTAACCCACCGCATCCTGAGTGATACCGAGTGAGCGGCGACACGCTGGTAGCCTGTGATGAAAGACGGGTTCTCCTCGAACAGCATCTGTAAACGAATAAGATTGTCCGCCGAAAGGTTCTTCTCAAGGTCGTATATCAGCGTACATGCATCGCTCAGTTTTCGATCCCTGCTTGTATCGTCGAGTGCGGAAAGCGTCTGATTGACCGTCCTACTGGAAGTGTCGTTGAAACTTGCCATAAATTCTTGGACCTTATCTTCGAGGCCACTCATCTGAGTCCGTCGCTTCCGTGAGCTAGTGGTAGTCGCCACGGACATAGTGTCCAACTCGGCAGCGGCGTCGCTCTTGCGTTTTCTGCCACGAGACGATACGCTAGATGAGGGATTGATCGAAGAGTCGAGTGATACCATCACAGAGGATGGCGGAGAGACAGGGATGGACGAAGGCGAAACAGTGGGAGGATTGGCAGGGATCCTGAATGGTACCTGCGACATATTAGGCGGGACTGGCGCAGGAAGTGGTGTTACAACCGGTGCTTGAGAGCTTACAGTACGTCGTACATTTTGAGTAGTCGGCGCGGTTTGAGTCCGATCGGTGGTCTCGGCTTGATACTGCACGAAAGTAAATTGAGAAGCAGCTTGTGTAGACTGTGGCTGATGCAGCAGGCGAGGCTGCGTGAACGGTGGCTGATGCGATTGGTAGTGTTGTACGGGAGGCGTGAATGGTGGCTGAGGCAACATGGAAGTAACGGACGTGGAAGATCGAGATAGCATAGAAAAGGATCCAGCATGGTGCGCGTTAGTGCCCCTCACCTTGTCGGGAGGGACAAACTGATTCATACGATCCCAAAATTTGAATCCCTTGTGCTGAAACTGGGCAGCTTCTGGCCGAGTCTAGTGAATGGTTAGATTATATATCGTACCAGGAAGAAAACCCGGACGTACCTCGATAAGTTCGTCCATTACAAGTTGCCCTGCCTCGGTCACAACATTAGCACCCTTCTCTGCGGAATAAGCAAGCCCCGATCCCCCTGCGATGGTTGACGCTGCATAGTATTCCCGTTTCAGCTGTGCTCGATATGAGCGATGTTGAGTACAGGGACATGTCAATGAACGTACGCTTTCCCACTTGTCGTGACAATTTTTGGCGGTCTTACGGTGGCCATTGGGTTGGATGGGTAATTGGGGTAGTAGATCGTTGAAGTGCCCTTCAGGAAAAACCATGCGATCACCTGCTTTAAATCGGTTTTCCTCCACGTAATCGAGAAGCGCCAAAACGTCTGGCTCGGTCCATGTGGCTCGCAATTTCAGGTACTCAGAGCTTGAAGCGATAGACGGGGCCCCTCTTGAACCGGAAGCCCTACCCACCATCTTGCCACGGAGTCGGAGCGAGCGGCGGGTTGGTGATGGAGATGAGGAATCAACTAGCTTGCGGGGGATCTCGCAACGAGTAGTTCGTCGAGCTGGCATTGCATCTGGATGATTGGATAGTAACAATAGCACTTGTTCTCATCGATAACGCCACTCTCCGAAAGTCCGCGTGTAAACTCCGCACTGATTCGGTTTGCATATGTTTTGTACAACCACGTGGGAAATCCGCTACTGCCTGCTACCGTTCGGGCCCTAAAACAGCAGAAGTAGTAGGCGCCCAGAGGCAAAGCGGACCGAACTTACCGCACGAGCTGCAACCCCCGATTTTGGGTATGGTAGAATTTTTGGATGACAAGTTCTGCGGTTCCCGGAAACAAGTGAAAGCGAGGAAGGAATTGCCTCTACCGAACGTGTGGTATTTTTCATCCACATGTGGGGCGCCAACGGAAGGCAAGAAAGGCTAGACCATATTGTGTAAAATACGGTCAGAATGGAACCCATTCCCTCTTCATCCAGGCCCACCACAACCAATGCCAGTGCGAACGCCTTTCACGACTGAATGAGACGCCTTGAGCAGGCTTGGACACACTGTCGTCTAGGAAGCTGGAACGCTCTCTTCGAGCAATATTAGATATGTCAGCTTTTGAACTGTGATTAGGAAGATATCGAGAGAGAACACCACTTGGTGCGCTGTGGGTGTATGTGGGTGGGGGTGGGGGGGTTCCACGGGCCACGGCACCCCCATTCATACCAGTATACCAGATCTCCACTTGCAAGGAACGGATCGGAATCGCGTCCACCTGAACTTACCAACAAATAAGGGATAACCTCTTCAACTAATGCAGAGAGCGGGTCCGTCCAGCACCCCCTGATCTTGTGCAATACAGTCGACTCCCTCATAACCGATAGCCCTCGGTTCCACCTGAAAGGTATCGGGTTTCAGGGAGTATCGGGTCTCATGGAGATGGCGAAAATAGGTCAAAAACATTGAAATTTGTGTTCTGTCGTATCGTACTGTAGACAGGATGAGTCTCACTAGACTTTACAGGTAAAATAAGATGTGATTTTACTCTCCCTCATACTTTGTGATTCCTTCGCGCATGTCATCTGCCCAAAAGTGCTCAACACTGACTCTACCTTACGAGTCCCATCACCTGTGGCAATCCCTATTAGTTTCTCGACAATGGACCTTTCCTGTGGGCTTAAGCCTTCAAGAGCACTCTCATAGTCTGTAGCCCTCTCCAATTCATCAACCAGTCATTCTTCATCCACTAAGTTTCCTGCATTATCTAACCACTCCTCATCAGCAGCAGAGATTGTTTTATTAGCCTTCAGGGTAGCCTCAAGTGAAGCTTTGCGGACACGGATTTGATCTTGAAGCTTCTCGAGGCCTTTTTTTAGAGTGTCAGTGGGACCCATAGTAATGGATTTCGTAATCGGAAAAACTGATGTTCTTGAGAAGCACTTTTTGGCCCGATCTCCACGAAGGATATTATATAATAATATTTCCAAATATGGTAAGACCTATCGGTTTTCCCCTCAAAATGAGTATGGGTTATGGGGTATCGGGTATGGCTACGAATTTACTGCGAACCAAGTTGGGAGATCCAAAAAGCTATCGGATTTTAGGGAGTATCGGGTATATAGGGTATCGGTTACAAGGGAGTCAACTGTATTGTCTGATTTCAAGCCAAAACCTGGTTTTGCGTTATCCAAACTTACCGTACCCTTGGTAGCTCAGCACATGGGCACGGAAAGTGCTGAGTCAGTACTTCGGGCCGAAGTCCCGCTCTTGTCCCCTAACGTAAACGTGGAACACCAGCGGCCCGATTGACTCCCGTGTGGTATGGAGCTGGCCGTGCGATAACAAGTTACATAAATCTATCTTGGAATGTGATACAACACCAACTTCCGGCTCCCTCGTTATCGTTATTCAAGGGTTCGGCATGGCGCTATCATCATCTGTGACGAAACCCTTACTGCAGTCTAACCCCTTAGTGCCCTCCTATCCATGTCCGGCGCGAAGACTCCAGAGGCTGAACATTCTGTACCACCACCCTATCCGCATTATCGTCAATCCAAGTTCATGCTCAGAGATATTCCACCCGCTTGTGCAGAATAGACCAATTTGCAACGAGCTGCAAGTCCGTTCCGATCTCATTTTCGGCTTTTACAGACATTCGTACCTACCCGGGACGGTCGCGGAGCGAGTTCGTTTCGAACGCGCCGTCGAGGGTTTTGGTTAATGGAGAAACGATAAAGAATACGAGCGGTGAAGTATAAGCGATAAGCGGAAAATCAAGAAGAGGTGGCCTGGCCTGGCCGTCCCCACCATCACCCTGGTCGAAGGGGTGATTGCGACCTTTTCTAGCCGAGAGGACTATGCCGCTCCAAGGTGAGGATCGTACGTACCTCAGTTGTTTCTAAGGAGGGATCATCGAGGTGGACGTTTGAAGATATCGTGCAAGAATTGATGGAGCACTGCGGCAGACTCTCGCTAAGTCCAGCCAGATTTTGTCAAATGTTCCATACGACAATGTTTTCTGGGAGTGGCAAAATTGTGACAATGGGTACTCGTGTCGGTTCTGGTACGGCTCGTATTTTTTTGAAACAATATTCTAGAACTGGTATGTGTTCCAGGTTACTCGCGAGCTACCTTATCCAAGTGGAACATACCTAGAATGACCACCTAGTCTGCGTCCATGTTGGGACAACTTTATAGAATGTTCAACTGAAATAGGCTCATCGGACCCGACTGCTTGTCTTCGCCACGACATATTCCCTGCCCACCATCTTGATAATGGCCCGTCTCCCTACATGACTCACATCCATATAGACAGCGACGATGTTCTTGCTAGTCCCAGCTACCAATCCCGCGCTGCGAGCTGCTTCGGGCCCGTACCTGCGGTACATATATTCCGTCAGCATTCACGTCATGAAAACGCGACAACATGAGAAAGACGGTTATACTTGTGTTCAACAACGCGTGTAAGACTATCCCCACTGACGGAAACAATCTGCTTGGCAGAAGAATCCATGGTCGATAATATCATGTCCACCGAAAGAAGTAAACGTTTTGACATCCCCAGAGGTGGAGGAACAGGCGATTCTGTGGGAGTGGACGCTCCCGCAATGGGTGGTTGTGGAGATGGTGTCCTGGAATATTTGGGCGGGGGATCTTGCCTAGGGGGGAGAGGCGGTTTAGTAAATTCTCCGCTATTTCCTTTCTGGGGGAAAGAAGACGACGGCGTGCGGGGGGGCAGAGGTGGCTTCAACGAGTTCGCGGAAGTATGGGCTGAAGGCGGTCCTAGCGGCGCCGGTGTTGGAACTGGAGTGGGCTTCCGCTTCCCTCTGACTATACGCCTCACCATAGTCTGTATTAGTGCAACCGTTTCGCTGCTGACCGTCGCAGCCTGAGTACTGAGTGAGTGAACAGTTGACAATCCCTTATGTGTGCTCTCGGAAGTAAAGAACGCGTGTAGGCGTTGAGATGTAGGACCAGAATAGTCGTTTGCTGAGGGGACTGGAGAGTAAGGTTTGCTGCGACCTATGTAGTAGTCTGAAGCAGAAGTAATCGACGTCAAAATCAGCCTCGTAGTTCCAGAGATGGCACGGCTGGACAACAAACTCAGAAATATCCACATATGCGAAAAATACTAGTACACGTACCTAACGAGCGCCGCTGAGTTGGTGAGCCAATCTCGCTCTTCAGGAGGTATCACGCGCGCGAAAGCTTCCCCCGCATTTTCGTCAACGATCTCGATGACCACAAGATCATTTTCTGCATGATGAAGACCTAGCGCAGGGTCTTCCTTGATCTGAAATTTGTGATCGAGTTCCCCGACCACCTGACCGGAGCTCTCGTCTACAAAGAACACGCGCCCTCCGGCAGATTCACGGGACACGGTCTCTGCTTGCCCTTGGCCCACCTGCACCTGAGTTGAATCCTGGAAATCGGAGTATTGTGCAAGAATTTCGTGGAAGGTGTCTTGATCCTCGATAACCTGTTTGTCGTTCTGGGAAGGGATAGGAAGCAGTAACGTCGCTGTCCTTCCATCCGCCGTTCCAAACGTGTATGAGATCCCGTCATAGTTCGAAGCGGTCTGGATGGGCGTGGATGGATCTATGGGTGTATCATTTCCACTCATTCGAAGTACCAGATAGATGTCTGGATTTGACTGGGCATCGCTGGCCTTTTCACCCTCACCAACGGTGACGGTGACGCTCTGGAGCTCGAGTGGGCCACTGTAAGATCGGTCGTGCACCTCGAGGGTTGCTGCTGGGAGCTTGAGAAGGGTAGCCGCTCGGAATGACATCCTTGAAATTTCAACTCTGCCTTACCACGCCTGTTTATCATTGGCACTGCATAGCCTCGAGCAACCTCTGCGCCGCAGTGCGAAGTCAGACAGGGATGGTCACGTGTTCTTGTTAGGGCAATTGAACAGCACTGCGAGTGCTGTGTCACATACCCTGTGCGTTTCAGTTGCGCGGCGTTCGTTCTATACGGCTTGATTTACTTTGTGCAACCTGCGTATGCTGGATCGGCGATATGGACCATAACGCACGTCCTGCGTCGGGTTCGATGTTGTCAGCACTGCTCACAATTTGCGAACTTTGACCTCCATTTTCCGAACCTCCATGGAGTCCATATAATTGGTCCCACCTTTCGCCTCCTGTTCGAGCACTGCAAGTTAGACGGTAAAGAGTGATGCGCGGTGAGTCTCTTTCAACTCACCCACCAGACCGTGTACGAATTGAAGGCCAGAGTGGCGTACTTTCCAGTTGACTCTTGAGGTATGTGTTACTGCTCTGAGGTAACCATTATGCACCCGACGGCGATGCCATAGCTTATCTCTTATAATTTCAATGGTGTCAATACCCAGAAGCGCTGTCACAGCAATATCGTGTGCCATTTATTCGAAGGTCATGTCGTTGCGGTGCAAGTCTAGTGCCTGTGTGTGCATGGTTAGACCACCCTGCCTCAAGCGGCATCGGGTTCCTCCGGGCTGCGCGCCCTTACCCTATCGATACTCCTCTGCCCATGATTCCTAATTGGTCCGCTCATATCGCAAAGCTTGTTGCAGGATCAACTAATGAATACGTCGCTACTTAACCCACAAGATGGTGACGGCTTCGTTCATACGCGCCTTTTTTTTGGCTTTCTACCAAACCCAAAATTTCGTATGTCTACACATTTGAACAAGCCACGTTTACTTCTTGGTCCTCGCGAAATCCAGAAACGAGACAGGATTCCGTGGTAGAAATGCCACTCGCGGTTAACGTGCTGTTTTGTAGGAATATACAAAAACGCACGCACTCTATATGAGTTTGCTTAGTCGGTAAAGGACACTTTCTGATGTTGCGTGAGTACATATAGTTCCCGAAGAGCGCTTGTGCGGTGGCCCATCTCACTGGTGGTTCTCCAAATTTGCTGCTTGCAATGGCTTCAGGGAAAGTCGCTAACGTCCTCAGTGCGAGTTCCGCCTCCCGCTGCGTCCAACAAAATGGACAACCGGCAAGTTGTATTGTATACGTGTACTTGTACTCGACTCTCTTGACTGCGATGCCGATTCGGATACGCAATCACGCGACATACCGCTAGGGGAGTTGTTGAGGGTTTATAAAAGTGGTCGGAACGGGGACACCAATGTTGGGTTGTTTGGCATTCTCCATTGCTATGTACTTTTTTCTAATACCAGATAAGGTACAGCCTACCCCCAGCGCAGACCACAGTTGGACCCTGCAACGCAAACGCTACTTGTGGGTGGTAGGATACCTCGAACGAGCCGACATAAGTTCCTCTTGAATACGTCCCGTGCAAGATCGGCTTTTTATTTCCACATTTTCCACCTACTCACTCGCTCCTGGTGTTGATCCTTCGATCCTTGTGCATGCTTTGATTATCTCGCCGGCGAAGTATCCTCATATCCTCGCGGAATGCGATTACACGCTTCTCTCATGTGTGCCTCCAACGTCATTCCTGCTTTCAACGAAGCCTCACAGGGGCTCTTCCAGCTGATGATCACGCGTGTGGCACTCGATTGATATATCACGCCCACTGGTTGCGAGCGGCAGAATACGAAGAATGTAACATGCGGCTGTGGTTTAACCAACCCGTCGTAGATGTTCATACCGCCAGGTGTCGACGACCCACTCAAGTCAGGAGCCTGAAGGAAGAACTATCAGATCGCTACTCTTACGAATCTTCCCTAAACTGTATAGGCTGAAGCTCACCGACCCAAGGCGGTTCATCGGTGAAGTGGCTAGTCGGTGCGCGACGGTTCTCCCACCTGATGTTCATTGGTCGGTAAGGGGGCGCTACCGACATTTCGAGTCTCCTACCAAGGGATGAAACACTACGGACTTTGTACTCTGGTTCGAATGCAGAGTAGCATGATAGTATGAGGGAGCTGTGTTTACGGACGTGTATATCCAAGCAAAACATTCCCGTCGATTTTCTGGTATCCAGACTGAAGTTTGTGAAGTCGACTGCTCAAACGCTCACAGATGTTCATCACGCAGTGTTATGGTTAAGATCAAGACGAGAGGGAGCATCATTTATTGCATCAAGTCAAGTACTCTTCTAATACCATAATGCCCTGACTATCTATACAATATTGAATATCCTGACCTTGCTTCGGAGGATATTAGTTACGTCTATGGGATGAGCCAAAATAAGAGTAGAAGACGCAATCCTTTTGTACTCGTTGTGGGGTAGTTCGGTCAACAAAAGCGCGCTGAAAGGTCGAGCCAATGTTTCGAGCAGTTGTTCTGTAGCAGTGACATCTAGCTTCGTAGATCCACCAAGCGACTTGTAATGCCAAGGGCGAACAATCTGTAGAACAGCTGTTACACTTTCTAGCCCTCCTGGCAACGATGTTACATTTTCAAACTCCTCTGGCAGTGTAATCTCAAGCGGCTGCAAACCCGACGCCTGGATTTCGTATGTATAGCTCGATGAGAGTGGATCCGCGCTTGTCCGTCGGACCAATGTAACGCGATGAGAGAAGCATGGCAGTGTGAGGCGGCGGCTCGCAAATTGCGGCAAGGGTATCTTATTGAGTGAGCGACACAGTTTTCGCAGTGCGTTCGTCGACGCAGGTCGTTGACTCGTTATGGATGACTGCTCCGAGAGTAGGATGGCCGGTAATGGCAATGTTCGGTACGATGAAATGCGAGCTGGGAAACAACTATGAAACGTAGATGCCTCCCCAACCCAGTCCAGAATCGAGATGTCCCCAGATTGTGATATGATCTCTCCCAGAAGACGACCGAGCGCGAATTCAACAGATTCGCCGTACAGAACAGGTAGGTGGAGATTGAAAATCCCGAAGAGTGAGTAAGCAATGTCTTCTGGGCGGGTGGTATGACGTGACGATGCCCATTGAAGCCTCGAGCGTGCATCGTCCACACCCGGAGTAAAATTAGTGAGGAACCTAGATCCTATTCCGGTAGCCCTGGTAAGCTCTTCTAGGATAACATCGTCCGTTTTATGATTCGAAGATTCGATGTTTTTGTAGAGCGACCAGTTGCGAGCGTAGAACAGCATAGCATTGGGGGCCAACAGTTCTTGGAGAGTCCACCCGCGTCCAAACCATTGGCTTGAATCGAACGACCCACTCTCAGCAATGTCAGCAAGATACACGATCGTCAGGTGGGATCGTCGGTACCATCCGAACATCGATCCTATCGCCTCTTGCAACTCGGCACTGCTGGTTTTGTCTATGCAACAAGTATCGCTCCATGCCCAAAGATAACCTCGCCTGAAAGCAGTGAGACAGAACTTCTGCAGCTTTTTGATTCCCCCACTGGGTGGCATGTCATATATCGCGCGGCCTTGGATATCATGTAGGACTGGTTCACCTTCTCCCCAGCGGTGTGAAAACATGACAAACCGGAAGTATCTCGAGACAGCGGTATGAATGTGGCAAGCTCGTTCCACGGGGTCATAAGACAAGGCTGACGACAGGAGCTGTTTGTACTGTGGGCCATTGATGAAATGTGATATCTGCGCGTCGCGGTCGCACAAGGTGCCTGTCTGTGTGTGTAGCAGTCTAGTTGGTGCGGCGTCGAGAGTCTCAAGAATGACATGTCGGATAACCTGGCCAACCTCATACTCTGAAGCGACCGACTGAATGGAGGACACCCTCGAAACTTGTGGGCTGATCTTCATTTGGAGACATGTTGCAAGACAGTCCTTGAGCATGTTGTAGCTCGGGCCCCCGGGAGCAGACAGTTCTAGAGCCTTTTGTTCAAGAAAGATGGCCTCGTCCAAATCAGCAACAACGGCTGCGTCGTGAAACTTCTCCATTAAGCATAACGCAAGGTGATGAAGGCTCGAGGGGTGACTGGCATGTCCAACTGGACGGAGTTGCAGCACGTATCTGTGAAATCTAATCGCCTCATCCAGGTCAACAAGCGTGTGATGGGTTCGAAACCTATCCTTAAAGAAATGCCCAATGGCGTACATGCTGTCTATAGCTCGGCAGAGCATAACGGATTCATTCAAGTTTGTCTCCCGAAGCCTCTGAACCCGCTCCTTGATGAGTACAGCGAGCCATTCAACGCAGAAAGCATAAGAACGATATCTCGGTAGTCGGAGTTCCAAAGCATACGTAGCAAGACAGATGGCCTCGTCCAAGTGGACCGTCGCATGTTGTCTCCGAAACTTGTCCCAAAGGTGTAGGGAGAGCGTATGGAATGAAGATGCAGCATGAGCGTTACTCCTTGGACGGAATACCAATGCAGCTCGGCGAACAAACCTTGCTCCACCCGACCCAGGTATTGAAGCTTGTCGCTGAAATGTTCTCCAGAGGACACAGCTGAGGTTATAAAGATACGTAGTACGATGTGGATGTCCTAGTGGGCAGGGCTCAACTGCGGCATATCCTAGCGTGACAGCTTCTTCTAAGTCAGCGGCCGCTCCTTGGTTGTCATATCTGCCCAATAAACACAGAGAAAGCCCATTGAGCGACGGAGGCCGCTCAGGGTGGCCAGATGGACGGAGGTCCAATGCCGCCCGGTGCAGTTCAATCGCCTCATCCAAGTCATGTATCGCAGCATGTTTGTGGAACCTCTTCCAGAGGGCACAAGCAAGATAGTAAAGATGCGCTCTGTGATCACGGTGACCTGATGGACAGAGTGCCAATGCTGCACGCCCAAGTGTCACGGCTTCTTCCAAGTCAGCGACTGCTCTGTGAATGTCATATCTGCTGGAAAAACAGAGAGCAAGTCCATGAAGTGAGAAAGGCCGCTCTGGATGACCAAAGAAATGGAGTTCCAATGCTTCCCTGTGAAGCTTAAATGCCTCGTCTAAGTCGCCCAACGCAGCTTGTTCGGTGAACCTCCTCCAGAGGCCAGAAGCGAGAGTGCCGAGAGATACACCACGTTTTGGATGGTCTGGTGGATGGAGTTCCAGTACTGCACGTCCGAGCACAACGGCCTCTTCCAAGTCACTGACTACTCTCTGATCGTCATATCTGCTCAAGAAACAGAGAGCAAGCCCATGGAGCGACAAAGACCACCTAGGATGTCCAGGTGGACGGAGATCCAATGCTGCACGGTGCAGCTCGAATGCCTCATCTAAGTTACACATCACAGCGTGTCGCCTGAACCTCATCCAGAGGTAATTAGCAAGACTGTAGAGAGATTCACCACGACCAGGATGGCCTGGTGGACGGAGCTCTAGTGCTGCGCGTCCAAGCCTGACAGCTTCTTCCAAGTGGGCAACTTCCCCCTGATTATCGTATCTGCTGGAAAAACAGAGAGAAAGCCCATGGAGCGAGGAGGGCCGTTGAGGATGTCCAGATGGACGGAGGTCCAACGCTGCATGGTGCAGCTCAAATGCCTCGTTTAAGTCACACATCGTAGCTTGTTCGGTGAACCTCATCCGGAGGTAATTAGCAAGATTGTAGAGGCATGTCCCATGACTACGATGACCTGGTGGGCAGAGCTCCAGTGCTGCACGTCCGAATGTTACGGCTTCTTCCACGTCGGCAACTACTCCTTGGCTTTCAAATCTGCTCGAAAAACAGAGAGCAAGCCCGAGGAGCGACGAGAAGCGCTCGGAATGTCCGGGAGGATGGAGTTCCAATGCCGCCTGGCGCAACTCAAATGCTTCATCTAAGTCGCAAACCGTGGCTTCTTTGTTGAACCTCGTCCAGAGGCCGGAAGCGAGAGCGTCAAGAGCTACGCCACGATTGGGATGGCCTGATGGGCAGAGTTCCACTGCTGCACGTGCTGACAAAACCGCTTCTTCTAAGTCGGCAGCTACTCCCTGGTTGTCGTATCTGTCTGAAAGACAGACAGAAAGTTCGCGGAACAATGAAGACCGGTTAGGATGTCCAGATGGATGGAGTTCTAATGCTGCACGGTATAATGTGATTGCCTCGCTCACATCGTTAACTTTGCCCTCTGACAGGAATCGTTCGTAGAGTGTCTCTGCTAAGTTACTGAGGGGGACATCTTGGCCATCGTATCCTAGACGACAACCCTCCAGCTCTGCTTGCTTGCGGGAAACCTCGTCTATCGAATCCATCGAATATACTGGAAACTACGCAGTAGAGATAGTTCTGTCGTTAGGGCCGCTTCAGTGATGATGATTAGCTGGCACAAAATAGCAATAGTAGACGCATACTTTGGACCTCAAACGAGGGGGGGAACAAGTTCAGGCAGCCTTCACGACCACCGGAAGGCTATTCGAATCGGCAAAGTTGATGAAACCAAGTGAACGAGCTTGACACAAGGTGTCCTGCACGGCCAATGAGAACAAAGCGTAGTCACAGCTATGCGGTGTGAATCTCGTAATGATGCCAGGACCATAAAGAACTTCACGGGAAAGTGGATGCCAGTGCTATGATGGACGAGAGATCTAGGCCGGCCACTCGATAAGTAGTGGTTGAGATCGTACAACTGGAAATGAGCTCCCAAGTGCTGCTGAAGGGAGGCTGACCGACTGCAAGAGGACGATAAATTATGTTCTGCCTCTGGACAAAGCCGCTTTCTGGCCAGGCTCCTACACGGCCCTTCCGCTGGGAGTATGAGGGCGTATTCAGAGTGTCGGTATATGCCGAGGCAACGTCCGAGTTTTCAAACACCGCGTAATCTTATTTCCCTCAAACTCCAATAAGATTACGCGGTGTTTGAAAACTCGGACGTTGCCTCGGCATATACCGACACTCTGAATATGCCCTCATACTCCCAGTGGAAGGGCTGTGTAGGAGCCTGGGTTTCTATGGTGCATGTCACCTAGTGTAGTAGGGGAGAGGGGAGGTGCAAGGAGCCGAGGGAGCTTAGTCAGTGGGGTGTTCAAGGAGACAGGTGGCACCATGTATCATAGTTAGCAGAACACTATCAGGTGTGACAAGGCAGAGTTGGCCAGTTCTCCCCACTCCAATGTGGTGATGAGAGTGAGTTCGAACCCACAGCACTGAAGTCACATGGAGAGGCAGAACCATTAAGCTGCACTGAGTTAATGCCAAGTGAACATGCACACTGCAAGCACTCCATATCAGACTGTGCAATGCAGGGTTGACCAAAAACCCACCACTGACCAACCTGCTGAACAGACAAAACCAACCTAGAGACAGGGGGGGATGCCTCACAGTGTGAGCAGCTCCCATGAACACATCCCCAACTGTTACGCTGCGGGTTCCTCGAAGCGCCTAAGAAAGGTGTAGGAACGTTAAGAGTGGTGTAATAAACGAAATCGCCTTAGACACGAAGCACTGAAGAACAGTGTTGCCTAAAAGACGAAGTCGGGGGTACCTCAGTGCGTAGTTACTTTGAGCACCCTTGGTCGAGCCCACTCATATCTCCAAAGAATGGTGATAAATGAGCCGAGTTGCAAGGTAGCGAAAAGTTAGGGAAATACAGCAGTACAGTACGGGTTTATATACTGTAGCTGTACAAGCAATATAGCTATAAAGAGAACGTGTCCATGGCCCACAAGAGAGGGCAAGTATTGTACTTTAGTAAAGTGGGACATGGCACATGCCAATTAAGGTAGACGGAGTCGAGACATAAGGTACATACGGATCAAGGAGCCAACGGGAGCGAGCACACGAAGTGGGCTTGCAGTACGAATGTCAACTATGCGCAGCAATGCGCAGCTATGGTACAATGGGCCACAGACACAAGAATGAGTCATAGAAGGGAAACGAGTCACGAACGAGAATGGAGACAGGGCCCTGTTGGAGGGCCGACGACATAAGCTTGATATGGAGCTGGGGTTGCACCCAGCGGGTTACCACACAGCATCTACCAAAGATAGAGGCCGGCCGGTCGGTTAGGGAGAATAATGCGTATCCCGATAAGGATAGCGACGAGGGAGCAGCCGAGTACGATAACAATGGTGGGGCAAAAGGCGTGGAGCCAGAGCTCGAGCCCGGAAATGGAAGGAGCCAGGTCGAGGCGTAACACCAACACTGTCACCACTCAGCACCCTACCCAACAATAGTGACCTGGGACTGGCAACTGACAGAGACCTGATGTCAGACTCACCACCAGAATATGCATCAACAAGAACACTTCCCCTGTCTAGACCACAAAGCCCCAACCCAGATGACCATCCATACTTCAGACTCTTTGGGACCAGAAGACCAGTGGTCTCAACAGTGCACAACCCTGTGACACCTATGACACAATGACCTCTACCTACAAGAGCTGGTGCACCTGTGCCACACTACACATCAGCACTGTCATGTGCAACAGTGGTAATACCAACACCAGCATGAAACACAGCATGGCCCAGAGTGCCTCAGACCACAATGGAAACTTTAAAGCCATTCAAGGGAGATGAGGATGAAGTGCAGGACCTGCAGATGTTCTTATGGACATTTAATCACATCATGAGATTAGCAGGAGTAACAGATGAAGGGGAAAAGATTGAGGCATTACAGGACTATATTGTACCACAGTCAGAAGCACAGCAGTGGTATGACAATCTAACATCATTGCAGCTAGCATCATGGATGGAACTCAACAAAGCATTCAATGAATGCTGGGAACCACTACCATGAGCAGAGAAAACACTGGAAAAATATCAGGAGGAGTTGATAGCATTGAAACTAGAGGAGGGCAAAGTAGGCACAACAAAGGAACTAAACAGAACAAAAGCCTGGATGCATGTCATATGGGTGAGAGAAGCATTGCATCTAGCAAAAGCAGCTGGCATAGAAAACAATGTGGGCCTAGTCAGAATTGTCCACAAAGGCCTACCAAAGATTATATGGAAGCTGACAGTGCAGAAGTTCACTACCTTTGAAGACCTAGCAAATGCAGTGAAAAGTCTAGATACAGTAGGGGATGTGCAAAGGGAAAAGGAGGATGTGGACAAATGAAGAAGGGAGGATCTGGAGAGGGAAAACCAGATACTACAGCTACAAAAAACATCCCTGGCAGACCTCATGTCACATCTTCAACAACTCACTGTCCAACCACCTACCTACAATGCATGAGCACTGGCTGAGTCAACACACAACCCTCCTACATGATACACAGTCCAGTGGACCCAAAACATGCCAAGTGCACCAAGCCCACTCACCAACAAGCAAAAAGATATTATATGCTGCAATGTCAACACACTACTGCACCATACAGTGGATGCAACAGGGTGGAAAGTGTATCAAGTGCAGGTAATGCAGTGGGGAAAAACACATGGCAAGAGCATGTGAGTATCCAAAAATATGCCATTCCCACTCAAACTGGGCACAGCAAGTATCTGCTCAGGAGAGTGTTACAGATGTGGAATGCATGGCCATACCAGCAGAAACTGTCTGGTTCTCCCAGGAGATCCAATACAGCTAGACATGCAAGAAATGGCCTGGCAAGCACTATGTGGCAGGGCACTAGGGCCATACAACAGAGCAACAGTGATGGATGTCAGGTTAGTGGACATGGAGGAGCAGGGAAAAGATGAAGGGTCATTGTGATGGATGGAACAATGACCCACCAGTTCTCAAATGTATCTTGAGTACCACATGCAAGCCAGCATGTATTGACCAGAAATGACATCATTGATATATACACTGTGCTCATGCAGACAAAAGATATGATAAGCAATGAGAACAAAACCATCCCATTCATGAACAGTATCATGATAAAAAATAGCAGTGGTGAGTTAGTATGACTACACACCCTCTTTGACAATGGCACAATGGTCAATGTAATGTGCACATCAGTATTTGAAGCAGTCAAACACAGATTAAGGGGGTGGACACATACATCTCAGACACTATGAATGGCTAACAGCTCCATAATCCCAGCTATGGCCCAATGGACTGGAACAATCCAAGTCAGAACAGTTGACATACAAATGACATTCATAGTGTTTAACAGTGGAGGAGGATGGGTGTTCCCAGTGGGGAAACCCATGCTACAGATGCTAAGAGCATTACACAACTACTCTACAGATCAACTGACCATGACAGATGGAAGATGTTGCACCACTGCTGCTGCCTTTGCTGCTTTTGTCCTGCTGCCCACCTTACATCTTCATGACCACTATTGTTGTCCCCTTCCCATGCTCTGGTAGTGCCTCACATACTGACCTCTGTCCCCTCTGGGACAAGTCTGTGGACTTTACTATATGACATATGGTACACTTATGATATGTTTCCTTTTATGATTTTACCTTTCTTTCATTTCCCATGTGAAGTGAGATCCCTATCAGGATCATTGCCTTCTTTTGCTTTGCTGTTTAACTTCTCACACATGTGACCCACACATGTCACATTGCACTGCACCAGATGTAAGATGGAATATCTCTTACATTGCATACAGTCATTGTGACTTGATGTGCTGGTGGTTTCCTAGATTCTTTTGTTTACATGTTTGATAAACAACATCCCCACTGTCTTGTTTACCCTTACCTTATGCAGTAGTAAAGTACTTACATGAGCTGGCTGCCTGAGGAGTATATAAACTCCCTCAGATGCAGCTGAGTCTCCTTGTACTTTACTCTACCAAATATCCCACCTGTAAAGGTTGAGGGACTAACCTCTATAAATTCTCCTTTACTCTGTTCAATAGCTTGCTCTCTGAGTGAAACTCTGGTTCTGCCCCTAGGCAGGTAATCCCACCTTCACAAATTGACTAGCAAGGCCTCAACTGTCAGGATATAAATTGTTACGCCTCGACCTGGCTCCTTCCATTTCCGGGCTCGAGCTCTGGCTCCGCGCCTTTTGCCCCACCGTCGTTATTGTACTTGGTTGTTCCCTCGTCACTATCCTTATCGGGATACGCATTATTCTCCCTAACCAGCCGGCCGGCCTCTATCTTTGGTAGACGCCGCGTGGTAACCTGCTGGGCGCAACCCCAGCTCCATATCAAGCTTATGTCGTCAGCCCTCCAACAGGGCCCTGTCTCCGTTCTCATTCGTGACTCGTTTCCCTTCTATGGCTCGTTCTTGTGCCTGTGGCCCATTGTACCATAGCTGCGCATAGTTGACATTCATACTGCGAGCCCACTTCGTGTGCTTGCTCCCATTGGCTCCTTGATCCATACATACCTTATGTCTCGACTCTGTCTACCTTAATTGGCATGTGCCATGTCCCAATTTACTAAAGTACGGTACTTGCCCTCTCTTGTGGGCTGTGGACACATTCTCTTTACAGCTATATTGCTTGTACAGCTACAGTATATAAACCTGTACTGTACCGCTGTATTTCCCTAACTTTTCGCTACCTTGCAACTCGGTTCATTTATCACCATTCTTTGGAGATACGAGTGGGCTCGACCAAGGGTGCTCAAAGTAACTACACACCGAGGTACCCCCGACTTCGTCTTCTAGGCAACACCGTTCTTCGGTGCTTCGTGTCTAAGGCGATTTTGTTTATTACACCACTCTTAACGTTCCTACACCTTTCTTAGGTGCTTCGAGGAACTCGTGGCATAACAAAAGCGAAAAGTTCAACTCGCAGCTGTGACCGTTTTTCAGACACGACGTCTGCTATTCCCTCTCCATCTCAGAACTGCATCTTCGCTGGTCTGGCTATTCTTTAGCCTGCAGGACTAGTGTCTTACATCATCCGTTATAACGAACTAACCTTTTTTAGGTTTGCCGAATCGTTGGACTGTGTTAAACCCCCTACGCTTCTGCTTTGCTGGATTACCACCTCTGTGGTTTTAACATCCGGCAACCCTACCTCGTCCTAGGTCGATCCCAGATATTCTGGAGAGTTGTCGACCTATCCCTCTACATTTTCCACCGTGCCTCATCGTTTGCCCAAGGTGTCGTCAAGACCGCCACCTCCGCCACCTCCCGAGTTGTCGAGTGCCTGGTCTCGAGGCAAAGGCAAATGCCGTGCAATTCCCCCTCCACCAACTCGCAAGTACACTCCACGTAAACCCACCGGAAGTCTGTACGAGTATCACTACCCGGATCAACCTCGCTCAGCGACTCCCCCATCCTCCCTTCGCAACCCAGCAATCTTGGGTGCTTACCGAGAAAACGAGCCAGAGTCAGAGACAGATATTGAACCAGTTACCTTTGACAATAAGTCTGATTTAGGTTCCGTCGTTGGAGACACCAAAATACCTGACGAAGAGGAGGTTCACCTGTTGACTTACATGTCATCTATTACTGAAGGTTTGAACTTAGGGTCCAGATCTGGGCAGGAAACTGTGAAGCCCTCTTCTGATCCTCCGTTGTTCAACCGAGAACCCACCACCTGTGAATGGGAAGAGTTACGTGCCAAGTTCACCGCTGCTACGATCGTCGATTCAAAGCCAAACAGAGGTCGCGAGTTCAATCTTAACAAGCCTCGCACCTATAATGGCAATCACGATCTGTTCTTTACGTGGATTACCCAAGTCAAGGGGTATCTACAGATTAACCAGCATGTGTACACTACTGACCATCTCTGGATCGGTTTAACTTTATCCTTCATGACCGAAGGAGCTGCTGCGGCATTCGCCGAGGTCTATATTAACGAACATGACCGAAGCGGCCGGCTATATTATAAGGACGACTGGGATCAATTCGAAGCCCGCCTTAAAGCCACGTTCGTCTCCGGTAACCCGGAACACAAGGCCCAGATCGAACTTGTAACATTAACCCAAGGGAAAGATCCTTTCGAAACTTATGTGTCCAGATTCCTATCCGTTTTTAATCGCACCGGCTATAATGATGACAACTTTAACAGAGCAATTTTCTTCGGACAAGGCCTCAACAAAGAAATCCGAGATTGGGTCCTCGATCACAAAGACCCTCGGACCGTATCGGAATGGATCGCCTTCGCTGGACAAGCCGTTAGCAAAATTGAACAAAAGAAAACTCTCAACAGGAAAAAAGGGGAATCTCACCTGTCCCCGCATTATCAATTCCCGTCTAGACCCTCGAGGGATCCGTACGCTATGGACGTCGACAAGTGGCATCAGAAGAATAACAACAAGAGCAGCAGGAGCCATGTTCGATTGGTGCACTGTTTTAATTGTGCTGAAGAAGGCCATTTCAGCAAGGACTGCCCGAAGCCTCGGAAGAAGAGAGTCAACGAAGTAGACGTGGAAGAAGAAGAAGTCGAAGAGTTGAAGCCTTCCAAAGAGAAGGGTTTTTAAAGGGGCGTTCTGAATCATCCTCGTGCAGATTGCCCAGAACTAAAAATGTCTTGAGTGCTCGTGTTTCCTGTAATAGTATTGCCGATGAATCGCAAATGTGCGCTCGATCTATTTACGGAACACTTGAGCTTCTCAATTATGGAAATGCGAGGATACCCGCCACGATCGATAGTGGCGCCGAAGTCAACCTGATTGGATCCCGGCTGGTTTCAAAAATGAAACTTTGAACCTACCCAGTTAAGAAGACCTGGGATATTACCGCCTTCGATGGCAACGTCAAATATACCATAACGAAGAAGGTCTTCTTGAGGTGTTGAAACCTCGTAAAACCGATACACGAGTTCCAGATCCTCTGCTACATCGGGCAGATGGAAAAGGACCATTTAATTTTAGGGATGCCGTGGTTGCAAAAGGAGATGCCAATCGTAAATTGGCGAACTCATAGGGTGGTTGGATGGGGTGGTTCCCCTGAAGAGCAACTGCCAAAGAAGACAGAAGTCGATATGCATGAGGTCAAGAACGCCTCTGTAAATCGCATGACTATCTCGACCCAGCTCGAGATGAATGCCGGACCTCATGAGGTCCCAGATCTCCTGAAAGAATACTCTGACTTTGCCGAGGTCTTCTCCGAAACCGATATTCCCTTGCCCCACTTTCGTGAAGGGCTAGATCACGTCATTAAGACGAAGGAAGATTTTCGGAAAGATAATAGGAAGTTGATGAAGAAGGCTACACTTTACCCAATGTCACCCGAAGAACTCAAGATCCTTGATGAGTTCATCGACGAAAACCTACAATGCGGCAAAATTATACCTTCTGATTCACCGGTCTCGGCACCAGTGTTCTTCGTAGCGAAGAAAGATGGCAAGAAGCGATTGGTCCAAGACTACTGATACCTGAACTCCCATACGATCCACGACTCATACCCTCTACCAAACATACCACAAATGGTAGACGAACTATGCGAGTCCAAATATTTTGCAAAGTTTGACATCTGATGGGGATTCACTAATGTTAGGGTAAAACCAGAAGACCAATGGAAGGCTGCGTTTTTGATGCCACGAGGTCTCTTTGAGCCCACGGTAATGTTTTTTGGGCAGTGTAATTCACCGCCTACCTTCCAGAGGTTTATGGACACGACATTTGCTGATCAGCTGCACAAACGACAACAGTGCGGCTATATGGACGACGTTGTAGTCCACACCAAGACCATCCCCGAGCTTCGCAAGTACATAAGGGAGTTTCTCGAAATATGCAAGAAGGAATGGCTATGCCTGAAGATTTCAAAATGTGTCTTCGAAGCCGAAGAAATCGAGTTCTTGGGGATGAAAATCTCCAAGGGAAATGTTCAAACCATGTCGGTTAAAACTGACGCCGTCGAAAGCTGGCCGACCCCACATAACCTAAAGGATGTGCGTTTGTTTTTGGGCTTTTGTAACTTCTATCACAGGTTTATTCCATCGTTCTCGCAACTGGCTCGGCCATTGCATAACCTGTTGAAGAAGGACACTAAATGGCGATGGGGCCAGGAGGAAAACGGGGCCTTCGAGAAAATCAAGACCCTTTTATGCTTGGCACCTGTTCTACAAATCCCTGACCATTGCAAGCCCTTCGCATTGTTTACGGACGCCTCCAAGGTCGGCACCGGGGCCGTACTAGCCCAGAAAGGACCAGACGATGAGTGGCATCCTTGTCACTTTCTCTCTGAATCATTAAAAGGAGCTGAACAACGTTACCAGGTCTTCGACCTTGAAATGCTAGCTGTTATGCGTGCGCTGGATGCCTTTAGGCATTATCTCATATCGCCGGTGGAACCTACGGTGATCTTCACAGATCACAAAAATCTTACTTATTGGTGCCACCCGCAGAAGTTAACGCCATGACAAGCACGCTGGCTCGATACGCTCCAAGGATACCTGGTCCTGTTCTCACACAAACCCGGAAAGCTTATGGGAGTCCCCGATGCTCTCTCTCGATGACCTGACTATGGTGAAGAACCCGCCATCACAGCTGCTGCCCTCCCTGATGCCATGTGGCTTGAAGGGGGGGTGAATTCCGACAAATCCCATTCCGATCAAGCTCTAAACGCCAACATGGCCTCGGATCAACGCCCACAAGTGGAAATGAAAAAGGTTGACTGTCGCCGAAGGGGTGTCTATGTCATTTCAAAGGAAGTGTACAATTGCGCCATGAGCGAAACGACAACGGATATGACACTCTCCGAAGAAAACCCCAAAATCCAGAAGGCATCTGACGGAACAAAACACTTTAAACAAAGGCTCTACATCCCACCGAAGACTCGCAAACAATGCCTTCACAACTACCACGACCACCCGGCCTCCGGACACCCTGGCGTAAAAGCCATGACAAAGAAAATGGTTAAGGAAGTCTGGTGGCCTGGCATGTGGAAGTCTATCCGCGAATATGTCAAGGGATGCCCTATCTGCCAAGCGAACAAAGTCATCACGCATCCGATCACACTGCCCGTTACCCCTAACGATACGCCCAAGAACCCGCTCCCATTCCAACAAATCTCCATGGATCTTGTTACTGATCTGCCCGAGTCAGAAGGATATGACTCAGTACTAACGGTTGTGGATCAAGGGCTTACTAAAGCGGCAGTGTTCATGCCGACCACTAAGACCATTGATTCAGTGGGCCTTGCCCGCTTGTTCCAACAATATATCTATCAGCGGTATGGTCTGCCTGAATTGGTTATATCTGATCGTGGTCCACAGTTCGCATCAGCATTTACGAAAGAGCTCTATAAGTCCCTTGGAATCAAGAGCAAGCTGTCTTCCACGTATCACCCCCAGACCAATGGTGAAAGTGAACGCATTAATCAAGAACTCGAAACGTATCTATGCTGTTACTGCACCGAATTGCCCAACTCATGGGCTCGTAAACTCCCTGACGCTGAATTCGCCCATAATTCTCACGTCCATTTGGTACATGGGCAAACCCCGTTTTCATTGCTATACGGTTTCGACCCATCCCCTTATCCAGTAGTCTGCACCACTGCTGCACCGTCAGTTGATGATTGGCTCCAATCCCTTGTGATCAATCATGACATCGCCCAGCTCAGCCACAAACGGGCGCAGGACGTGATGCAATCAAGATCGAAAGGAATGTACACGGTGCCCAAAGAAGGTGACCAGGTTTGGCTAGACTCAGGCAACCTACGCACACAAGGCCAGTCATCGAAAATAGAACCGAGACGTTTGGGTCCGTTCCCCATCATTGAGGTGATTTCACCTGTGGCTGTAAGGTTGGGACTTCTGCCCACCTGGAAGGTCCACCCGGTTTTCCACACCTCTCGGATCTACCCGTTTACAGAAACCGCCGAATATGGCAACACGCCTCCGCCTCCTCTTCCTGATTTGGTCGATGATGAAGTCGAATGGGAAGTGGAGACTATACTAAATCACCGCAGCAAGGGGCGCAGAAAGGGGCACGAGTACCTTGTGAAGTGGGTCGGTTTCCCGCACTCATGTAACACATGGGAGCCAGAGGAGAATATAAAAGAGCATGCCGATGAAGTGCTCGAACAATACAAGCTCGCTCGTCACCTCCGCTAAATGGCTAGCCCCTGCTCTGTCAATACCGAAAACCCCAGTTCCAACTACTTTGACTACGATGAATCTACCCTTGCCTCCGACTTCGACTTCACCGACAGTAACATGGAGGTCTCCACAACCTCTCCCCCGTACTCTCCCTCTGGTTCATTTCCCCTCCCACGTGAACTACTCGCCCGTCTGCTCTCCAGAGCGCCGCCCTCTACCGACGCAGAGACTTCCGCCACACTTGAACCTGTTTCTGACGCCTCCAGCTTCCGCCCCCTCGGAAGTCTCACGCTCTGCCGTACCAAACCGAACAAGGGCAAAGCCCGACAACACCACCCACCGACACCAATGCCCTCGATCCCCCTCGTTGATCGACTCTCAGCCGCGCCCTACGACGATGAACCTTTCGGCACCCAAGCCGATTCCTCCCAACCACTACCCGCTTTATCCCTCCCTGGAGCTGTACCACGCCAGCACCTACCAGAAAGTGCCGGACCTGCCGACCCTTCCACCCAGCCAGCATCCTTCGACTCCGTCGTGGAACCCATGACGGCACAGTTCTTCGACTATTGTTGGATGCTTACGAAGTACAACCCAGGGGACCCACTTATCAGGGTCTCACGAGAACAGGAGCAACGTCTACGGTTGCTGTGTCAGATCTTCCAAGGATCAGACGTAGTCGCTTCATACGTCCCGAAGTTCCTTGACGTCACTGTTAAAACCCCCGACTCTACCAGAGATGCCACGTTCCTGGAAAACACCCTTCGTGCGGCCATCTCCGCAATGGGAGAAGTCCATTTCGACATCATACAGATCTTGCATCAGGATCTCGGTCCTGCTGTCACCAATTCCTTTCGTCGCTCTATGGCTGATTGACCCGGAAGAACCGGTCTGGACGTGTTATGCCAAGTGGCTGCTGCTGCAGAGAGAGGAGGACAGAGCCTTCGTAGGGTGGTCTTGCCACCACCAGATGAGTGGAGGTCCTTCCAGACATCGCTGTGGGACTCCGCTAACCCAGCAGGAAACCAAGCGACTGCTGGAGTTGACCTGTCAAGGCTATCCGTCCCTGTGGTTAAGGTCGAGACACCTCCTCCAACCGAGGAATCGGAAGAACGAACGAAGCAAAGGATCTTCCAGCAAGCCGCCGTCATCCTAGCCAAGTATTCGACCACCGCCGCTACCACCTTTGACTGGGAGGCATTCCTCGATAAGGCGTGTGAAAGCGCCTGGGGAATCGCCAATCAGAAGCCATATAATGCAATCCACGCTCTAAATCCATTCCCCACTGCTCCATTTATCATCTTGGAGCTGGAGGATAAATTGCGTTTCTACTTGGGTGGTCGAATTCAAGTCCCCTCTGACCACCCTCTCCGTATCTACACTTGTTACAACTGTGGCTATCTTGGCCATTGGTCGTGTGGTCATGGGGCAGGCTCTCGCTGGTGCAATCCTGAACATGCAGCCACTGTTTGCCCATTCGGACCCCCACTTTCCCAACCATTGTCCTCCCATTCCTCGTCTCCCGTCACGTCCAACCCCGGCCGTCGTTCGACCTCGCTGCATACCCCCCAATCTCGTCGACCAGGAGCTCACCGCCCTTGAAGGGGGGGTGATGTTATGCCTCGACCCGGCTCCTTCCATTTCTGGGCTCGAGCTCTGGCTCCACACCTTTTGCCCTGCTGTCATTATCGTACTCGGTTGTTCCCTCATCGCTATCCTTGTTGGGATACGCGTTATTCTCCCTAACCGACTGGCCGGCCTCTATCTTTGGTAGATGCCGCGTGGTAACCCGCTGGGCGCAACCCCAGCTCCATATCAAGCTTATGTCGTCGGCCCTCCAACAGGGCCCTGTCTCTGTTCTCATTCATGACTCGTTTCCCTTCTATGACTCGCTCTTGTGCCTGTGGCCCGTTGTACCATAGCTGCGCATAGTTGACATTCGTACTGCGAGCCCACTTCGTGTGCTCGCTCCCATTGGCTCCTTGATCCGTACGTACCTTATGTCTCGACTCTGTCTACCTTAATTGGCATGTGCCATGTCCCACTTTACTAAAGTACGGTACTTGCCCTCTCTTGTGGGCCGTGGACACATTCTCTTTACAGCTATATTGCTTGTACAGCTACAGTATATAAACCCGTACTGTACCGCTGTATTTCCCTAACTTTTCGCTACCTTGCAACTCGGTTCATTTATCACCATTCTTTGGAGATACGAGTGGGCTCGACCAAGGGTGCTCAAAGTAACTACGCACTGAGGTACCCCTGACTTCGTCTTCTAGGCAACACCGTTCTTCGGTGCTTCGTGTCTAAGGCGATTTCGTTTATTACACCACTCTTAACGTTCCTACACCTTTCTTAGGTGCTTCGAGGAACTCGCAGTGTAACATAAATGGTGTCCCTGTTGGGGAGGCTTCAGCATTACTCAGCATATAAGGAAGAGGTCTGCAAGGCTCATAATACCCTTGCTCACCTATTCCCTCCATCTGGTTCCAGTTAGCTGTAAGGTGATCAATAAGTGCATGTTGACCCATGCCTTGGAACAGCACATTATCAGTCATTGCTGTGTGACAGAAGAAGCACAGCAGTTCTGAACAACAAGTACTATGACACAGCATATGAATGTATCATGGGAGGCAAACAAAGAATGCTAGACATCAAGCAAGCATGAACATCAGAAGCATATGCAGTAACCAAGCCATCTGATGATATGTTTACTAGACAAATGGAACCATTTAACCCACAGTGAGTCAAATACATTCTTAACACAGTCACTATTGGTCACAATCTCACAGAAACAGAGAAAAACCAAGTTAGGGAGTTTGTCACAGAGTATGCAGATGTCTTTGCATGTTTGATAAAAGAGGTGCTGCTGATCCCAGGGGCAGAAATCAATCTTAATGTACCAGCAAATGCATTGTTCTCAATGACAGTACAACAAAGGCTGCTAATGCCACCACAGAAAATGTTCATGCACAAGTGGGTACAACAGATGCTAGATGCTGACATGATAGAACCAGTGGACATAGTGCACATTAAACATGTTGCACCTACAGTACTTATGCAAAAGACACATGAAGACAAAGTGGGACTAACATTGGAGGACCTGCTGCATGCACTAAACAAACAATGTGAATGGGAAGGAATCAAACCACCATTCCCAAATGTCAGCATGCATAAGGAGGCCAAAACCAGAACAATGAATGCAGACAGCAAAGACCTGAAGTGGAGGGTAACCCAAAACTTCAGCAAACTCAACAAGGTCACCCAAATACCACCATTGTATCAAGGGGATATACAGGCAAAACAACAGAGACTAAGTGGTCATAAGTATGTCTCAATTTTTGACTTCACATTGGGTTTCTACACCATTACAGTACCAGACAAATGGAGACCATACCTGGCCTTCTTTGTAGAAGGTTGAGGATACTTCTGGTACAAGAGAATGCTGATGTCATGCTGTTCTCACTTTCCACTGCTTTTGCCCTGCTGTTTGCCCCATGTTCTCATGACTGCCATGGTTACTCCCACTCCCATGCTTTGATAGCATCTTGCTTACTGGCCCCTGCCTGCCTTAGGGGCAAGCCTGTGGACTTCATTATGTGACACACAGTACACTTACTATATGTTTCCTTTTATGGTTTTGCCTTTTCTTTCATTTCCTGTGTGAAGCAAGATCCCTATCAGGATCATTGTCTTCTTTTACTTTACTGTTTGGCTTCTTACATATGCACATGGCCTGGTCACATCACATCACACCATGCCCAATGTACAAAGGAATATCTTTGTCCATTGCACCTAGTCATTGTGACTTGATGTGCCAGTGTTGTCCAAAGTCCTTTTGTTTATGTGATCAATGTACAACATCCCTGCTCTCATGTTTACCTTTACATGTTTAGTAGTAAGTACATTACATGAGCCACCTGCCTGAGAGGTATAAAACACCCCTCAGATGCAGACTGGTCTCCTTGTACTTTACTCTACCAAGTATCCTACCTGTAAAGGTTGAGGGCTTGACCTCTGTAAATCCCCCTTTACTCTGTTTGATCTCTTGCTCTCCAAGTGAAACTCTGGTTCTGCCCCTAGGCAGGTAATCCCACCTTCATGTATTGACTAGCAAGACTTTGACTGCCAGGATATCAAGGCCGTCACTGCTTGACACATCTCCATACCACTGTCAAGTATATTAGGAAGAGGTCTGCAAGGCTCATAACCTTGCTTGCCTATTCCCTCCCTATTGGTTCTGGTTAGTTGTAAGGTGATCAATAAGCACATGTTGACCTGCAACTTGGAACATTGCATTTTCAGTCATTGCTGTGTGACAGCCAATGGGACTCACAGGAGTGCCAACAATGTTCTCAGCAATGGTAACAGAGAAACTCCATGATCTATTAGCAGACAACACAATAGAGCTGTTTGTAGATGACAGCAGATGTGGAAGAGATACATTCCAAGAGATGCTAACCACACTTCAGGAAATATTCCAGCACTTCTGCAAATTCAATCTATCCATATCTCCCCCAAAGTGCTGATTGTTCATGACAGAGACAATGTTTGCAGGAGTAATGGTAAGCCAGAAGGGAGTACAATCAGACTTAGCTGACTGGGACTGGTGGTCAGGGCAGAACTACAGCGCTAACTAAATGAGATCTCTAGCTTATCTAAAATACCAGCAGCCAAATTGCGTATGGTGCACGTCACCTAGTCACCACTACTTTTGTACAGACACCAATTTGGCCGGTGAATGCCATAGGTCATAAGGGAGTTAATAGGGGGGTCAACAGCTGTACCACCAGGCTAAGCAGTAAGGGTCAACATTTGGCATTTCCCATACTAGTAGAGTAGACTATGGAAATTTTCAATAATAGCCATGCCTCACACCAGCAAACACCTCTTGAAAGCAGCTGCCACAGCTTGTGCCACAAAGGCTTGCAAACAGGCTGGTCCAAAAAATGCAGGGAGTCCAGTAGTAGCTGAATTGCTGAATTCCATGGATGTCAGTGAACTGCATCTTGGTGTGACTGATGAATCTGAGGCAACATCAGAATGCAGCTGGGATGGAAGTGTCAACCACCATGGAGATGTGACAGAATACTCAGTGGCAGGTTTGGATGACTCAGAGTTGGAGGTTTGGGAGCTGGAAGGTGAGGAGCTCCTGCAAAGTTTAGGCTTACAGGTCATGAACAAACAAGAATTGCTCACCACTCCAGGGCTCTACAAGAGGCTACAGGATGGTATATCTCCCAAGTAATGGGAAAGGGCAGAGAAGAATTGGCACCTTGGATATAATGGGCTGTCAATGAGAACAAGACAGCAACATGGACAAAAGGCATGTGAAAAGGAGAAAGAGGATGCTGTGCTATGTATGCCAAAGGTGAGTGTACAGACATGACAAATGAACTATGCATGAAACTTACATGGAATTGGTGCATCTGCACATATGATGTGCTCATACTTCACTATGGGAGAATTACAGGCAAAATTAAAACACCCACATTGTGCTGAATCTGTGTCTGAGACTCTGTCTGAGTCAGATCTGCAGAGTCCTCATTCAATTGAGAACAGTGGTGCATTCATAACAGACAAAGTGTTCACCAGCTACCTTTCTGATCTGCTTGACTCAGGATCTGACTCTGATGGTGAGTCTGATTCAGACTTAACTGGTCAGAGTGGCTCTGGAGATCCAAATGCTTGAAATCCACATCCATTTCCCACAGTGCAAACCCCCCCTCCCCTGAAACAACATTGGCTTGAAATTCCAGCACATGCTGCTTGTCAGCAGGCTCAGATACAGAAGCAGAAGGCTCTGCAGTCTGCCCTTGAGGATGTCAAGAAGTTGATTTGTTCCAAAAAAAATGTCTTTGATGCTGGTCAACATGGATTGCAGGCCTACCATGCATGAGCCATCCAAAGCTATTTATGGATGGTTGTCCAAAATAAGAAGAGCCACATTGATGCTTCTGAATGTGCTGCTGAAAGCCAGGGCATTTCTGAAAGATGGGGTGGCTGGATGGTACACTGTTGGGTGAAGAAGTGGGTTGAGAGTTGTGAGCTGCCAGTTTCACATCAAGGGCATCACATGAAGACATTTTCACTTTATGACAATCCTGCAATATGAGATGAATTATGGTCATTTATACACTCAAACAAGTGGGCTGTGAATCCTGAAAAACTTGTAGAGTTCAGTAAGGAAAAAATGGTCCCTACTGCAGCAGAGCATTATCTCAAGCACATCACTGATTTTGAAATGCCCCAAGGTCTCAAGAAATATATGGAACTTGAACTTTTCCCTTATATTCAATTGAAGCCAAGTAAAGGAATATCATTGGCAACAGCACATTGTCTGTTGAGATGAGAGGGGCTCCAGTTCCAGAAGTACAAAAAGTCACTATACTATGATGGCCACAAGTGACCAGATGTCATCTTGGACTGCCAAAACCACTTCCTTCCAGAAATGGCAAAGTATGAAGAGTGACTGGTGGAATATGTTGTTGGGAATGTTGGGGAGGAACTCCAGAAAACCCCTCATAATCTTGTCAAGAAACATCTTGTGCTTTGTGCACATGATGAAATGACTGCCCAGGCAAATGATGATGTCAGAAGAGGATGGATTCTTAGTGGAGAACAGCCACTGTGGAAGAAGGGTGTCAGGTGTGGCTTGCACCAGAGTGATGTGATTTGTTCCACAGTTGGGTGGTTGTGAGATGCAAGTCACACTTTAGAATATGGGAAGAATTATGAGGGATATTGGACAGGGGATCTCTTCATCAAACAGGTGCTGATTTCACCATATAGTTGGAGATCCCTCTCATTAAAATATTACTAGTTGCAGGAAAAAATTATCCCAGCATTTGAGCATGCCCATGGTCCAGGGTATCAGATGCTGCTTATGGTTGACAACTCACAAGGCCACTCAGCATATGCCAAGGATGCCCTCCTCATATCTTGGATGAATATGAATCCAGGTGGGAAACAGGCATGCATGCAGGATGGCTGGTTCATTTGTAATGGAGCAAAGATCACACAACAGATGGTCTTTCCTCAAGATCATCCTCAATTCCCCAACTTACCCAAGGGGATGAGGTGTGTCCTTGCTGAATGAGGGTTATGGAAAGATAGCCTGCATGTGTGATGCAAGGATAATTGCATATCTGAGTATTGCTGTGCAAGACAAATACTTGACCATCAGCCAGATTTCTGGGCACAAAAGACACTTGTTCAGGAAGTTGTTGAGTCAGCTGGCCACAGGTGCATCTTCCTTCTGAAGTTTCATTGTGAACTAAATTTTATTGAATATTTCTGGGGAGCCACAAGGCAGTATCTGCATAATAACTGTGATTATACATTTTCCACACTTCAGGAAAATATGCCAAGGGCTCTGGCTTCTGTTGAGGTCCACACCATTTGGAAGTGGGAACACAGGATGAAGTGGTGGATGGAAGCTTACAGGACTGGGCTGGGGGCAAAGGATGCTCAATTTTGGGTGCAGGAATTCAGCTCAAGGAAATAAAAGTCACACCAATGTGTAACAGACACAGTTGCCAAGGCAGTCAAGGGGTGATGACCATATATGGATATTTAAAGGGGTCCTTTTCCTAATTAGAATGTTCTCATGCCACACCACCAATTTGGTTGGTCTGGGGATTTATAACTTCCTCAATTTTCAGAATATAGAAAATCTGTCTTGTAAAGTTCTTTGAACAATGAATTAGAACACCTTTACAAAGAGATTTCACATTTCAAGAAGATTTGTGTGTGTTATAATTTTTGTACAAAAGTAGCAGTGACTAGTGGAGTGGGGAGAACTGGCTGACTCTGCCTTGTTGCACCTGACAGTGTTCTGCTAACTACAATACATGGTGCTGCCTGTTTCCTCAAACACCCCACTGACTAAGCTCCCTCAGCTCCTCGCACCTCCCCTCTCCCCTACTACATGTGGCCCCCTAAAAAAGACCCAGCAGTGTCCTCATTGCCCTCCTCACTTGTCTATTGATGCTCATCCTCCTGTCCCTCTGCTTCCCCTTCCACCTCTGCCTCATCCTTCCCTCTGTTTTCCTTATTGATGTTTCTCATGTATGTTTCTTGTTCCTTGTGCAGTTTTGTACCTGGCCTAGGTTCAAATGCCTGTAGCCTTTGTGCACTGAACTCTCCCAGTAACTGTACCCCTTGCCATGTTTCCAGTTTGTACACATTTTGTATTTGTTCCATTACATGGTGTGGTATGGACCACTTTGGTACTAGCTTTCTATCTGTTTTGAACATGTAGTCAGTATTGCTGTGATGGACTTGTACTAGTTGTCCTTTATGAAAGACTACTTCTCCAGGGTGCTGCTTTGTGACCCTTTTGTTGAATGTACATTTATGCTTGATTGTGTGTTGTATGACCTTGTCATACCTGTCTAGGTGTTGCTGCTCTGCATATGCTATGTGTGCTGATGCTTGAACCACATCTACTGGTGTGATGCAATCTTCTGGCCTCATGCATTTCATGTCTACTATGAGGCCAAGTAGTAATTCCTTTGGAGTGTGTTTGAGAGCTGGTAGGATGCAGTTATTCAACACTTGTACAGTGTCCTCCAGGTGGTCTGTCCATGTTTGTGGTAGATTCTCCCATCTTGCTGGGTTGTCATTGTCTTCCCCTACCTCTGGTGTGCATAGCCTTTTTAGTACATGTAAGAGTAACCTGTTCATGCCTTCTACCAGGCCATTAACCTGTGGTGAGTATGCCACTACTACATAGTGTTTGCATGACCACTTAGTGCAGAATTTCTTTACTGTATGATTGTCAAAGTGTCTCCTGCCATCCATCATGAATGTTTTGGGTGCCATGTACATATTGAATATCATTGATAGGCTGTTGATGGTTGCTTTTGCTGTGCCTGCTGTTTTGAACTTTGTGACCCATATGTGTTGTGAGAATGTGTCTAGGAATAGCCCTAGCATGTGGTAACCACCCTTCCCTTGCAGCATACTTAGGTAGTTGCTGACAAGGAGTTCAAATGGGTGTCTGTGTGTAACTGGCTTGAGGAGTGAGTGTATGTGTGTTGATCCAAAATTTTCACACTTAGCACATTTCATTATTGCATTCATGATGGATGCATTGAGTTTGGGTGAAAAGTACCTGTCTGTTAATACTATCTTTATTGTGTCATGCCCCCAGTGTCCTCCCATGCAGTGTGTCATATATGTATGCATGTTGCTCCACTTCCTCATGTGTTATGCATTCAGTTCTGCTCTGGGGCCACATGCTTGTTTGCCCATATATCCTCCAGAGGCATCCATTTTCAATAGTGTACTGTGATGCATGATGTCTTGCTTTGCTGTGGTCTCTTGGGTTTGCCATAGTGTCTATGTTGAGTAGCATGTCAATTACTTCTAGGAACATTGGTTCATTTGCAAACTGCTGTTGTAGCTTTTGCTGCTCCTTGTCTATTCAGTCAATCATGAACATGTCATTGGCTACTTCCATCAGCACTTTCAGTTCTGGGTTCACCAACCATTCACTGCCATCATTGTCCATGTGATCTGTGTTATCCCATTGCTGGCTAAGTCCATCTGCAACCACATTTAGCTTTCCTGGAATGTGTCTTACTGCTATGATATTGTGCACTAGTATACCATCCCTCCATCATGCATGTGCTGCTGTAAGATTGTCATTTGTTAGCACATCCTTGAGTGCTTGGCAGTCCATTTCCACCTCCACTGGGTAACCCCATATGATACATATCCATAAAATGGTCAAGTCTGAATTTGAGGGCAGCAAACTCTAGCAAGAATGGCTTATACTTGCATTCCAATGTTGAGGTTCACTTTGACATGAATGTGATTGGTACTGTTCTGTTGACCATTTTTCTGCTGGGTGTTTGTACATGTATGCATTGTGTTAGTACTGCTCTGAACCCTTCTTGGCATCCATCTGTTGTTATGATGAATGGGCTACTGTCATATTTTGGTGCCTGCAGTGTTGGTTCACTGGTTAGTGCCATTTTGAGCTGCATGAATGCTCTTGTGTGTTCCATTTTCCACTTGTTGGCTAGCTTGCAGTTGGTCATTGCTCACTGGTAGGCTGATTTTGTCACTGGCTGCAGTACTTCAGCTTGTTTGACTAGGTCATGGAGTGGCCCTTCTATTTTCACATAGCCTTTGATTAGATCTCTGAAGTGGCTTGTGAGTCCTAAAAACAAGCATAGATTTAGCACATCTTCCAGTTGTTTCTAGTTAATGACAGCTGTTAACATAGCTTCCGCAGCTCTCCATTCCATTCAAACGTTTGACAGTCTAGAGATATGGCCCCGTTCCTCCCTCCAATGATTGCTGTTACCCCGGATGAAACCACTCCACCCTTGTCGCATATTGTCAGCACAGTGGTAAAGGTCATTCCATGAAGTTATATGAAGTTTCCACACTTGCCTGACCTTGTGGTTCGTTAGTTTTTCACCGAATACTTCATACTCGTGTCCGACTGGAGTAAGCGAAACCTTTTATGATACTATCGATCCTCATCTATCCCATGGCATGTAGTCACCGATCATCTCCCAGAAGCTCAAGAATGGGGTGAGCGCCTTACTCCAACTAGATCAGCGTGCACCATTTATAACGCATCTTTTCTCATGTTTGTTAGTTACCAGCCACCCCTTCCATGTGGCAGCGGCGATCGTCGGTGTGGTACTCCTTATCTTTGTGTTCGTGCCGTGGATTTTGTCATGGGTCGCGTTGGCGGTCAACGCTGTGTGGTCTGGACTTAAGTCCATATTTCAACTTGTGTGGCGCAGCCTCCAATGGTTTGGCCGGGCATTCGTCCATTGCCTAGGGTTCAGAACCAAGGGAGTAACCAAAGGTAGTATAAGCAGAGTCTGGCTGCTTCATGTGCAATCGCTAATCTTTCTTAGGCTCCGCTGCTGCGCTTTACCAATCCCGGCGCTTAGGCGGGTCCATTCCTGCTGGCTCCACCTTTCATCATTCCAGTCTGTGGGCGCGACGCCGCGTTAGAAGCGGCCCAAGCTTCGCGGGTTCGATGTTCGGCTGGCATCGACATTTCATCAGCCTTCGTAGGTATGCGGAGTGTCGATATCAGTCAAACTTTGATGGCTATATTGTTGGTGATTTGTGTATATCAGTTTTCGAGGTCTTGAAGGTGCTATGTAAGTGTTTTGATATGTATTTGGCGGTGTGTTTCTTCGACCCGATGGTTGTACTAGGATGGAAGTTGGGGGGGCAAGGTGATCGCGGTTTTTGGGGGTTTAGACATACGTCGACTGTCCTTTGTTTCCTTCATACTAAACATTAGACAACTTGAACCAGGGGATGGGATAGTAAGGCCTGGTTGTGGGCGGACTGTTATTTCACACCGCAGGAACCTGCAACGAACAAATAAATCATACACGTGTTTGTTCTTGTGTGTGAGGTGGCTGTGCTCCAAACGATGCTGGTCACCATCTGCCGGTAGGAGCGGTCAAGTGAGTACTTCAGTTGAACGCACTACTATAGAACCTTGCATCGTGTGCTTTCACAAAAATGGCCTCTCAGAAATCCTTTGCAACTGCTTTCGGTGTGATTTGCACCTTCCTGTCCGCTCGCCCCCCGTACTGTACCAGGACATACCCCGTTTCCCCTGAACAATTGACACTGTTCTATGGCTGCGACGGCTCCAACCTCAAGTGAGGTTCTTAAGAGATGTCGTCGTCTATTTAGTGGGACACGCTCAAATTCGGTGTTCACAGCAGGATCGGCCTGGCAAAGGCCACGTCACAAGAGCTCGATAAACTTGACGCAGCGCTTCAACCAGCCACCTTCGGCGTAAACAACGAAAATGTCTACGCTGAGTTCTACCACAAGGCGGGGAAGATGGACCCTCCAGAATTTGCAACGAGTTTCGACGTAGAAGACCTTGATCTTCTCGACTTCGTCAGCCAAGGCTGCTAGAGGACAACGTGGGGGATCGAGGGATCAAGTTGGAAATGTACAGACTCAATGTCTACGGTCCGTCCTCCGCGAGTCTTCCTTTACAAAGTTCGGGCAATGATGCTGCACAGGTAAAGACACGTTCTTCACGGTGCACAAGGATACCCCGCGGAGCGAGACCACGTTTGGTTCGCTCGTTACCGCTTTTCCCCACTCCCCATGAAGGTGGAGAATTCATCCTTCTCAAAAATGAACACGAATGGGTGGTGGATCTCGCAAAATCAATTTCTGAATCCCAGCGACCACGGCTGAGCTACATTTCATTCTTCTCCGACGTCGAACATGACGTCCGCATGGTGACATCTGGACAGTGCGCTACCCTGACCCACAATTTGTACTTTGTCATGGAGACTAATATCCTTGTCCCAATCATGTCCACGCTGGCACCATATGACTAGACACCGGCATACGCCACCTGCAAGCTCACGATCAATGATCGCTTGCTGCCTGACGGGGGGTATGCCTTGGCGTTGGCTTCCGTCGTCAGATTCCGGTGCAGAATGGCACCGACGCCACAGGCTTCTGCAATTATCTGAAAGGTGCAGACGTCGCACTCGGCCATGTTCTGTCCGCTCGTCCTTGGACTTGGGAGGGGCCATAAGAGGTGCAGCGAAGGTCTTAGGTTTGCCCCTGTCGGATCTCCTGTGAGAAATTGCACGGTGGTTGCGTCTAGTCACGTTACTCCTCGCCAATAGGAGGAACGACCTGCAATGTCTCAATGGCCTGAACACCCGTCGGTGACGACACTTGATTCCATCACTGAAGACGACGTTGGCGGGAAGCTGAGAGTTGTGGGCAGGAACGGCATTACATTTGTCTTACGATGGAAGTCGTTCCGTGCTTTCCACAGGACGTCGACTTACATACGACCCTGAACCCACACTCGTGTTCTTGCATGACGCCTTCAGTGCATCGCTTACAGATGCGTCTCTCTGCATCGACTTGGGAGCCAGGCATTCCGTTTCGACTCCCCACCCCTCAGCAGGACGGTTGGATCTGTCAGGAGCGTGTAGAGTGGAGTAGCCAGTGACCCCTCATGAGGTGCTGGAGCAGATGCGATTCCAATGGACGCTTCACTCTCGGGGTTGAAGTGCAGGTTGTAGGTCAGCGTGACGCGACAGCCAAATGTGACCTTGCGAACCTCGTACTCGACGTCAGAGAAAAATGAAACATAGCCCACACGTGGTCGATGGGAGGAATCTGGCAACGTCTTCGCGGAATCTAGGGACCATTCGAGGTCCCTCTGACGAAGCACGAATTCTCCACCCTCGTATTGAGTTGGGAATATGACAACGAGTGTGCCAAAAATGTTCCCGTGGTGCGGAGTATCCTTGCGTGCCTTGAAAAACGAATCTTTGCCTACACGCCGCTATCGTTAGAACTTTGGAAGGAGTAGATATTGTCGAAGACGGACCGTAAACATTGAACTTGTACAATTCTGCCTTGATCTCGGGGTTCGCATCACTATGGTCCAGTAGTTCTCGGCGGACGATGTGAATGAGGCCGGCGTTCCTCACACTGAACTGCGTCGCAAAGTTTGCGGTATTCATCTTTCCCGCTTTACGGTACGACTCGTCGTAAACCTGTTCGTGGTTTACCTTGAACGAGGTTGGTTGACATGCATTCGAAAGGCTATCTAGTTCCTCAGGGGTTGGGCTTGAAAGATCGATTCGACTGCCACATATAGATGAGGACACCCATGTACAGCGGCACAAGTTAGTCGGGCCGTACTACTCACCCGACCCTCCGAATCGTCATTGCCGTAGAACAGCACTAAATCCCCTAGTGGGATAGGACAAGTCCTGGCACAGCATGGTAGTCGTGCAGACAGAGACGACTCTATAGATTTCCGAAGCTTTGAGAGTAGCCGGTCGTTTCCCATTCTTTGACCATATCGTGTTCGGTCTTCCACTGTCCTCGAGTTGGTTTTGACATTGTATCCCATAGAAAGTTGTGCGCCCCTAAAGTTATGTAAATGGCTGTGGCGGCTCCGCCGTTTGCCCGTCGTTTTGTACGAAGCATCATCTCCGTCATACAAACAGGCAACCGCGAAGCTAGGCAGTGCGACCTATGTAGCACCGGTAGTAGAATCGGGATGCGCATGTCGATTTCCAGCCCACCAAAATGCGTTCCTGAGTCCTACAGCGCATTTGTTGGTTCTTTTGTTGTTCCAGCGCACCTGAACCATTCCTCGAATCCGCGGACCAAGGACATCTGGTCGAGGGCAGGTAATTTGGCTGCTGGTATTCAATCTAGAAATCTCATTGCTTGGCTGGGTTTCTGACTCATCCTAGCGACGCACCTGCCCAACCAGTTCCCGTAATTCTCCTTTCGATTCGAACGTTGGACTAAACATGGCCCCAGTTCTCCCTCCAACGATCGCTGTCACCTCGGATGAAACTACTCCATCCTTATCGCATATTATCAGCGCACAGAAATGTCATTCCATGAAGTCAAATGAAATTTCCATAACTTTCCTGACCTTGTGGCTCGTAGCTTCCACCTGATGCTTCCTGCTCATATCAAATTGGAGTGAGCGAAACCTTCTATGACACTATTGATCCTCATTCGAATCCCATGGCATGTAGTCACCGATCATCCCCAGGAGAAGTTCAAGGATGGGGTAAGCACCTTACTCCCGCTGGATTAGTGTGCAGCATTTATATCCGACCTTCATTTATGGCCGTTAGTCATCAGCGCTCAGCCACCACTTTTACGTGGGAGCGGCGATCGTCGGCGTGGTGCTCCTTATCTTTGTGCTTGCACCGTAGATCGCCTCGTGGGTCACATTGATGGTCAACGCCGTGTGGCCTGGACTTAAGTTTAAGTCCGCATTTCAATTTGCGTGGGGCCACCTCCAATTTGTGGCTCGGCCAAGGGAGTAGCCAGAGGTAGTATGAGCAGAATCTGGTTGCGCCATGCGCAATCGCTAATCTCTCTTAGGCTCCACCGCTGTGCTTTACCAATCCAGGTGCTTGGGCGAGTTCGTTCCTGCTGGCTCCACATTTTCATCATTCCAGTCCGTAGGTGCGAGGCGGCGGTGTTAGCAGTGGCCCAGGCTTCGCGGGTTCAATGTTTGGCTAGCCTATCGACACCTCGTCAACCTTCGTAGGTATGCGGAGTGTCGATATCGGTCAAACTCTGGCTATATTGCCGGTGAACTCCATGGATTGTTTCCGTAAGTCCTGAAGGTGGTGCGTAGGTGTTTGACTCGTGTCCAGTAGCGTACTTGCTTCCAGAATGCTATGCATTAGGAAACTTGAATCAGGGGATGAGATAGTGAGGTCTTGCGTGTGGGCTGCTACTTCACATTACGGGAGAGAGCAACGAAGAATCATGCACATGCATGTGTTTGTTCTTGTGCATAAGGTGGCTGTGCTTCAACATTGTGGGGAAGTTTGCCATCTGCTCATGGATAGGGGCAGTCAAGTGAGTAAGCTGAACGTACTACTATAGGACCTTGCATCGCATAGTTTCAGAAAAATGGCCCCTAAGAAATCCTTCGCAGCCGCTGTCGACGCGATCTGTACTTTCCTGTCCGCTCGCCCGTCGTACTGTAGCGGGACGTACCCCGTTTCCTCTGAACAATTGGCCCTCTTCTATGGCAGCGACGGCTCCAACGTCAAGTGAGGTTCTTATAAGATATTGGATGGCGTTGTCGTTGATACCTCTAGTGCGCTCTTCCGTGCTCACATCAGGATTAACCTTGCAGAGGCCACGCCACAAGAGCTCAATAAACTTGAAGCAACCTGTCAACCAGCCACCTTTGGTGTAAATAACGAAAATGTCTACGACGAATCCTACCGCAAGGCAGGGAAGATGGACCCTACAGAATTTGCAGCGAATTTCGATGTAGAGGACTCTGATCTGATCGATATCGTCAGCCAAGGACTGCTAGAGGGCGACCACGAGGACAGAGGGATCAAGTTGGAATTGTACAAGCTCAATGTCTACGGTTTGTCCTCAACAAGTCTTTCTTTACAGAGTTCTAGTATTGACGGTGCACAGGTAAAGACTCATTCTTCAAGGCGCACAAGGATACCCCGCGGAGCGAGACCATGTTTGGTTCACTCGTTATCGTTTTCCCCACTTCCCATGAAGGAGGAGAATTTGTCCTTCGCGAAAATGAGCACGAATGGGTAGTGGATCTCGCGAGATCAATTCTGAATCTCCTCAGCAGCCATGTGTGAGCTACGTTTCATTCTTCTCCGACGTCGAGCATGAGGTCCGTATGATGACATCTGGTCACCGTGTCACTCTGACCTACAATTTGTACTTTCTCACGGAGGCCGATGTCCCTTCCCCAAGCATTTGGACGCCAGAACCATACGACCAGACACTGGAGGAGGCAATCTACAAGATTGTGAGCAACACATCCGTGCTGCCTGACGGAGGATATCTTGGCATTGGCTCCGTCGCCAGTATCCTGTCGAGGATGGTACAGATGTCACAAGCTTCCGTAACAATCTGAAAGGTCCAGACGCTGCACTAGGACGTGTCTTATCCGCTCTGGGTCTATCCTGGAACGTTCGTATGTTCTATCGCAACCTAGATTATCGAGACTACCTGCACTCGCGCATCGCTAACCTGACCCAATGGGGCCAAATGTACTATGACGTTATCCATACCGTCATGCAACGGTCCGGCGCCGAGGTGGAGTATGTAACCATTCACGGAACCAGACAAGATGAGGTTCGTTACTTGCCCGAATATCCAGTCCAGCTTGCGGAAGTGACGGGCCTCGAGAATTATCCTTGCGAGTCGCAGCTGTATTCTGCGTATGGTAACGAGCCAAGGATCGGTCACACATATGTGAACTTGTACATCGTTATCGATCTTCCTGCCCCGGGTGCGCGCTCGATCAACAGGTTGCAGGTGTAATAGGCTACATACATCTGCACTTATATGATCACAGTGACGCTCGTCGCTACATGTTCCTACTCATGTGTTACCTCCCATTGAATTCCAACGTGGCTTGTGGTATATTACAAGCGCTTCAATAGCACCACATCCCAAGGCTTCTGTCTGGCAGAAAGACCAGCAGATACTACCTTCAGGGGGACCTGCTTACCGTTTAACAACTACCCACAGCCACCGCTGATCGTGATCTACAACTTGCCGTAAATAGTCACGTAAGGCCAGAACGTATGGCGAAGTTGTATTTTGGTGGGTTGTTGGGTCCGAGAACTTGGCCTTTCCTTCGAGTCCCAGGGCATTGCGCTGAAGATGAATACCGGAAGTAGTTACACAAAAAGGACTGCGATGGACCAGGTGGTATTTCATATGAATTACCGTCCAGCGCTAAGTCGGCACTGACAAACTCACCGTAGTTACCTTGTCATTAAATGAGGTGCTTTGCTCGAGCCATCGACTGCACCACGCAATATAGATCAGACGCGGCACAAACGACCAACTTGGGATTCGTTACAGTGGGATCAGACACGCATCGACTGCATATCAGCTATGGTACCCAGCCTCGTCACCCCCGCAAGGAGTCTGCTTGAAGGATTCTTTGCACGCGTTACGATAGAAACACTACACCTTGTGCGACGTCGGCATTGTCAACGTTACGTGGGGTTTTTCGACGGCGGAGATCACCGGCATTGTTGGTAAGGTTAAGTGACGTGTACCGGTGAGGTGGCCTCTCGTAGCCATATAACTCTGGGATAGAACAAGCAGATGTGCAGGACCCCACCAGAGTAGACACAGCGCGTCCGAGAGTAGCGTCGGCCCCGTCAGGGGGGAGGGGGATCCAAAAAGCCGCCAGCGACTAGGTTCTCCGCCACAATAGGCTGGTCATGAAGATAAAACTAAGTTAAAATTTGTCAGGTAGGTCCTCGTGGATGATCACGGGCGAGACCACGAATCTCCGGTTAAAGTATTGTAGGTTGACAATGCAAACGCTTTCCGGAAGCACCATCTTCACAAATTCCGGACGATTTATTTAGGATTTTCGCGAAGAAGATACGTTCGACGCTGTTGCGAGGTCCACAGGATAAGAGAACAAGAGAGGCGGGTGACTTACTGTGGAGCGTTGTGTGGTATGTGTCGCGGGGTACCTTCACAAACGAGCCGTAAACATGATGTATCTTTCACCCATAACCCCTCCTCTCTCTCCTTACTCCTAGCGGATGCGCCACATAATATCAGGAGACTAACGTTCAATATATTCAAATATATTGAATCCATCAACACGGCCGAATCCGCGGCATCGACCTTCTTCGTCCTATAGAATAACGTTAGAATGATGTTCGTTATTACGGTGTAACGCCGCCGGTTGACAGGCACCACAAGAAAGCCCGCCTGCTTCCTCCATGCTGGCCGGAATTGCTTTATGATGATAAGACATAGGATTCGGTTAAATAATAGGCGGCCTCTGACATGACATGAAGTCTGTCCTTGGTGCGTTGTCATGTCGGCAACAAAGAGAGAAACGAATCACTTCGACGGAAAGATATACATCCTGCTGTATTAAGGTGGAGGTATGATAAGGCTTCTAGGGTAGAATAGAATCGACGGCCCTGGTACGAACCGTCTTTCTATTTGGTAGGTGCTGCGGAAATTTCCGCCACGGCGCAAACGTACCAAATCCACTAAGGACAGCACACCACGGAACATTCGCCTTCGCGGCATCGACGTGGCCAGGCTGTGGGAACAACCTGTGGAAGTGGAGACTTCAGTGAGAAAGAAGGATCTAGACATACCTGCCATGTAAGTCGCCTATCAGATGCGCAATCAGATGAGGGGCCCATGGGTCCAGTCTAATACGGCAGAACACAGAACAATCGTCGACGGCCCAGAAGCGTACGTGAGCAGGTTTGAATGTCGCACATGGGGCACGGGCCACCTCGTAGTCCAACCGCCTACACAGGAGCGTCAGGTTATCATTGTCGGCGAAGTCATTCCTGTACTCAGTCTACTTACAGTTCTTCTGCAAAGCCTCGCGAACTCCTCCTGGCATATCATGGCATATCCTGGAATCGCGATAGGACATGATCTTTTCTCTGCGAAAGGAAGCGGCATTAATGTTACGTTGGTGGCTTAGACAAATGGAGTATGAGTAAGTTCAGCTTCGACTTCATGAAAGTAGATTCACTCACCTGGCAGCATTAGGAAAGACATATAAGATCGAGAGGTTATCCACGAATCATGAAGGTGCCGTTCCACCTGCGATATGCAAAAGCCCGTGCGGCTGGGAGACCAGGGGGAGAAGTGACTGTTGCCAGCCAACACTTGCGGCACCGAAAAACATTTGCATGGCGGGCATGCGGCATTGTTTGAAGAAGACGCCTGCGCGACGGCGGCACTAATTGATTACACGATCCAAGTAACCTATTTTTCTTCCGAGTGCCCCAATGTTGGGGTTGGAGGGGTGGAGGTGGCAGTAGAGTTTACGGGGCAGTGATGGGTATCACGATCGGATGCGTGATGAGTTTTGGGTTGAGACCTCGTGGACAGAGTTTCATGTGGTCTCACATCAATAAATATTTGTGTGGCTGCTGTGACATTGTTTTGACTCACAATGATCGTTATATTTTAGACTGTTCGAAAAGAACAAAGATGCGACCAACCTGTGTTTGTACCCGTTAGAGGTAGGAGAACGGCACGCCAGGGAGGGGATCGCGAATTGAAAACCCCGACCCCGACCACGAGGACATACGCTAGAAACTGCTTTTGGCAGTGGAGCCACGTCCACATATCATGGATACATGACGCGATTTCCCGCGTCAGTGGAGCCATCATCTGTCAACAATAGCAAGTAGTATTAGGGTTCGAAGGGTTAATTGGAGGCGTATCCTCACAACAGTTTTCCAGCAGTATTTTAGTACCTTGTATAACCGAATCGTGGACATTTTTGCGGCAGACTTCGGTGGCAGATACGCCTTGGTTCATGTCTCGAAGTGGTAAAGTCAAGTTTCCGGAAAAGGATATAGATTGGCCGGGAATGCCTCCCCCTGAAAAGCTCCACGAAGTCTCCCAGGAACGTCGGTGTCACGTACGACCCTCCATTACAATCGACCACCAAAGAAGAAAGCTGAAATCTTACCTGTCGGTCATAATCGGCGGATGTGGGAAGAACCAAGGAACAACTTTGGAGCACGGAGTTTGGTACGGAGAACGGAGAGCGCCTGCGATAGCCGTTATCAGGAGACAACAAGGCTAACAAGCGGCGCTCCAAAAGCAGTGATTACGCACGCAGATAAGCAACATTCTCCGAAGCGTGCGTCGAATAGCTCCTCGTAAAGTGACTAAACGACGGTCCGGGATCCCAGTCTGTACGATAACGACCATTATGAGTATTAGTAGAAACGGACGATGTTTTTCTAATCGCTGTCATATGCATAGGAGGTGGCAGCAGATATCAACATTGAATGCCTCCGCGACCAGGATAGCGGGTCGTACGTATAAGCAATCGCATCACGATTTGAACCCATCCAAGGGGATGGTTTGCCATCGTATGTGCACATATTTTAATGTTTGGCGTCAACGCTGACGTCGTTGTTATGTACCATCGGGTACGCCGTAAGGGGGGGTGACGTGACAGGAGTTGTCATTCTTAAAGCTCGCGCTGCCATTAAATCGCCCTCTGGCTGTGCCGGCTCTTCTAATAGTCGAGAAGAGGCGCTGATTATGTAAAACACGGTGGAATCGATCATTTACCACTGCGCAACCCGTATCACTGATACATACACCAACATAACCCACGCTGTATTAGGACGCGGACACAAACTGACAATATGAGCGCCATACACGACGAAAGAAGCGAGAGACGGGATTCTTTTCTCGCGTAGTCGAAAGGAACACGTGCGAGAACTGCGGAAGCTGCGTTTGTCGGGTACGTAACGGGACAGGGGATCGCGAAGATTAGTACAGAAGCGGAAGTGTACACACGACAAGGAGAGGTAGTATTAGGGAGTATTAGGGGCGCGAAGAGGACGGTGAAGATGCATTTCGGTGTATACCGAGACAGAGCAGGACAGTCGGACCGGGACGCGTCGCACAGCGAGAAGCGGCCAATGCAGCAGATGGAGAAAGCGCTCTCACTATCATAATTAATGAGTGCAGGACGTTGCTGAGGGAGTACTGCGAGGGAGGGGGGATTGATGGGAGTAAAGGACAAGAACGGAAAAATGACCACCGCATCGGAGATCCCGGATAGAAATGTCGCCTATTTAACGCCTGCGAACACCGGTCAAGCGTAGACGTGAGTGGGTATCCACCTCGGAGTCCGGCTTGTAGTAGACTGGAGCGAAAGGGACAGCGAGGGATAGCGCAACAGGTGGGTGGGAGGAGCGCTTGGCAACCTGTGCGCCATCGGATGATCGGTGCGTTACACAGGTTGACGTGACAATGTAGCCTTCCCGGCAACACTCACCGCCCTTGTTTTTGGAGATTGGCGTAAGTTGCCGACAAGACGAAACAAGATATGAAGTTCCATGCCGAAAAGACCACCCCCTGTGATCCTGGTCAGCACGAGGACCCTAATAATCACACGTGTGACCGGATAAAATAGCGTTCGCGAAGGTTGAAGTGACAGACCGACCTAGCCAGGCCGAATGTTTTGGTATCTGATACCTAGATCCTGGGATTATTTCTGTCAATATCTGATTGACGCCGACAAAGCAAATTTTCTTGACAGACAGATTCGTGTCTAATAAGGTGAGAAAAGTGCTCGATCAGAACCAGGGTGTTCTGGTCTGGCGAGTAGAATAGACCACGATAATAGCGCAGCAGAGCCACCTCGATACCAGAAAGGTCCAGACTGGCAGTGGTTTTTCTTTCCTGTAAATGGCCATTTTGAAATTCCTCGCCGAGCCCGCAGCCTCGATGGGCCGGGTATCGTTATCATTCTGATAGTTACCGAGTCCTTGCCAGAATATGTACATCCTGAGAAATGATAAGAAGGTGGAAAACCGATGCATTGTAACCCTAAAGTTGACGCGATACCCTGCCATAATCGCAGGACGCACGTGTGGCGGTCAAGATTGGGATTGTATTTCTAAAAGTCGATCGGGCTGAATTTCAAAACCGTTCATCCTCCGCAGAAAAAAAGAGAAAAGCAGTCGAACCGTGGCGACGCCATCTCACTCGCTCGCTCTCTCCTCCTCTGTCCTCCACCACCAGCCAGCCAGCCAGCGAGCTAACGACACGACCGCCACGCTCTTTAACTCGGACGGTTCTTCACGACTCTCAGCAATCTCACGCACCTATTTACCTGGCCGATCCTCTTGCGTTTTAATAGTCCCTCAGGTCACCTGTTCGCCTTCCCTCCCATCCGGTGAGCGCTTATTTCCTACAGCTTTCCACCCGCACCAGCCACTTAGTAATTTCTGACGTCAGGCTTTTTAACACCACCGTCCCATTGAAAAGTACATACTTTTTACCTCTGTCCATGTCCCTTTCCATCTCGCTTTAAATCAGATCAGGTATGTGCAATCTTTGGAGCTAAGGACTCCAGTCTCCACTCAACGCTGGCAATTTTGTTGGCAGTCCATCGGTCACCCGCACCCACTCGTCACATTCCAAGGGAGTGCCCGCCAAAAAAAAGGATGAGTGCAACAGTCTGTCTGACAGACACCTCCGTTATACCATTCCCCTCCAAAGAATCTTCCTATGCACTTTCCTCGAACACAGCAGGACGGCCCCTCCCTCACATACCCCGTCGCCCGCGGACCTGTCCTAATGGTCATGGCCATTCGTTTTCCGATTCGTACGTTGTACGGATGCGAGAACCCAGCTCTCTGACGTCCCCGAGTCCCGCTGAGAATATCCCCCCACCTCCCTGCTATGAGTCGGATTCGAGTTCGTCGTCCACGTCTTCTGACGGAATGTGTCCCACCATCGTCACCCGCTCGAAAAACTCTCACACCCACCACACCCACTCTCAGGTTTCTACGGAAACCCCGAGCATCAGAGTGAAGGACGGCGGCCCCGATGACCCATCACGTGATTGGTCCGACGATGACACATCCCCACATTCTTTCAGGCGGATCAACGTGGACAAGTGTGCCTTGGACGAGCCGGCTCTGAAGCATGTCCGTCACGTGTCAGAGCCGAAGGTGAACTCACCTCCGGTATCCCTGCCTCCCGCTCCCCCGTCGGAAATTCGTACCATACGCAAAAAATCGGGCGAACTGGTGAAGCCATCGCTTAAACGTCGGCCGCAACTCTCCGTGGTCACGACTGGTACATCCGCCAAAAGTGCACCAGCGACCCCAACACCAACCAAAGCTGTCCACTTCGACTCCAAGCTAGAACACATCAAGCTGTTCTTGGCGGAACAGAAGCCCCTGGCAGTTTCGCGGGATGGTAGCCCGAATAGTGATACCAGCGGCACGGACGACTTCCCGTCCTTCGTGTATGGAGAACCTCCAAAGGCACAGAAACAGGTTAAGATGAGCATTCGCAATATGCCTCCCACGCCGAGGACAAATGAAGACGTGGCGCTGCAAGAACTTAACCTTTTGGAAGATCAGCGCACTCTTCTTGGCAAAGTGCGAGTCCGCAACGTTGCCTACGAGAAGTGGCTGGCCGCACGATTTACAACAGATTGGTGGCAGACCACAAGCGAGGTGGCTGCGCGGTATGAGAGATCGGTTGAAGGTGGCATGTTTGACATCTTCACGTTTTTCATCCGCTTGCACGACATCTGGAACCGGATCGAAGACAAGTCCCTTTTCATGGCATTGCGGTATGTGGCTGGGGGTAAAGAGTATTGGGATAACAACTGTGGTCAAAACTACCATGTCAAGTTCGTTGCCAACCCGCTATCCGACCGGCAGAGTGGAGCTATGAGTAGCGCAAGCGACGCGACCATGAGGGACTTGAAAATGCGCCTCGAGGAGGTCGCAAGAACGAAGGCCGCACCCAGTGCGGCATCAGCCTCGCCGGTACAAGCATCGTACGGCGGAAGCTACCCTTCTTCGTTATCCTCGCTGAAGTCGCTGTCGCAACGATACGATTTCGGCCCGGCCAACAAATGGAAGTTGCGCCCAACACCTCGCCATACAAGAACACACACATACCCTGCTGCGGGATCATCCCCTCCCCGCAACCCTAGTCCAACAGAGGGAAACGTGGCTGATGCGGACAGGACCGAATCGAAGGAATCCCCTGCCTCCGCAAAAGTGCAACCCCCATCTACGCCGTCGTCATCACCTCTGGCGATGTATAAAGAGACCCCTTCGTTACCTCGCGTGTCCGACACCGACGAGGCCGGCCGTTCAAGTCCCCTTTCCGATCCTTCCAGTCCACTCCACCGTCCACAGGCCCGTGGGAGAAACCATGTGCGAGGGTTTGTGGACCACACTGCTCCCGATTCCCCTACTGTGAAGAGGACCTCGCCTGGTCTTCCGCGGCTCCATTCGTATCCGTTTGGGGGGAATTCGCCGTCCATGGACAGTGGTTTTGGGCGGTTGAGATCACCGCCACCCATTCCAGGTTCTCCGGTGAATGAGGAGACGGAGTCTGCTGAGGTCTCTCCAGCGAAGTCGCCCGCAGGGTCGGACACCACTAGTGAAGATGATTCGGGTGCTTCGCAGGCTGATGCCTACAAGCAATTCGTCAGTCGGTACGTTTTTATTGGCCAGTCGTTCGTGCGCAATCTAACGTCATCGTCTTAGGTACTGTTTCTACACCGGAACAGACTCCCGGCTGGACGACTCGACTAGTATATTTCCACGCCCTCCCCCTACTGCAACCCTTGAACAATATCTACTGTCGCAGTCACCCCCCAATCATACCTTTTCTCCTTGCGTTCGGGACTTGGCGACCTTCAGCTCTGCCCAACGAAACGGAACCGTGACTCCGACTGGGCCCTCGATGACCCCTATTGCCAGTTAGGCAAATTTTTTGAGTCGTCTTGCATTTCGGTCACGGCGACGAAGATTCGAATAGACACATCATCATTTTTTTTTTCTTTCAGTCACCTTGTCATCATCTACACGACGCTGCATAAAAACCCGTTTACGCAAGATATGTCGCAGATTTTTCGCGCACTCTACACAATACGGTATATACACAACCACACATCTTCATGCTTCTTCTCTTTTTTTTTACTGTTTTTCTTTTCTTGTCTACCACACGTCGAATTTTCCTGGTCTCACTGTCTCCTCTCTAATCGTATTGATATTAGTTATCCCATCATGCTCGATGTACATGTAGGATCAGTTTTTTTTTTTATCATCATGGCTCGCGGGGTTGACAGTCCAATAAATGAAGGGAATGTTTGCAAGTCCAGTTAGACGTGCTCGAATCTCAACCATGAAAGACAACGGATGATTACATGTATGTATGATACACAGGTCTGTCACTAATGTCTTCCCCTGCGAGAGCCTCCACGTCCACCATGGTATCCACCTCTCCTTCCACTCCACCCATCATCACCCCGACCACCTCCCCCTGCTCCGGGCCACGTATCCTCCTGAGTTGGAAACGCCCCAACTGGCCTCGTAACACCCGTAGGAGTTGGTACGCTGACAAGTGCTGCATTGAGGTGCTCAGCCGCCCCAAGCCCAGGTATGAAATCGTCCGAGTTCATGCCATCGTCGCCGGAGAACGGCGCACGGGCGTCAGACGAAAGTCCAAACGGTGGGTTACCATTCATAGTCGAATACCCCATCCCGTCCGTATCGTTACCACCCCCCCACAATTTCGCCGTCCCATTACCACCGGCAACAGCAGCACCAGCACTAGCACCGAAACCGTTCCCAAATCCAACGGCACCCGTACCGCCACCATAGCTGAAACCAGGTACCATAACCTCTTCATCTTCCTCTTGTCCACTCATATCCACGACTTCGGGGGGTTTCTCGCCTCCACCCGAGAATACGGACGTGACATCTCCAGGACGTTCTCTCGACCAGAACCGCGTCGTGTGGTCGTTGGAGGCGGTTACGAGGATGTGACCAAGAGGGTGGAAGGCGAGACACCATACGTTGGAATCGTGGGCCTGTGAAAGTGTCGCGCGCGGTCCGTGTGTTGTGAATGAGAAAGGGGATGTGCTTGAGGAGGAAGGTTCGGGCCCTGAGAGGTCCCAGTGCAGTACGGCGCCCTCCGAACCACCGGATACGAGGATGGGGTGGATTGGATGCCAGGTAACAGCTATATGTAGTCCAGGGTGGATGGAACTAAGCCTGGGGCATGGATGAAGAGAGGGATAATACGCACAGCAGACTTCTTTTTTGTGGCCTTTAAGGACGCGAAGTTCTTTCATAGCGCGAATGTCAAAGACGCGGACAGTTTGGTCACGAGATGCACTAGCAACGAGATTGCCGTTGGGAGACCATGCGAGAGCCTGAATGGTGTTCTTGTGCTGATGGCTGGCAAAAAATGTGAACTACATTGATTTCACCAGAATAAAAGAAAGAAAAAAAACCTACAGGGTCGAGAGTATGGTTCCGGTGCGTGGATCCCAGAATTTTATCAGGTTGTCTTTGCTTCCCGATACCAGCAAGCCCTTGGTCGGATGCCACTCGACACATTTTACATCCCACCCGTGTCCTGTTTTCGCGTGCTATCAACAGAAATCGTGGGAGGACCTAGTTTCGTACCTGTGAGAACGCGCTCTTCTCTGCTCTCCTCGAAAGCCCATATCCGAATGGTAGAGTCATCGCTTGCAGTCGCAAACCGTCCATCGTTCGGGCTAAAAGTGAGACCACGGATAGCTTCGCGGTGTCCTTGCCACGCATTCAAGTTATTCATATTGGGTTGAAAATATTTTATGATGCCGCTCTGGTCAGCCGAAGCCAAATATGCCCCCGAATGTGTGAACTGGAATGCCCGAATGGCAGAATCATGGGCTTGCAGGATCGTTTCAAAGTTGAATGTCAGGCCGTTCCAGAGGGTGAACTCTCCGCTCGTCGAACCGGTCAATACACGCCTTCCTTCCGGTGTCCACTGAAAAGGGTGTTGCCAAAGAAGCAGGTCATCGAGTTGTCAAGCCAGAACACATCGAGCACGGACCGTTACGACGTTGACCGGACAACGTATTTTATTCGTAGACGTATGGATAAACTTGGTGCACAGAGACGTCGACGAGTTGCTCGGGTATGCAACAGGAGGGAGAAGCTGAATGGTATCATCATGGATTCAGCATCCGCAGAGCTACTTCTGTAGGGAACAATTCTTACGTCGATTATGTATGGTGGAGCGGGTCTCATACACGGTACATAGGTCGGATTCGGGCGATGTTTTCGCAACTGCGAGGAGTGGGGACAACGCAATGATTTCGGGTTATTACAGCGAGTCGACATGCACCTCTCATAACTCACCAGAGCCCATCTACCCATTCCACCATTGTAGTCCACGGTCCGACGAGGTCTCGTTTTCTTGACAGCCTTTCCGTCTGCTAACTGCCTGGCCGTAGCCATTTCCTGTTCGAGTACTCGTGCATCGTCGACTGGTGGCGGTTGTGGCCCACTCAAATATCTCTTAGGCGTCCATTCGTGTTCCCAAGATGCGGGACGTGGGATTGCGGTTGGTGGGAGAAGTAATGGAATTGAAGCAGTCATGATGCGCTAGCGCAATACGCGCTAATTACAGACCACAAGCATTATTGGCGAGCAAAAGGCGTTTGAGCTGGTTTGGCGGAGTGGCTGTGCTACGACACTTCCAGCTTCAATGATATCTAAGGAAAGCCGGACGGTCTAGATATCACTCGAGAGTCGCTAGGTAAGAGCTGGATCATTTCGTGCTGCACTGAACCGTTCCTTCAATCTCAATAGCACTTCCTGGATAACAACAGCGAGTTCGGACGCGGCATAATACGGAAGATTGGCAATCGAATCTTTAGGTTGTTTGGGAGGTTTTGAAGTCAAAGCTCGTGAACGTGTTAAACACAACCGCAACTCGGCTTCCCCGGTCTCGCTCTTACTCCCGGTAAGCCGCTCGAGTGCTGACGTCGTTAAGGATACGCGCAATTCAATGAAGCCGATAATCTCGGAGATGCCATTGATCCGGATGCTCTGAGTACATCAGCTAGGACATGCCAAGCTGCAACCTCCGCTGCGTCAGGAGGTTTTGACTAGTGCACAGGACGATTTTCTGACTCATCCTCAGAAAGTATGTCAAGTCGTCGAACTCCAAGAGTCGTATCTCGCAACGCAAACAACGGACGAGACAGTGCATATGCACACCTTCTGAAACTGGCTTGCCGACCACGCTGAGGCATCGTTCCCTGGACTGACCACTACTGGTACACTCATTCAATACACATGTGACGAGGACTGACAGGCTGTTCCAAGCATCGTTGCCATATCCCGAAACTGACAGGTCTCCAATGAAGTTAGCTATCGCCTCGTAGCTGTCAGGTCGCCGCTCTGGTCGGCGTCCTGTCTCAAGTACCCCTCCCGCACCATTGAGGCATCGAATTGAGCCAAGGTAAGTGTATCAAGTGGGTTCTTCCTTACGACCGTTGATCCGCTGCTGTTCAGCGACCATCAAAGTATAGCAGATCGCCATGGTTCCACCAGTGGACGTGTAGTCTTGTCAACTTGCCCAGCGTCTTGGGGCACACTATATAACCTCCACAGATTTCGCCACTGAAGCAGCAGCGGACTCAGACACAACATGTCTTCTACTACTTCTACCATGTGCACGGCGGCCTACGATAATCTGCTGGCAGTTTATCGTTCAACCTCTATCCTCAGCGTCCTCGCAGGCATAGCTGGTGTCTTGGTTCTACGCGGCACCTTGCGTGCAGCTCGAAGGAAACTCAAGAACACCAGTCTTCGCGGACCACCCGGCGCGCATGCCATATTCGGGGCATCCAAAGATCTGTTCGAGGCGCCGGACACAGGGGAGATCTTTGAAACGTGGGCCGAAGAATATGGTGTGGCCTACGAGGTTCCAACGAGTTTCGGTGGGAAGAAGATCATGTTGTGCGATCCAAGAGCCCTCGCACACTACTATGCCAGAGAAACCTGGACATACATACTAACTGACTCGACTAGAGCATTCCTCGAACGCGGGGTATGTCCCACTCAACAATTCCTCGCGCTTTGCATTTACAACTCCATATCCAGTTCGGGAGAGGAATACTGTGGTCGCACGGAGAGGATCACAAGAGGTAACATCGATATGCCGAGGTCAAAGTGACATGCTAACCCTTGATCCCAGACAACGCAAGTCCTTATCTCCTGCTTTTAGCCACGCTGCCCTGCGGAAACTCGCCCATGTGTTCTACAATTGTGCTCATAAGGTAAAGCTTATCAAACACGTTTTGACATAATTTCCGAAACTAAACATTGATGGCCCAGACGAAAGCCGGCTGGGACTCTTTGATCGACCTGAGTGGCGGTGAAAGTGCTGTCATCGAAATCCAAGATTGGATGAACCATATCTCGTGAGCCAATGATGTGGTTACATTTGTTGACGTTTGTCTGAACGCTTTCTCTAGTCTGGATACTATTGGGATGGCAGGGTTCTCTCACGAGTTTGGCTCCCTTGACGGTAAACCGGCCACGATCCAGAAAGTATTCAGTGCCTTCGACACGTCGGCCAAGAAATCGTTCATCGATATTGCCGTCGTCCTCTTCGCAGACGTGTTCCCCGTGTTTTCCTACATACCAGTATCATGTGTTCAGTCACTCACCGATATGCAAGCGACGCTGTCGGGTGTGGCGAAGCAACTCCTAGACAGGATGGAGAAAGAGAAAAAGGACGGTGTCATTGACGGCAAAGAGGACAAGTCCATCATTGGAGTGCTTAGTGCGTCGTCTCACTACGATCGGAGGATAGGCTTACCAAGGTCCCCCTATAGTCAAAGCTACTGAAGCGGAGGGCGAGCGGCATGTGACCCCCGACGAAGTGCTGTCGTCCGTGAGTAATTAGTGATCCAACCCTTGATAAGCTATCACTTACCGTCCGGGACCACCAGATGAAAGAGTTACTTCTTGCTGGTTACATAACTACATCGAGTGAGTCTTGTGTTTTGACAAGGCTCGTGAATCGCCATAACGGTCTTTCCAGACAGCTTGACCTGGACACTGGTTGAACTTGCGCGCAACCCAGACATCCAAACCAAGCTGCGGGACGAGCTTTTGGCCTTTGGCTCAGAACCAACCTATGATCAGTTGCAGAGTAGCCTGACGCTACCTTACCTTGACGCCGTGGTACATGAGTCTCTTCGTATCCATCCTCCCCTGACAGACTTCGTCCGCGTGGTAAGTCGATTCGCAAAGAACTCATATTTCTTCCCATTGACCATCATGTCACATTCTCAGGCAACGGAGGACGACGTCATCCCTCTCTCGGAACCTGTCATTACCAAGTCCGGTCAAGCCGTTAACAGCATATCTGTAGCGCGTGGGACGAAAATAGGGCTACCCTTGGCATGCATCAACCGATCCACTGCCATCTGGGGACCAGACGCGAAGGTCTTCCGTCCAGGACGTTGGCTTGAGAAAGATGGTATCCCAAAGAAGGCACAGGATGTCCAAGGATATCGCCACCTGTTGACCTTTGCTGATGGGCCGAGGAATTGTCTTGGAAAGGGCTTTGCGGTATCTGAAATGAAGGTGGGTTCTAAGTTACTCCATGCTATTGGGGTATGCTAATACATCTATGCGTAGGCGGTGCTGTCGGTGCTAGTGAAGAGTTTCGCATTCGAGATGCGAGACGGTCCCAAAACACAAATTGAACTATGCCAAGGAATACTACCCAGGCCTCGAGTAGTCGGTGAAGAAGGGGCGGCGATGCCGTTGCGCGTGACCCGGTACGAGGGCTTTTGATTCATTGATGGCAGATGGACGATGGCAGGAGCCGTCCTTTGCTGTGACGAATTACTTGAACTATCTTTAATATTCATCGTCGATGATGGACGATCTATCAGTGGGTCAGCCACCGCTAAACATATACACTAGACTGCATATACATACCTTGATACCACAACGCACTGGATGCGTCGATGTAATCCTGCCAATTAGGATCCCTCACCAGATCTTGCCCAATAATCCACATTTTTTTCCACATTCTATCCGAGCATTGTGCATACCCTGAGTTGGTTGGGGTCCTGTAGCACGTCCCGGGTTTGTCCACTAGCTCATCACGGAGTGGGAGGAAGCTGGCTCAGAGTAAGTTCTGTGGCAAACTAGGCCTGACGTGATGTACTATGAGAACAGGCCATCCTCCATAATGTTCTTGAACCTGGCACTCGCAGAAAGTCAGAATGTACAAATGGAAGCACTGGGAGCCCACACCATATATACAAGACCAAGCAACAGATCAACTTCAAGCTTCATCATACTCGACATCCACTGATAACACCGCCTCCCCTAATTTCAGTCCGTCCTAAGTTGTTCGTAAGTTGCCCATGAAGCAGACACCGTTAGGGACCCTCGAGCTGTCTCTACTACACTTGCACTTGAGTGCCCCGAAGTTCTTACTATGTAACAACCAAGCCTTGTTCTTACTCTCGGTGGGAGTTGGCCGCTTGCGGGTATCCCCCCACTGGGGGAGTATGACCGGTGACCCTCAAAGCTTCCATCTAGGACAGAACCCATCCGGAGGGACGGAATCCCGCAGATCCACCCTAGGGCCGGCCTGGCGGCCAGTATGCCGTACCTGGCTTTCTCTTCGCTCCGACTTTTCTCGCTACCTTACATATGTCATCTCTGCTAGCAACCAACCCTAGCTCGACACCTCAAGGCCTCATCGCCACTGTAACAGCACAAGGCTATTTACATAGAGTAATATACGACTGCTTCCGCATCCTGGAATATGCGTCCTGACTCTCTCGGCAAGTAGGCTGGGTCATATTTGTACTACGTCATTAACGATCTCCTGACCCGTTCATTCCATCTCAATAGCATAACATGGTTCTTGGTCGTCCGATGCCTCCCGCCACCTCTTATTTTTGGTTATCTTTTACTTCAACTGTCATTCCGGTTCCGTGACATCGCAACTTCATGGCTGCAAGTTCTGCAGCCTCCCTTTTTTATATGTACTGGTCCCATTTTTTCCAACACCCCCAGGACCCAGCTCAATTGATCAGTATGAGAATGACTCGGAGGGTGATCATGCATCTGGCTCGCAGCTTACGCGGTCTAGATCGCAACCTACCTGTGCGTAGCATAAGAGTCACCGCAGTCCATCGGCACTTCGTGGAAGTGCAACTTCCTAACCAGCGTGACACTCACTGTATCCCCCGCATTTCTTTCAACTTTACTCCACCCAGTTCTGACTAGACGGCAACCCGCAAACAATTTCCACCTGGCCTCGCATATGCCACAACTTTCAATGGCTGTCAGGCACTTACGCTACAGCAATCTGTCGTTGACTGCGCATTGACCCCTTCTCCCACAGACAGTTGTACACTGCCCTCTCCTGTGTAAGACGTCGAGTGCACACTTTACTTCTCTTTACAGAGTCCGACGACGAGGAACCGTGCACGAGCATAGTATACAAGAGACTGTTACTGTAGTACAATCACGTCCGAAGGCCATGCCACGCTTGTATCTTACAAGAACCTCACTTGACGTTGGAGCCGTCGCTGCCATAGAACGGTGTCAATTATTCAGGGGAAACGGGGTATGTCCCGTTGCAGTACGGGGGGCGAACGGACAGGAAGGTGCAGAACGAATCGACAGCAGCTGCAAAGAACTTCGGCTGGGCGGAAGCTCTCATGCTCGGGGAATGGCAAATATACAGAGAGCGGATCTAGGTTGTGGTATTAAAGCACAGCCACTACGCACGTCTGCGGCACAGAACACGACTTCAGCGAACATTTTCAAGCTACTACATACCACCACGAGAGCGACAATACGCGCAATTCATCGAAGTACGGCTGATATCGACATTTACAAAGGGTGACGAGATGTCGACGCCAGCCAAGAATCGACCTAACGCTGCTCTGCACCCATAGACTGGAATGATGAGAATGTGAAACCGGCGGGGATGGTTTGGCCCAAGCGCGAGGATTGGTAAGTCGCAGCTGGGAACCTAAAAAAGATGGGCGATCCAGCATGAACCAGCCAGGTGCTACTTACACTACCTTTTGTTACACCCCTTGCTTCTGAACCCTAGGAAGCGAACAAGTGCTCGACCAAGCCAGTGGAGGCTACAGCACACGAGTCGGACCCGGTCTTGAGCAACCAAAGCGCGATTCGCAGTGGAAGGCCAACGGTCGACACAAAGATCACCACTGCCACAAAAAAGAAGACTAACAATTACGAATGACGTGCGCCACGAATCCTTCACGCTGATCCAGCGAAACCGAGGCACTTGCCCCATTCTGGTACTTTAGGAAGATAATAGGTGAGTGCATACCAAGGGATGAATGAGAACCATCAGTTCCATCAAAAACTTCAGTCAGATTCCCTTACCCGAACCCGATACAGGTGGAGAGTTTTCAGCGACAAACTACGGACTGGAAGGTCAGACGAGACTGAACGCTTCATTCAACTTTGTTGACTGACCTTCGGCACTGCGCTCACAATTTTGGATACAAATGAAGGAGTTTCGCCCGAAGCAATGGCAATCGTTGAAGAGGTGATTACAGCCCACTGCACCGCGTTGCAAGTAACTCTGGGATAAATTTTGGGCTTTCAGGGTGACCTTGTAAATGCATCTCTGGCTAAAGACGGACCCAATCTGGTTCGGTATGAACTTTTTTTCTCCGAGTTATGTGAGTGGTACGGTGTCTGCAATTGGCTGTAATAATGGAGCGACGCCTCTGAACTGAGAAGACTGTAAAAGTGCCTCATCCAGATCGAAAATACCCACCTCCGCTTCCGCTCCACCTATCATCACCCCGACCACCTCCCCCTGCTCCAGGCCGCGTATCCTCCTGAGTCGGAAACGATCCACCTGGTCTCGTAACACCCGTAGGAGTCCGTACGCTTACGGAGGCTGCATTAAGGTGTTTAGCCGCCCCAAGCCCGGGTATGAAATCGTCCAAGTTCGTACCCTCGTCACCAGAGAAGGGTACACTGGCGTCCGAAGAAGGTCCAAACGGTGGGTTACCATTCGTAGTCGAATACCCCATCCCGTCCGTATCGTCTCCGCCCCACAATTTCGCCGTCCCATTACCTCTGGCAGCAGCAACAGCAAAGCCCCCAAATCCATCGGTACCAGTACCGCCGCCATAGCTAAAACGGGTACTATGACCTCTTCGCCTTCCTCTTGTCCACTCATATCTGCTTTGGGCGGCTTCTCGCCCCCCTGAGAATACGACCGTAACATCTCCAGGACCATCCCTCGACCGGAATCGCGTTACGTGGTCATTGGAGGCAGTTACGAGGATGTGACCGAGAGGGTGGAAGGCGAGATACCATACGTTGGAATCGTGGGCCTGTGAGAGCGTCGCACGCAGTCCGTGCGTTGTGAATGAAAAAGGGAATGTGCCTGAGGGGGAAGGTTCGGGCCCTGAGAAGTCCCAGTGCAGCACAGCGCACTTCGAATCACCAGATACGAGAATGGGATGGATGGGATGCCAAGTGACAGCTGTATGCCGCCCAGGAGTGCGTGGAATTAGCCTGGGGCATGGATGAAGGGAGGGATAATACGCACAACAGACTTCTTTTTTATGGTCTGTAAGGATGCGAAGTTCTTTCGTAGCGCGAATATCGAAGACGCGGACGGTTTGGTCACGAGATGCACCGGCAACGAGATCGCCATTAGGAGACCATGAAAGAGCCTAAACGGTGTTCTTGTGCTGATGGCTGGCCAAAAAATGTGAATTGCATTGTTTCATCAAATTAAAAGGAGAAACCTACAGAGTCAAGAGTATAGTTCCGGTGCGCGGGTCCCAGAATTTTATCAAGTCGACTTTACTCCCCGATACCAGAAGGCCCTTGGTCGGATGCCACTCGACGCATTTTACATCCCATCCGTGTCATGTTTTACGCGAGCTATCAACAGAAATCGTGGGAGGACCTAGTTTCGTACCTGCGAGAACGCGTCCTTCTCTGCACTCCTCGAAAGCCCATATCCGAATGGTAGAGTCGTCGCTTGCAGTCGCAAACCATCCATCGTTTGGGCTGACAGTGAGACCACGGATGGCTTCGCGGTGCCCCTGCCACGCAATCAAGTTGCTCATATTGGGTTTATGATGCCGCTCAAGTCAGCCGACGCCAAATATGCTCCCGACTGTGTGAACTTGGAATGCGTTGAATGTCAGGCCGTTCCGGAGGGTGAATTCTCCGCTTGTCGAACCGGTCAATACACGCCTTCCTTCCGGTGTCCACTGAAAAGGGGGTTGCCACAAAAAAAAAGCAGGTCATCGGTTGTCAAACCAGAACACCTGGGCACGGACCATCACGACGTTGACCGGATAACGTATTTTATTCGTGGACGTATGGATAAACTTGGTGCACTGAGACGTCGAAGAGTTGCTCCGGTATGCAACAGGAGGGAGAAGCTGAATGATATCATCATGGATTCAGTATCCGCAGAGCTACTTCTGTAGGAGACGATTCTTACATCGACTATGTACGGTGGAGCGAGTCTCATACACGGTACATAAGTCGGATTCGGGCGATGTTTTCGCAACTGTAAGGAGTTGGGATAACGCAATCATTTGGGTTATTACAGCGAGTCGACGTGCACCTCTCATAACTCACCAGAGCCCATCTACCCAATCCGTCATTGTAGTCCACTGTCCGACGAGGTCTCGTTTTCTTGACAACCTTTCCGTCTGCTAACTGTCGGGCCGTAGCCATTTCCTGTTCGAGTACTCGTGCATCGTCGACTGGCGGCGGTTGTGGCCCACCATCAGCAAAACTGCCCAAAGCTAGCAGAGCCCGGCAGAATCCGGTCCTCTTAGCATGGCCTAGCTAGGCCTCGTAAGAGCTCACACATTTCTGCTAGGCCTAGCTAGACCTAGCTAGACCTCACCAGAGTCACCTGGGTGTTGCTTTGAACTCGCTGACCACTGCTAGGTCATGACGTCTTTTACGAGGCCTAGCAAGGCCTAGCTAGGCAACGAAAGCGTTGAACTTCAAACTCGCAAGTGTATATATTATGTATACCATCACTAATACTAGACTTGCTAGTTGGTATACCTTACTGTTGCTGTAACGGATGTAACACACTAGATTCAATAGTACTACGTAAGTGGAAGACACTTGGCATATTTGCCATCTCAATCAGCCAGACTGTCAGGCATAATTAGATCACCGTACGTGGAATCTTCGCTCAAGACTTTAGCACACCAGTAGGATTTAGACTTGGTGAAATAATGACTTGAATTAGCAAACAGTGACAAACAATCTGGACTCGGCGAAATAATGACTTGAATCGACAAATTGTAACAAACAATAACCCTTTCATCATCCACCATGTCTCTGCTGCATTCAGGCGACCGAAGTCGAACTTTCCTGTACGTGGAAGGATGAAACCATCCTAGATTGTCTACCCACGAAGAGAACAAATTACCTTCACCTCTACCAACTTGTCTTTGAGTTGTAGGCATTACAGGTGCCGTCCCACACACCACTAACGCTTGGCCTAGTGACTCACCCTCCTCAGGCAACCTCACCCACTGGCACTCCATGACCTTCTCAGTGTCAGGGACTGTCTGCGTCAGCCAAAATTGAAACCCTGTTGCAGAAAACCTTCCCTACCAGACTATATGCGCACGTACCCTTTTTGTTTTCTCTTCTCCCTTACTTACTAAGCTACTGGATTACAGTACTGGCTGGATCATGGTTGCGTTGCATTTTTTGCTTTCGCATGAGGTAGTTTTCTTGTCATTTCTATTTCACTTTTCGCAGTGCGTCAGATAGAGCTTGGTATATATTTCCTTGCATGTCATCCCACTCGTCTCACGTGCTTCACTGCAGTTGCTATTGCCCGCAAAGCTTTCCCTCTTCGTATACACCCCGGATGCTCAGTGGCTTCACGTTCACCTCGCATTGATACCATGCGGTTTGGTATTGGTTGGATTTCCCTTGCATACTTTTACAATATCTGCCCTAATGTATAGTACATGCTAATAAAATGTGGTTTGGTGACGAAAATCAGTCCGAGCAAGGCCTAGTAAGGCGGTGGTAGTAGTGGCAAGAGCTAGCAAGTGGTGGAATGCCTAGCAAGGCCTTGCAAGGTCTTGCGAGGCTTGCTCAGCCTAGTAGAAGCTGCGAGGCTAGCAGTGCCTTGGCTAGGCGGAGTACATCCTTGCTAGGTGCTGCTCGGCCTCGCAGCTTCTACCAGGCTAGGTAAGCCTAGCAAGGCCTAGCAAAGGCCTTGCTAGATCTGGACCATTTTGCTGATGACTCAAATATCCCTTAGAGCTCGTTTAGCGGAGTGGCTGTGCGACGACATTTGCAGCTCACTCGCCTCGACTCGCTAGGCAAGTAAGTCACTTGGGCTTCGTACTACGTCGTTAAAGATCTCCTGACCTGTTCCTTCAATCTCAACAGCACTTCCCCGACAACAACGGCAAGTTCAAACACGCCATAATACTGAAAATTGGCAATCGGGTCTTTAGGTTGTTTGGGAGGTTTTGAAGTCAAAGCTCGTGAACGTGTTAAACACAACCGCAACACGGCATCCTCGGCCTCGCTCTTACTTCCGGTAAGCCGCTCGAGTGCTGACGTCGTTAAGGATACACGCAATTCAATGAAGCCGTTAATCTCGGAGATGCCATTGATCCGGATGCTCTAAGTACATCAGCTAAGGCATGCCAGGCTGCAACCTCCGCTGCGTCAGGAGGTTTTGACTAGTGCACAGGACGACTTTCTGACTCATGTTCAGTAGGTATGTCAAATCGCGGAACTTCAGGAGTCGTATCCTGCGACGCAAACAACCAACGAGGCAACGCAGACGCATGTCTATTGAAGCTGGCTCGTCGAATACGTCAGTTTATCGTTGCCTGGACTGACTACTGGTACGCTCATTCAATACACATGTGACGATGACTGAAAGGCTGTTCCAAGTATCGTTGCCATATCCCGAAACTGACAGATACCCAATGAAGTTAGCTATCGCCTCGTAGCTGTCAGGTCGCCGTTCTGGTCGGCGTCCTGTCTCAAGTACCACTCCCGCACCATCGAGGCATCGAATTGAGCCAAGGTAAGTGTATCAGGTGGGTTCTTCCTTACGACCGTTGATCCGTTGCTGTTCAGCGACCATCAAAGTATAGCAGATCGCCATGGTTCCACCAGTGGACGTGTAGTCTTGTCAACTTGCCCAGCGTCTTGGGGCACACTATATAACCTCCACAGATTTCGCCACTGAAGCAGCAGCGGACTCAGACACAACATGTCTTCTACTACTTCTACCATGTACACGGCGGCCTACGATAATCTGCTGGCAGTTTATCGTTCAACCTCTATCCTCAGCGTCCTCGCAGGAATAGCTGGTGTCTTTGTTCTACGCGGCACCTTGCGTGCAGCTCGAAGGAAACTCAAGACCACCAGTCTTCGCGGACCACCCGGCGCGCATGCCATATTCGGGGCATCCAAAGATCTGTTCGAGGCGCCGGACACAGGGGAGATCTTTGAAACGTGGGCCGAAGAATATGGTGTGGCCTACGAGGTTCCAACGAGTTTCGGTGGGAAGAAGATCATGTTGTGCGATCCAAGAGCCCTCGCACACTACTATGCCAGGGAAACCTGGACATACGTACTAACTGACTCGACTAGAGCATTCCTCGAACGTGGGGTATGTCCCACTCAACAATTCCTTGCACTTTGCACTTACAATTCGAGATCCAGTTCGGGAAAGGAATACTGTGGTCGCACGGAGAGGATCACAAGAGGTAACATCAACAACACTCTTAGGTCAAAATGACGTCCTAACCTCTGCTCCCAGACAACGCAAGTCCTTATCTCCCGCTTTTAGTCACGCTGCCCTGCGGAAACTCGCCCATGTGTTCTACAATTGTGCTCATAAGGTAAAGCTTATCAAACACGTTTTGACATGATTTCGGAAACTAAACATTGATGGCCCAGACGAAAGCCGGCTGGGACTCTTTGATCGACCTGAGTGGCGGTGAAAGTGCTGTCATCGAAATCCAAGATTGGATGAACCATATTTCGTGAGCCAATGATCTGGTTACATTTGTTGACGTTTGTCTGAACGCTTTCTCTAGTCTGGATACTATTGGGATGGCAGGGTTCTCTCACGAGTTCGGCTCCCTTGACGGTAAACCGGCCACGATCCAGAAAGTATTCAGTGCCTTCGACACGTCGGCCAAGAAATCGTTCCTCGATATTGCCGTCGTCCTCTTCGCAGACGTGTTCCCCGTGTTTTCCTACATACCGGTATCATGTGTTCAGTCACTCACCGATATGCAAGCGACGCTGTCGGGTGTGGCGAAACAACTCCTAGATAGGATGGAGAAAGAGAAAAAGGATGGAGTTATTGACGGCAAAGAGGACAAGTCCATCATCGGAGTGCTTAGTGCGTCGTCTCACTATGATCAGAGGATAGGCTTACCAAGGTCCCCCTATAGTCAAAGCTACCGAGGCGGAGGGCGAACGGCATGTGACCCCCGACGAAGTGCTGTCGTCGGTGAGTAATTAGTGATCCCACTCTTGATAAGCCATCATTTACGGTCCGGGATCGCTAGATGAAAGAGTTACTTCTTGCTGGTTACATAACTACATCAAGTGAGTCTTGTGTTTTGATAAGGCTTGTTGACCGCCCTAACGGTCTTTCCAGACAGCTTGACCTGGACACTGGTTGAACTTGCGCGCAACCCAGACATTCAAAGCAAGCTGCGGGACGAGCTTTTGGCCTTTGGCTCAGAACCAACCTATGATCAGTTACAGAGCAGCCTGACGCTACCTTACCTTGACGCCGTGGTACATGAGTCTCTTCGTATCCATCCCCCCCTCACAGATTTCGTCCGTGTAGTAAGTCGATTTGCAGAGAAGTGATATTCCTTCCCATTGACCATCACGATCTCAGGCAACGGAGGACGACGTCATACCTCTCTCGGAACCTGTCATTACCAAGTCCGGTCAAGCCGTTAACAGCATATCTGTAGCGCGTGGGACAAAAATAGGACTACCCTTGGCATGCATCAACCGATCCACTGCCATCTGGGGACCAGACGCGAAGGTCTTCCGTCCAGAACGTTGGCTTGAGAAAGATGGTATCCCAAAGAAGGCACAGGATGTCCAAGGATATCGCCACCTCTTGACCTTTGCTGATGGACCGAGGAATTGTCTTGGCAAGGGCTTTGCGGTATCTGAAATGAAGGTGGGTTCTAAGTTCCTGCATGCTGTTGGGGTGTGCTAATACACCTATGCGTAGGCGGTGCTGTCAGTGCTGGTGAAGAGTTTCGCATTCGAGATGCGAGACGGTCCCAAAACACAAATTGAACTATGCCAAGGAATACTGCCCAGGCCTCGAGTAGTCGGTGAAGAAGGGGCGGCAATGCCGTTGCGCGTGACGCGGTACGAGGGCTTTTAATTCATTGATGGCAAATGGACGACGGCGGGAGCCGTCATTTGCTGTGACAAACTATTCGGACCATCCTTAACACTCGTCGGTGGCGGACGATCTACCAGTGGGTCAACTACCGCTACACATATACACTAGACTGCATAATTATATTGATACCACAACGCACTGGATGCGTCGATGTAATCCCATCAATTAGGATCCCTCACCCTATTATCCTCGTTAATCCGTATTCTTTTCCACATTCCATCCGAGCATTGAGCATACCCTGAGTTGGGTGGGAGCTGCAAGACGTCCCATATTTGTCCACCAGCTCATCACGGAGTGGGAGGAGGCTGGTTCAGAGGCAATTCTGTGGCAAACTTGGCCTGCCGTGATGCGTGAGAACAGGCTGTCCTCCATAATGTTCTTGAACCTGGCACTCGCAGGAAGTCGGAACGTCCAAATGCAAGCACCGGAAGTCCACACCTTATATTCACGACCAAGCAAGAGATTATCACCTTCATACTTGACATCTATTGATGATACCACTTCCCCTGATTTCAATCCCTCCCTGTTCGTACTAGTTGCCCATGAAGTAGACATCATTAGTGGCCCTCGAGCTGTCCCTGCCGCAGTTGCACTCGAACGCCCTGGAGTTCTTACTACTATCTAAACCTTTTGTTCTTACTTGGTGGGAGTTGGCCGCTTTCGGGCCTCCCAATGGTGCAGTACGACCCACCGAGGAGTTGGTCTTATACTTGCGGTGACATCAGGGTGGGACGAGAGCTTCCATGTGGGACAGAACCCATCTGGGAGACGGAACCCCGCAGATCCACCCTAGGGCCAGCCTGGTATCCAGTATGCCATACCTGGCCTTCGCCAAGCTCCTGGCAGGACTTTTCTGGCTACTTTGCCATGTCACCTCCGCTAGAAACCAACCCTTAGCTCGAGCCTTCAAGGCCTCATTGTCATGGCACAAGGTCATTTACATAGTAGAGCAACATAGAACTGCCTCTCCTCGTCTTGGAATGTCTGTCACAACTCGGTAAGTAGGCAGGATCATTTTTGTACTACGTCGTGAACGATCTCCTGACCCGCTCATTCGCAATAGCGTAGCATGGTTCTTCGTCATCCGATGCCTCTCGCCATGTCTTATTTTTGGTTATCTTTCGCTTCAACTGTCGTTCCGGTTCCGCGACATCGCAAGTTCACGGCTGCAAGGTCTGCAGCTTCTCTTTTAGTATATATATACCTGTCCCTTTTTTTTTTCCCCAACACTCCCAGGACTCAGCTCAATTGATCGAATGATGTCAGTAAAGTGCGTTGTAGTTGGCGATGGCGCTGTCGGCAAAGTATATTGCATTTCCAACCCTTTTGATCGTTTTTAACACTGAAGCGCGACCCGTAGACATCTTTATTGATGTCATACACTACCAACAAATTCCCCAGCGAGTTTGTTCCGAAGGTAAGCAGTGCGGTGTCCGTGGACTCCTGTAGCGGACGTAAACCTGCAGCCAGGTCTTCGATAACTACGCCGTAACTGTGATGATTGGTGAAGAACCCTATACTATTGCATTGTTCGATACTGCCTGTCCGTCTTGCTTCTCCCTTCGCACGTGGTAAGACGAGGGGACTGACACGTGGGTGGATGTTGTCTAGGCCAAGAGGACCACGACCATCTTCACCCGCTATCATACCCTCAGACGGACGTATTTCTGGCGTGCTTCAGCGTGACATCTCCAGCATCTTTCGAGAACGTGAAGGTGAAATGGTTCCCTGAAGTACACCACCATTGTCCTTGCGCGCCATGTCTTATCGTTGGCACCCAAATTGATCTGCGAAACGACCAAGCGGTTATCGAGAAGCTTGCAAGGCAGAAACAAAAGCCGGTTTGGGCTGAGGCAGGCGAGTGCCTTGCCAGAGAACTTGACGCAGTCAAGTACGTGGAGTGCTCGGCCTTGACACAGGAAGGTTTGAAGAATGTTTTTGATGAGGTGACTTGATTTGCCTCTTGGAACTCGTAAGTCCAACGAAGTTAATTACCACACAGGCTATTGCCGCCGCCCTCGAGCCTTCCAGTGGTCAAGAAAAGAAATATATGTGTCATCGTTTAATGTATGACCCTCTTTCCATGATGACCTCTATGTTTCAACCCTCACCTTCTGTGTCATATTTCCCTATCATATTCCCTCACTCGATGTTTCCGGTTGTTACAACTGCCAGCTTGCGCACTACTTCGAGTCCATACTTGCAAGACGCATACACATATCAGCATCTGGTGCTGTCAGTGCTGGTGAAGAGTTTCGTATTCGAGATGCGAGACGGTCCCAAAACACAAATTGAGCTATGCCAAGGAGTACTGCCCAGGCCCCGAGTAGTCGGTGACGAAGTCACAGCGATGCTGCTGCGCGTGACTCGGTACGAGGGCTTTGAATCATTGATGGCAGATGAACGACGGCAAAAACCGTCATTTTCTGCGACAAACTACTTGAGTTATCCTTAACTTTCGTCGTCGATGATGGACAATCTATCAGTGGGTCAACCGTCGCTATGCATATACACCAGATTGCATACATACCTTGATACCACAATGCACTGGGTGCGTCGATGTAATCCCCTCAATTAGGATCCCTCGTCGTGTTTCGCCCATTAATCCACATTCTTTTCCGTATTCCATCCACCATCGGGCATACCCTGAGTTGGGCGCTGCAAGACAGTTTGGAATACCCCACCATGGACCCGAATTATGAGCCAGTCTGTCCACCAGCTTATCACAGAGTGGGAAGAAGTTGGCTCAGAGTAAGTTCTGCGGCAAGCTTAGCGTACCGTGATGCGTGAGAACGGGCCATCCTCCATGATGGACCACAACGCCCTCGAACCTGGCACTCGCAGTAAGTCAGGATGTACAAATGCAAGCACCGGAAGTCTGCACCGTATATGCACGACCAAGCGGTGGTATTTGACATCCATCGATGACACCACCTCTGATTTCGATCCGTCCCTGTTCATAGTCGCCCATGAAGCGGAGAGCGTTAAGGGCCCTCAAGCTGTCTCTGCCGAGACTGTACTCGAGTGCCCTGAAGTTCTTCCTGGCGGTCTCGATAAGACCAGTGCTGGGAGCGGACTTATCCGCTTAGAGCCGCAGCACCATACTCTTATCTTCGATGACGATGACAACGGAGAAGGTAGTAGCGACAAAGAATCCCTAAACTCAGTCTGCTACAATTACTGGTGGACAGGTGCATCTTTCTCATGTTCGTGATTTGCAAGAACCCGTGTGCACAGTGTACTATCGAGGATCGATCTCCCCGCGGCGGCGAGGGCAACTTGCCCTTGTGGAATGAATATGTTAGACTTGAGTTCTAAGTTTCTCCCAATATTCTGCGAACACGTCTGCACGAATGGAACTGGTGCTCGTCGCGTTTGGTGTTGTTTACTTGCTGTGTATACCTGTTCTAATAAACTATCTCTGAGCAGGTGCGTTCGACTACTACTTCGACGTAATACCCCTGCGCACGACCACCTCGACTCATCATCATCTGCCTCCGCTGCAGCTGGCCGTCGTCGCCCTTTCTCTTCAAGTGGGTGATCGGACTCGCCTTCAGACACTGAGGATACATCCTTCTTTTCCCCAGATATTGCCATGATAAGCGCAGGAAGCTTACTGACCATGCTTGGGAGGAGCGTATGCGAGCCATCTCGGTCTGCGACCGCGAGAGAGAGGGAGCGGCTCGGACGTTTGGGATGCGTGTTATCGCCTATGAGCACAAGCGTAGAACGCGAGAGAGCACATCTGTCTCGTACGAACGTCCCCGTTTCCACATTTCTGAAGCAGCAATGTCATCTTCTTTTTCATCCCTTCTAAAATGACAGTCCAATCTATAATAAGATACTGGCCCAGCGGGCCGTCACGGGAGAGTAGGTAGAAGGTTCACCCAGACCAGTGGAATATCCGTCCTGACTCGCTACGCAAGTATGCTAGATCATTTTCGTACTACATCGTTAACGATCTCCTGATCTATTCCTTCCGAATCTCGATAACATGGAATGGTTCTTGGCGACACGACGCCTCCCGCCACCTCTTATTTTTGGTTGTTCATATCAGCCGTCGTTCCAGTTCCATGACATTGCAAATTCATGGCTGCAAGTTCTACAGCCTTTTTCGTACACCTGTTCCGTTTTTTCGTCGCCCTCAGGACCCAGGTCGATCGATTCACCATGGTAAAGTGTGTTGTAGTTGGCGATGGTGCTGTCGGCAAAGTATATCGCACTTCCAACCCTTTTGATCGTTTTTGAAACTGAAGCGTGCCTCGTAGACGTCTTTATTGATATCATACACTACCAACAAGTTCCCTAGCGAGTATGTTCCGACGGTAAGCAGCACGGCGCGCGCGAACTCCTGTAGTGGACAAAAACCTGCAGCCAGGTCTTCGATAACTATGCCGTAACTGTGATGATTGGTGAAGAACCCTACACTATTGGGTTGTTCGATACTGCCTGTCCGTCTTGTTTCTCCCTTCGCACGTGGTAAGACGAGGGGACTGACACGTGGGTGGATGTTGTCTAGGCCAAGAGGACTATGACCGCCTTCGCCCGCTATCACACCCTCAGACGGACGTATTTCTAGTGTGCTTCAGTGTGACATCTCCAGCATCTTTCGAGAATGTGAAGGAGAAGTGGTTCCCGGAAGTACGACACTACCGTCCTGACGTGCCATGTCTTATCGTTGGCACCCAAATTGATCTGCGAGACGACCAAGCGGTTATCGAGAAGCTTGCAAGGCAAAAACAAAGGCCGGTTTCGACTGAGGCAGGCGAGTGCCTTGCCAGGGAGCTTGACGCAGTCAAGTACGTGGAGTGCTCGGCCTTGACACAGAAAGGTTTGAAGAATGTTTTTGATGAGGTGACTTGATTTGCCTCTTGGAAAACGAAGTTAATTTCCACATAGGCTATTGCCGCCGCCCTCGAGCCTCTAGTGGTCAAGGAAAGAAATATATGTGTCATCGTTTAATGTATGACCCTCTTTCCATGATGACCTCTATGTTTCAACCCTCACCTTCTGTGTCATATATCTATCATATTTCCCTCACTTGATACTTCTGGTTGTTACAGCTGCGAACCTGTGCACCGCTTCGGGTCCATGCTTGCGAGGCACATGCACATATCAGCATCCATGCATCAGAGCTCGGAAGATTAACATGCTTGTGTTCAAGCTCTCCGTATGCATAACCTCAGACATTTAGAGGTGGTACTGTCTTGTAGATCACACCGAATCGGAGGTCCAATTCCATATCACGCGCGGAAACGTTTCCTCCGTTTTCACCTGCAATCTCGATGACCGTTGGTCTTCCTTTGTGACCCTCGTAGGGTTTCTGAGATGGTGCGACCTCACGCGCAAATAACACTTAGTATATAAATCCTATATATTAAGGATTAGCTGGGTGGGTGCTCCGACACCCACCCGCAAGGTATCGCGTGTGCAAATGCTTCTTGTGTGTCTTCGCTCGCAATCTCGGTCCACGACCACGGGGTCATTCCCTTGTGCCAGGATGATGCGAGTGTAACACGGAACTCTCCTTCATCTGGAACTTATATTCGACTTCTCCATCCAGTTGACTGGTACTCTTGTTCAAGAAGAACCACAACCTCCAGTATATTCATTGGATACTGTCTCGGGCAGGTTCCTGTCCCGTCCAGCAGTGAGGCTGTCTCCTGCGGGTCGACTCACTGCTAGGTTTCCGTGAGGAAGTTTCTTGGCTGTACACACGCCATGACCGGGATCGGTTGCATCAATGCTGATAGCAGTGGAGGACCACTGTCAAGTTGTCCGACAACATCGACCATGATTTGAAAGGCCTGAACGGATCGCCAGTGGTTAGAGTTCCACATACAGCATAGCAGGTCGTGCATTGCTATACTAGCTAGGATGAAACCGGTTTGAACGTGCATGAACCCGGGGCTTCCCCAGTAAGTCTTCACAACCTTCGGTATGGGGTCTCATTGCCTTTGTCAAGGCCAGTGTGAGATACGTGCAACGGAACCATAACGTGTAGGTAACAAGATGACTGCCAACACTCATTTAGATCGCCAAAATCGTTCATCAATGTAAACAGGTGGCACGACATGACGAAACACAGGTCTGCTGTCTACCCAAAACCTACAGATCAAATGCACATTCACAATACTGTGTGACAGCTTTTCTTCGAATGCTCGCGAAAGTGGTGCTAAGCTCACCAACATCGTAGTAAGGCTGTACCTCCTGTATTATGTGAGCATTGCCGAAGGCCAAGTGGAACAAAGTACGTACCATCGAAGTTCGACTACCACTGCAACAGACTACCATGTCAGCTCCATAGTGAACATCCAACTTCTCCAGAAAACACAGTTCAGATAGTCTCCGAAACAGCAATGGACTTCCACACTCATAGGAACTGAATTCAACCTGCAATTTTGATTGACCTGTGGCTACTTGCTGCTGAAGCCAATCAACTAGACCATTAAGAAACTCCAAGTCACAGTCCCCTAGATTTTCAATGGTCAGGCACTTCAAATTCTTCCAGTGGAGGACACTGCTTGGAAACTCTGGTGTGAAAATATGGGTAAAGGTGGATGCCTTCAACAAGTGCCAGATGACAGACATTTGGGAATACTAAACAACCAGCCTCAGATAGGTTCTCTGCAGTGAATTGAGAAAGACAGAGATAGTCGACATTGTTGAACCTGGAGTTGAGATCTGAAAAAATTGCACCAGGTGAATCACCCCACAAAGGCAGAGAATATTGGAAATGTTTGAGACTTGGAGTGACAAGAGCACATACCAGTGCCATTGCTTGGCCAAGTGTTCACATGAATTCCTTGAGTAGAGGTAACTGAATACTATTTGGGGTTAGGTTGAAGTTGATAGAGTTGCCAGAAACATGAAGCAAAGTCAGCCCCTGGCCAGAAAGAGAATTGAGAATTGATTGGTGTTGGATATGTTCTTGCTCATGAAGCTCAAGGGAGAGTGCAGAGATGCCAGAAGGGATGTGGGAATTCACCAATGTGCCAGCCACTACATGAAGATGTACATGCTCTAGGTGAGGGGACCTTTCAGGATGCAGATAGAGTTCCCCCTGTTCCATCAATGAGCCAGGGAACTTCTCAATTGAAACTCATTTCAGTGAAGGGAATGAAAAATGGTTCAGCTTTCTCAACATGAGAGACCTGTGAAAATGGGGGACATCCTCTTGGATAGTAAGACTGCACCAGTGATGAGTGCAAGAGGCCAGGGTGTTGAGTATTGTAGTGAAAATCTCGTTACAGTTGGGGTTGGTCCAGTGCAAGAAATTGATGTCAAGGAGAGATTGTGAACTTCTGGTCACATAGATTCTCACACATGCTTCATTCCAATATGAAGATACTAGTAGTGTTTTGCTCAGCCCAGCCTTGAGCCCCAGGCTGGGCTGAGCCAAGCCCCTAAGGCTGGGCCCAGGCTGAGCCCTGAGGTTAGCTTGAGGGGGCTCAGGGCCTGGCCTAGGGTTTGGCAAAGCCTGAGCCAAGCCCTCAAAAGCCAGGCCAAGCCTTCAAGCTGGGGCTTTAGTGGCTGTGCAATAGTTACTTAATATGGTACTAGAATTCCTGCAACAGACAAGTTACTGGACACAAATAGATGGAATCAGAAATGCAGAAGACTCAGAATATTATGTCTCCACTGCTAGATGCTCATTGGAAGATATCTTGACCTTCATTTGGCTTTGAAGATGCATTATTTTCACACTCTGTGGCTGACACCAAGCAACCTCTAGGTAAACCCACCTTCTCCTGCTACCTCCAAACTCATATGCATCTTTTCTCATGAACCATCATGCTAAATCTCTTGCAAACAGTGGCCCTAGGACTACTTGACTAGACCTTTCCAACAGTATATTTTTTGTCATGTTTGCCTCAGTACATGCAGAGATATTGCCTGTTTTCTGGTGGAAGGTACTGTATGATGAATCTTGGCATAGCTGGGCATTGGGTGCATCTTTTTTCCTATTTCTGAATTCCCCCATCTCCCCTTGATGTCCTCTACCATCTCCTGAGTTTTTGTAGAATTTTGCCTAGTGGTTGTACCTCAATGCACCACCTCTCCCCCTGCCTCTGTGCTCATACTGTATTTTCTCCTGAACAGTTGTGCTAAACCTCTCAGTTTTCTAGGACATGATTATACTCAAGTAGATATTCCTTTAGGTATATTTTTTGTCACTATTGCCCTGGTGCATCAGGAGATATTGCCCATTTTCTGGAGAAAGGCCCTGTAGGATGAAACTTGGAATATCTTGGAACTAGGTGTGCTTTTTTCTATTGATTCTTCATTAACCCACTCTCATTGACACCCTCTATCACCTCCTACAGTTTCATATATGATTTCACCCTGTGCACACTAAGTACAATTTGCATAGAATTACTTGGTGTTCCATATTCCTCTTTGCACTGGTAAGCTGCAACCCAGGCCAAAAGCCCCAGCTTTTTGGGCTGAGCCAAGCCCTATATAGGGCTTTTGGGGGCTCATGGCCTGGCCTGTGGTTTCCCCAGGCCCTGAGCCCTCAAAAGCCAGGCCCAAGCCCTTGGCTTCAGGCCAAGCTGGGCCAGGAAAACACTAGATACTAGGATATTAGTCCAGGGACTTGGAGAGTACAGGATCACATCCCTCTGATGACATGACATGCCTGCCAAATCCATCTTGCTGTGGCAATACATGTCACAAGTGGCAGGAGCTGCCTCAAGGTAAAACTTGAATACTTGCAGAAGTGACTCTGTGGGAAGATGATGAATAGGAGCCATTGGCATTTGTGCAATGAGTTCTTCAACTATGGATCTTTGTAATTGAACAGCATCTTGGATGCTGTGAAGTTCTTTGAGGAGCTCTTGTTTGCACTTCTCTAGTGCAACCAATGCTGCTTGTGCCTGTGTAAGATCATCCATCATTGAATTGCTATTGAGTTTCATATCAAAGCATTGCTTATTAGAACTTTTTTCCACCAACTGCATAGTAATCAGATTGTGCAGAGGGAAGTGGGTCAAAGGCCTCACTTTGTAGTTGTTGATTGCAATTGGATTGGATTGGATGGACCAGTTGTGAGACTAGAGACAAAGACTATGTGTAATTAATATCATGAAACTAGTGTAAGTAACCAGAAACCTTACCTCAGACTTCTCAGAGCAGAAGACTGAGGTGATGTGGAAAAGAATTCTACCTATAAGTCAGAGTTCAGATTGGGTAAGACATTACTGTTGTAAGCTGTATGAGGTGAGAAAGAATAGAGAGGAAAACTTGTATGTAGCAATAGAACATGACCTGCACCATCCATTGTCTGTTTGCCTTTGGGTTCATCAGCAGTTCCATGAATAGAACCTTGTGCCCACATGGATTGACTTTCAGTGTTGCATCAAAGGTATAATCCCAAAGGTGTTTCACATCCTCCCAATTGCACACTATACCATGCTCCATTGGTTGGGTGTCCTGAAGATATTTATGATTCTATGCAGCCTTGTTGCCAATCATATATCCTTGATGATGGCTGACCCCAGATGCTCCTCCACATGCAAGATGGGACATCCAACAATAGAAGGAAATGTTATGCTGTGGGTTGCTCGAAGCACCTAATAAAGGTGTAGCAACACAAAGAGCAGTATAATCAAAGAGTTGCTCGTGGCACCAAAGAATGGTGTAGCAACCTAAGTGGTACCTTGGTGCATGGAGACTTTGAGCACCCTTGGTCAGCTCACTCATATTCCCAAAGAATGGAAATAAATGAGATGAGTTGCAAGGTAGCGAAAAGTTAAAGAAATACAGCAATACAGTAGGTTCTTATATACTGTAGCTGTATAGGCAATACAGCCATAAAGGAAATGTGTCTGTAGCCCACTAAGAATGGGCACATAACATGTACAGTAAGAACAGGATATGGGCACACCACAATTAGGGTAAGTGGGCATAAGATACGAGGTATGCATGGAACTTGTAACCAATGAGAGCAAGCCTGCAAAGTGGGCTCATGATGGAAGGGCAACAATGTGCAGCAATGCACAGCTATAGTACAAGCAGGATGCAGACACAAAGATGAGTCAAAAGAAGGAAATGGGACACAAACATAAAATGGAGAGAGGGGCCCATTGAAGGGCACATGGCACATCTTGATATGGGGTTGGGGTTACACCCAACAGGAGGAAGTCAACAGGTACTGATCAGGACTGGTTACCAAAGATAAAGGCTGGCAGGCCAGTTAGGAAGAATTACCTGGATGCTGATAAGAACCACTACAACAGAACAGCTGACAATGATGAGTATGGTGGGGCTGAAGGTGTGTAGCCAGAGCTCCAGCCTGGAAATAGAAGGTGCTGGGTCGAGGCATAACAGGAAAGACTTATTGGAAAGAAATTTAAAAAAAAGGCTTTGCTGTGTTCAAAGATGGGGTGTGAATGGCTTGCCATGTTCAGGGAAATTGGATCTAGCATAACCTACTTTCACAAACTGTGGAGGGTGGTTGAGGACTGGGTGCCAGACACCTAAACAACATGATGGCATGAATATGACACTTACACCAGCTCCATCATCAATGACAAGAAAGGGGATTCTTGTCCATCAGTGCTCAAATCTCATCAAAGTGGTTGTCATTGAGATGCAAGTGATTTGTACGGGCAAGTTACTTGATCATACATCTAAGAAGTCTTTTGCTTCACTGGAGGTAACAAATCCTCACCCATGCTTTCTGAGGATACCTGACCAAAAATTGAGCTTGTTTCCAATCACCCAAGTGGTAGTGCTAACCTTTCTGGGTGTCATGCCCATACCTCTGTCCTGTAATACCCTGGACCTCTACCCATACCAACAGTCCCCCACCACACTGCTCTGCACCCATCTGCTCACTCTAGCACCCATACAGCACATTCCCACCCAACCCACTGTTGGACCCTGTCAACCTTTGTTAGGGCCACCACATGACAGGTGCCTCTCAGTCAGGTGACACCCTCCCATCATCATGGGGTCACCTTCCTTTTGGGTTGATGGTCCAGTCCAGGCATGGTGCAGCTACATACTGCACTGCATGGTTCAGTGCAGGGTTGCTACTCATTTAGGCTTTTGGCCTACCTTCTGATTGGCTATCAGTGAGTGCTCTGAAGGCATTCCATCCATACTATTCCTTTTAGATGTTTGTTCTTTGTCCTGTCCTTCACCTCCATTGACTATACTCATACTCCAACTGAAGTTTTCTGACATCACTGCCCCTTGAAAATTTACTGTACCCTGTATGTCAGTTCTGATGCTCCAATACTGTACTGCCTTGATGGTGTGCCTACTGTATATAAGCCCACTGCACTCAGTGGTGACTCTTCAGTATGAATATCAATTGAGTTCCCCCTTCTCTGTGGTCTTTGACCAGCCTCTCTGTCTTCTGTCAGACTCTCCCTGACTCCTCTCTCTATTTGAAATCTGAGGGCTGGGCTCATACAAGGGGGGAGCACATGAGCTGAACCTGATTCCCTCTGCCTAACCTCTGTTGTGACTGTTGGCCATCCTTCAGCCAGCATTGTTCCCTGTCAGCCTCATCAGCCAAGCATCAGCCCATGTCAGCCTACCTTCATACTCTCCCCACAGCCTCTGTGAGTGTTGGGGATCATTGGAGTAGGCCCAAACTTGACACTGGGAGCTCATTATACAGTGGATCAAGTTGGATACCATACTTTTTGCTGTGAGCATTCAGCTTGTCCATGCCAAGGACTTTCACAATTTTAATGAGCTGGTCATAATTTTCATGTCTGTGAAAGAATGGCTCCTTGTGCAATATCTACAGCCACAGTACATATAAACAAAAGCAGAGAGAGAAAAGGAATTCAGAGAAACAGTTGGCAAGTTATGGTCTTACCATCAAGGCAAACATGCACCCAAAACTCCACATGTCCAAACTATAGTCATACTGCTGGAAATTGGCCAAGAATTCCGGTCCCTCGAAATAGCATGAGTCAGCCCAAACATTGAATCCAACTCTGGGGTGGTAAAATTCTGCTGACCCCTGTCAACATGTGGCCAGGTCTCTGTTCACATCAGATATTCTCAGGGTATCCAATCTCATCCAACTACATCCCACCTCATCTGACATAGTTTTGCATGGGCATGATTGATCATGACATTGTGAGGTTTGATGATCACCCTCCACAAGGTTAAAAGCTGCATATGAGTGGAACTCAAGATTAGTAGTTCCAAATGATGATCACTGCAAGCATTTCACAATGTTTCTCAAGAAAATATACTGAAAAAATAGAGGAAAGAGATACTCTTTTATTTTAGGTGTTGGGAAAGAAAAAGTGCAGAAAATATATTCTATTTTCTTCCAGAAAACATGAATTGATGCTAATTCCCATTAGGGTAGAAGCTAATGGTTATTATCATCTATCTATCTTTCCGCACAGAGAAGATAATATTGTATTTGCATTTTTTCTGACACATCATCCAAAATAAAGGAGTATCTCTTCTCTCTATTTTTCAACATGTTTTTTGAAGAAAAATTGTGAAATGCTTGCAGTGGATCCATTTTGCTGTTCATGCAATGCAACAAGTAGACAATATAACTGAAGGGGGTTCATCAACTCCCCTAACTGGGCTCTCACAATATTCTCCTTCATGTTGAGTGTCCAGGAGAAGAAAGCATTCAGCACACTGTTATCAATAAGCCCCATTTTAAAGAAGTGGTTATGGAAATCTATGAGACTGGGTCTCACTGATGACAAGAAGTTGAGAACTGGGTCAGTGTGCAACAGTGCAATGATGTGAGGAGAGGTGGTAGAAGATGATGTTGAGGGGCTAACATTGGCTTCATTTTCTGTGTTGCTTTCTGAGTCCAAGATCTGGATCATGAAGCTCTCTCTGTGGCACTTTTGGATAACTACTGAAACATGGTTATTCAGTCACTATGCCATCTTGATCACCTCATTCTCCTCATCATGTGCCCTCTGTCTGTGTAACATTTGACATTTCATCAGTTCCTTTGGCCAGTTAATGCTTGTCACTGGTACCATGAAAGTCACACACCTTAGTATAAGCCTTGACAGAGGCTTCATGATTCCATTTGAATGGGGCACTAGTTGTCTTCACCTGTGGCAGGAAAGTTAGCTATGATGTAGTAGGATAGAACACATTTTCAGCACACCTTCCTGCAGCCTCCAAAATGATTCTTGAGATAGGTTTCCTTTCATATCCTGTTCAATATGTATATGTCCAGATAGGCCATCACTGGCCATGAGCCTTCATACTTTTTGGAGAGATTTGGCTGGCACAAGTGGATCTAGTGGGTATCAAGTGTGGTAGGTGTAAAATATACAGACACCTCACTGTCCTTTTGAATTGCTGAAGGTCACCTTGGTCTTGCTCTTCTAGTCTCAATCCACAGTTGAGATGCTTCTTCACTGTGGATCTGATTAAGGCCTGATAATTCATGCCATCAGTGCAACAAGCAAGTGCAGGGGATTACTCACCATAAATTTTCTGAATTGTGTATGTGTCATGTGCATTTGTACACACAGCAAGCTCACCCTGGGCATTTCATAATGAGGCATAGTGCAACTTGGAAGCTTGTTCATCACTTGCTCTGCAAAATGAGTGCTGGGGCAGATTAATCCCTGAATTCATTTGTAGTTGTTCCTTTTCCAGCATGTCATTTGTGGTTCCCTGAATGAATGTTGCTCTCTGTGAAATTCTGGGTTCACTCCCTTTGGATCCTTACTATCAGATGACCTCAGGTATGTTTTTCTGGGTCACCCAGCCTCTGTGGTATATACATGGAGTTTTCCTGCTACACACACATATTACTGTGCATGTTGGCCACAATTGTATCCAGTTTCTTTGCTTTTGCATGGGATGGACACATCATGATGGTTTTCTACTATAGGACCCATGTCTAATATACTGTAAGATGGAGATCCCACCAGAGGTGTCCACCCATGTGACCTCCATCTGTCAGCTTTACTTTCATTTGATGGGCATCTTCTGTCTGACTCATTAGCCATCAATGTTGACATTGATTTTGCATAGTGCATGCATCATGCACTTTGTGTGTCCATCATTGCCTTTGCTATGTTCCTGTCACACTGATGGCTATGTCCTGTAATGTTCACAGAGTGGTGGGTGTTCACAACAGCCATGCCTTCACCTATGCACACAGCAAGACTTTCTGGAAACATGACAGATTTTTGCCTCTGCCATCCAGTGATCTTGGCATAGATTTTTTCACCTTTGGTGGGGACCCTGCACCTCTGGAGGATGGGCCATACAGTGGTATTGCATGCATTGTCTCCTAGACAGCTGTGGGATCCAATGTCAAAATGATGGATCCTGTCTTGCAGCTGTTTGCCACTGATGTGCATCTGCTGCTTCCTCCTCTCTTCCATTGTGCCACATTCATGCATCCTCCAAGATTTTGTGCCCATGCCTCCAATCAGTGCTGAATCAGATTCTCCAATGCCCTCTCCTGCATTCACTGCAGTTGGTAGGGTTTGCCATTCTAATTTAGATGTTGATCAAATCATGCATTTGATGTTGATGTTTCTCAGTATGGTGCCACTCCTCAACAATTGATTTGTTTGCACTGTTCTACCCAAGTTTGCATACATGACTTGAGACCCATGTGCACCATATAATTTGAAAGTGTGCTCCATGGGAAGTCAATTGGGATCATGTAAGTAATGTGAATAGGGGTTATGCATCATTTGCACAAACTTTGGTGGACATTGCAGAAGTGTGAGTGGAACTGAACCATAGCTCATATATGTATAACTTAGAAAAACCAACATGTCACTCAACACTGCACCAGAATGACATGACACAATAGACTGAGGTCATTCCAGTCATGTACTGCCAATATGCATTTGTTTGATCACTTATGCCACTCCATATATCACTCAACATCATCATCAACAATACATTGTGATGCCATTAAGAACATGTACACAACAACAAATATGGTTGGTGACAATATTCACAGGAAGTGCTGGAAATAGTAGCCTGGGCTGGTGGGTGCTGATGTCCAGCCTCCACATGCAAACCATGGTGGAAAAGTGTCTGAGGTGTAGCTACACACTGGAATGTCAATTTTGTTTTGTGTACATAAGCTGGAAAGTACAGTATGAATTACACACTAAACCTACATAATGCATATATCCATTCTGTATAGGTGCAATAAATTGAGAATTTATTTATCTGAGATCTTGACCTGGACACCCTTCAGACATGTCACAGAGATTACCAGACTGATGACAAACATACATATGTGTGCCCTGTTTCCAAAGTATCAATCTTCATGATGCACAAGTGCTGTTGTCCTCTTCATCACTCAGTATCCCAGTCTGGGAGACAAAAGAAAGTTGAGTGGAGCTTGTGCAAAACATTGCCATCTGATGATGGGAGATATGTGGAGCAGTGATTCTGTTTAGGAAAGCAAGGTGTCCACCCCCAACAAGGGAGAGACAAGGAACACATATGCACAGTAATTCTTATGATCACCCTAATGGTGGCCATCAAGGAATTGATGTGCACTTGCCTTGTCCAAATTCAGGGGTTCATTTGCTGATGCTCAAAGCATCCAAAATCCTCTTGAGATTGAGCAGTGGTATAATAGTTGTTGCATTGGGCACTCCTTCTCAGTGCAGGTTGGTTGCCTTGCCTTACCCTCTACTATTTGAAGCATCAAGAATTAACCCAAAAGTATTCTGCCTCTTACCACACAACAATGAAGGTCATCAGGAAGGAAAGTTATCCACAAAACATCTCTTCCCTTGGGATCCTGTTGAGAAGGCTGGTAGCAATGTTCAGTCATTCATGTAGTATCAACTCAGGGGAAACAGCCTCTGGCACTTCCTGGTTATTCAGAATATGTACAAAACTGACATAGGTAACAGGCAACATAGGTAATTATGTAAGTTTATCTCAGCAAGGAGAATTCTGTGTGTTGCAATCATTAGTCCTTGGCATTGTCAGAGTCCCCAACACTCTCATTGTCATCCTCCATTTGAGCATCAGTGACATTTCCCTCCAGCCATGATGTGATGTGCTCCCACACTGCATGGTATGTATGTATCCATTTCTCTGAGTGCTACATAGTGGTCAATTGGTGCATCCACAGTTTCTTGCACTTCTGCAATCATATCCACCAATACACATACTGTAACTTCAAGGATGCCACAACTGTGATGGTCTCCAGCAAAGGCAGCAAGATGGTACTTTTCTTGCCTTGCTTCTTAGCTTCAAGGGCTCCCCTTGCATTGTGGTACAGATTTGTCAGAATGTGTGGTACTGGGTAGTTGCCAAGGTTCAAGGAGGACACCATGTTCAGATGCTTGACAGGTACAACTATGCCTCTTCCATTATCTTGCTGCAGACATCCTTGCTAAGAATGATGTCAAGCCTCTTGCCACTATGCACAGAGGGTATTATTGCACAGAGGATCTGGGGTTATAAGGGTGAAGGGCAGAGCACTTGCCTTAGTGATTCAGTTGGTCTTGGACTTGATAGTGCTTGGAGAGTAGTTCTGAGAAGAGAATGATATAAGAGATGAGCTTGTTACATCCTGTGGTCTATCCTACAGGGTATATATATGTGAGTGGTGTGCATGGACCAGGTAGACTAGCACCACAATAAGAACTACCATAATTGTAAGTAAGAGGACCTGCCATATAGGTACTACTCTGTCTTTCTACTAGGAACATGTTACTCAGTTATCTGGTAGAAGAGAACACTGTAGAATAGTATGGAACAACTATTCTTAGAATGAACAATCACATGTAAGTGATATTAGCCAGTAATTATTTCAACAGGTATGTCTGCAAGTTTTCATAGGATTCCTTCCAGAGCTGGACTGTCATTCACCTGTGGCACAATAATTCAGCAGAATGTACCAGTTCAGCTACCCTGGAGGCAAACCCATAATTTGCTCTTGTGGTATATTTTGGTGAGGATGTCATATGGATCACATGATGCATTTGTGCTGATGCCAATCATGAACATGGACATCATGAACTGATATGCATCATCAGCTCCATCTGTGGTATTGCATTCAACATCAAGCTTGACATGTGCTGGTGCCTTAACTCCATTCAAGAAGCTGGAGCAGAATTGGATGTTAGCTTGGAGATCCAGAATTTGCAGTGCTGGGAGCACAGCAGTGGGTGTGTCCCATTCTATGAATAGGTTTTTGTTGATTGCTTTCAGGATGTTTTGTAACCTCAGCTCCTGCAGCAAGGCAATTGACACAAGGGTGGCAAGTAGTTCAGAAACTGATGGTGTGTATGGTGTGTCCCTCTCTACAGGGTAGCAGATGTGCAAAACTGACAGCTTGGTGGAATGAGCAAGTCCAGATTCTAGGGCACCCCAACCAAAAAAGAAATTGTCAAATGCCAAGTGCTCCAGATTTGGAGCACTAAGGGCTAAGAGTTCATCTGGGAGTGCCTCATTGTTTCCCAGAGGGCCATGCCAGCTACATCCACAGAGGGATAGGATATGCAGCTGAGGTGCTTTGCTGCAATCAAAAGGTATGGGACCAAAAAATTGACAGATGTATGGATATGGTGTATCAATCTCCAGCATCTCAAACCTCCAGAACTGATCAGCTATGCATAATAGGTTCAAATACACCACATTCATGCAAAAATCTTGATGAGTGATATGGATAGTGAGAGGCATGTGCATTGCACACCTAAGCATCTCAAACATCCACTTCAGATTGACTAAGAGGCTCAGTGCTTTTTGCCCAAGTGGAGGCACCTCCAATGCAACCTTCTGCCACTCCCAACAGACTTGGCTGATAGACCAGAGCCCAGTACTACCTTGCCAGTCCATAACCACTGAGAAAATTATTTCCAGGATATCTTGATTGGTGCTTACAGCCAGAATGTGTTTATTTCACTGATATGTGACCAGCAGAGTGCTTGCAGAGAGATTGGCTAAGGCTTTGTCAAGTTCTGCCAATGCTGCACCCTCAAGTATAACAGCCAACTGGTTGGGAGAGACAATGGATGAGGCTGAGGCATTCATGGTGGGTTCTGCAGATATTGGTGTGAGTACAGCCCATGGACATATGACTGTGTTTTACCAACTTATTAGTGTTGCAGATCATGATGTTGGCCAAGGGAGGTGGACTGAGGAGGTGGGTTGAAAGAGAAACATGCATGTTGTTGGGTTTGGATGAACAAAGAACATACTAGCTTTCCATTTCTTTATTGGTCAATTGGTCATAGTCTACTTGCAGGCATAGTTAGTGTCAAGTACAGTGACTCAAAAAACCCTTTCAATGTTTTGCCATTTTGCATTGATGGTGATGTGAAAAATCAAAAGAATTTCATAAAATCATGAAAGTATTCATATAGATAGCCCTTTGTCCTGGCTTCAAAAGGGTAGTTCAATCAAGTTGTTTGACTTTGTTTTGGCTGAGATATTGCAATTTTAATTAGGGCAACTCATTGAAAGGGTTTTTTTGCCAATGAAATTGCAGCATATACATGGCATTTGGACAGGATTTTTTGCAGCTTATTTTGCTTACATCAGCAGGAAGGTCATGTAGCTACTGAAATTTTTCAAAATATACTTTTATTTCACCCCACTATCACCATGAGAAGTCTCTCTTCTGCCAGAACCAGTGAAATCCTCTCTCTCCTTGATTCTGGGCTCTCTGGCAATGAGATATCATCCCAGACTGGTGCATCCATTGATACCATCTCCAGATTATGCTCTAGACACTGCCCCTACCTCACAAAATCTCCTGGAGGTTGCCCAAAAAAGCTTTCTGATGACAATATTCAACATGCTCTTCATCTTGTTGGATCTGGCAAGGCTGAAAATGCTGTCCAAGTCACCAGAGAGCTCAGAGATATCATTGATGAGCCTCTCTCTGCTCAGACAGTTAGGAATAGGATGAAGAAAGCTGGGTGAAAAGCTGTGGTGAAGAAGAAAAGGCCACTCCTTACCAAGCATCACAGGAGGGAGAGGTTGGACTTTGCTCTGAGACATAGGGACTGGACTATTGAGGACTGGAAAAGGGTGGTTTGGTCAGATGAGACCAAAATCAATTGTCTAGGGTCAGATGGGAAGAAATGGGTGTGGAAAAAGAGTGATCAGGGACTGAATGATAGGCAAGTGTGGGTGACTCTCAAGTTTGGGGGTGGATCCTTGATGATGTGGGGATGTATGCTGTGGGAGGGGCCTGGATACTCCTGCAAGATTGATGGGAGGATGGATGGTGATCTGTATGTGCAGATCTTGGAGGATGAACTGCAGCAATCCCTTCAGTATTATGGCAAGACTACTGAAGACATTATCTTCCAGCAAGATAATGACCCCAAACATACCTGCAAGAAGGCTTCTACCTGATTCAGTGATCATGGCTATGAGGTGCTCTCATGGCCAGCCCAATCTCCAGACCTCAACCCTATTGAATATCTGTGGAATCATCTCAAGAGAAGGCTAGCAGAGTATGAGGAGCCACCCAAAGGGATGTTGGAGTTATGGGAGAGAACACAGGATGAATGGACCAAGATAAGGCCAGAGGGGTGTCAGGAGTTGATCAAGAGTATTCCTAGAAGGGTAGAGGCAGTTATCAAGGCAAAAGGAGGCTATACAAAGTTCTGAATAGCATACAATTTCATTGGCAAAAAAACCCTTTCAATGAGTTGCCCTGATTAAAATTGTGATATCTCAGCCAAAACAAAGTCAAACAACTTGATTGAACTACCCTTTTGAAGCCAGGACAAAGGGCTATCCATATGAATACTTTCACAATTTTATGAAATTTTTTTGATTTTTCACATCACCATCAATGCAAAATGGCAAAACATTGAAAGGGTTTTTTGAGTCACTGTAGAAACCCCAAGAATGACAGCTCAAACACAGTCACTAACATTACAAGAGGTAGCAAAGTCATGAGGGCTAGGCAAACAGGAAATGGGCATAGAGTTGGGCTCAGGTGCAAACACCATGGAGAGTAGCTCCTCAGCACTGTCAACAGCAGACAAAAACAAACTAGATTTATTCACCCCTCACAGACCAGCAACATCAGTGTACTATCCCAAAGGCAAGGGAAGACAGTGGAGCACCAGCACCACAATGGGTTCACACAGCTACCAGTTACAACCAGCCATATTCACCCCAGCAGTGGGTATGAAGTAGCTCAGGCACAAACATATGTAAAGTTTCAGTGCTTATGTACATTGTGATCTCAGAGCAGACATACAGTGCCACTCACTCAAAATAGGCAACTCAACTATAGGCAACAATAAACTGATAATAGCACATCCAATCTAGCAAATGTAAGTATTAAAACTGTTTAGATGCATTGTAGGATACCAGAACTTGATGACTATCTGGATAAAATTTTACAATTCCAACATTGATATGAGGAGGCCCTTCAAAAAGTGAACTTTAAGCAGAGTTTGTCAGAATTACCATATTTGGGAGCAGAGTTACCTCATTTGGATGACAAACTCAGTGCAGCACAGCAGTCAGTCTAGCAACACCTTGATGCTCATCATTACACTGGGGCCACAGCACTGATGGGATTTGAATTTCTTGACAGTGAATTCAGCTTGCTTTGCATTAAGGCCTTTTCCATAACAAGCCATTAGCAATATATGAAGAGAAGAGGTGTGTATGCTGTGCTTGTAAGTCAATACAGATGTCAAGGAGATGTTCAATGAATCCTTTGTCAAAGACCTTTGTACCAGAGGCCCTTTGATGCTGGGCCTGCTTCTGCCATTTTGTTGGGTGCACCATTACCAAGTACTTAGCATTGATTACCATGCCTCAAAAGTGAATGATTACATAATGCATTGGTCATTTTTCAAAAATGCAGATTTACACTAATTTTGGGCATGTTTCCTACCAAAATTTTTATCTGACATCTTCCCATGCAAAATTAGGCCTGGCACAGAGGAGCCACCTCTATGTGGTAGGCACTGTAGCACACAATCAAATACATTTCACTATTCTCTCCTGGCATGACAAGAGCATTTCCAACAATACAGGTATATAAAAGAACAATTGGAGAATACATCTCCTTGAAATTGTGAAGCAATAAGTGCACAAACAGTTATACAAAGTTATCTCAGCGCAACACCAGTCAAAGATAGTGGAAAGAAAAAAGAAAAGAAAACAGGGACCAAGTGGAAAGCCGAAAGACCCTCAACTTCTTTCCTTCGAGAGCGCCAAATTCCTTCCCGAGCCAGAGTGGGCAGGCGATCTAGACTGTGATCTTTTCCAACTTCCTGGATCATGCCGTCTGCTGACACAATTGTTGCTCATGCAGTTCTTGTTGTGTCAGCGGCCCGGGTAACTGGGCAGACATCTCGATTCAAATATGGCGGGGAGCACTTCGGCACAACGATCTATCAGTGGGTCAACCACTGCTACACGTATGCACCAGACCGCATACATACCTCGATACCACGATGCGCCAGGCACATCAATGTAACCCAATCAGCTAGCAATGCTGCATCCCTCACCCTATTCTGCCTGGTCCCCGTAATTTTCCACATCCCATCCGAGCATGGCACATACCCTGAGTTAGGCGCTGCCAGGTAGTTTGAATACCCCACCATGGATCCAAATTATGCATCAGTCCCATGTTTGTCCACTAGCTTATTACGGGGTGGGTGGAAGTTGGCTCAGAGTAAGTTCCACAGCAAACTCGGCAGCCGTGATGCATGAAAATGGGCCATCCTCCATGTTGGATCTCAACGTCCTTGAACCTGACACTTGCAGTTCAGGACGTTCAAACGCTAGCACCGGAAGTCTACACCGTATACGCACGACCAAGCAACGAGTGAACTTCCCAAGTATTGACTTGGTGCGATAGATGGTGATTGGTAGTCTGTTCGAGCCGTCTTGAAGTTAATTACTGTTCAGAGGAAACATGGTACGTCCTGTCACAGTACGGTGGGCGAGTGGACAGGAAGGTGCATATCGAATCGATTTCTGCCGGGCCGCTCTTATAACGGAATGCACGCAACAGACAGCGCACCTAACCCGCTGCTGTATCGGAGCACAGCCACTACATACGCCTCGAAGAAACACAGCACGGAACACAACTTCAACAAACATCTTCAAGCTACTACATACTACCACTAGAGCAACGATACGCCCAAGTCATCGAATTTTGACTGATATCGACGTCTACAGAGGGTGACGAGATGTCGATGCCAGCCAAGAATCGACTTAATGCTGCTTTGCACCCATAGACTGGAGTGACGAGAATGTGGAACCGGCAGGAATGGTCTGACCCAAGCGCGAGGATTGGTAAGTCGCAGCGGCAGAACCTAAGAAAGATGGGCAATTCAACATGAAGTAGTCAGATGTTACTTATACTACCTTTTGTTACTCCCTTGCTTCCGAACCCTAGAAAACGCACAAACGCTTGAACAAGCCATTGAAGGCTATAGCACACGAGCCGGAATGCGGTCTTGAGCATCCATAGCGCGATTCGCAGTGCAAGGCCAGCGATCGACACAACGATCGCCACTACCACAAAAAAGAAAACTAACAATCACGAATGACACGCGTCACAAATCTTTCACGCTAATCTAGCGAAACTGAGGTGCTTACCCCATTCCGGTACTTCAGAGAGATGATAGTCGAGCGCACGCCAAGGGATGAATGAGAATCATCAGGTCCATCAAAGACTTCACTCAGATTCCCTTACCCGAATCTGATACAGGTGGAGAGTTTTCGGTGACGAACTACGGGCCAGAAGGTCAGACGAACATGAACGCTTCATACAACTTTGTTGATTGACCTTTGGCACTGCACTGACAACTTGGGATACAGGTGAAGCAGTTTCACCTGAAGCAATAGCAGTCGTTGAAGAGGTGATTCCAGCCAACTGCACCATGTTGCAGGCAACTCTGCAAAAAAAATTTGGGCTTTTAGGGACGCAAATGTATTATCTCCGGCTAAAGACAGTCCCAATTTGGTTTAGTATGAACTCTTCTCCGAGTTACGTGAGTCGTACAACGCCTGCAATTGGCTGTAACAATGAAGAGGTGCCTCCAAACTGAAAAGACTGCCAAAATACCTCATCCAGATCGAAAGGAAACTCGCAGAAACCGGCATTTTTGTGAGAGAAACATGAGCCGCGATGTCGAAGAAGACTGCAAACCAAAAACACGGCATGATCAGCCAATTACGTAAAGCCTTCCCCTCAACCGGGCTCACGCGTCGGAGGAATGATTCAGTGCACCGTGCTAATTGAAAAGTGATCGAATTGTTCCAGTAAGCCGACTGAGTGCTGAGCTGGAAGATGATTCACAACAAACCGCACGGTTGCGACCGCAGAAAACCAGCGTGTCGTCAGACATTTGGGTAGTAGTAGTCCGGGACTCAGGAGTAGTACGTTTTGGCGAGCTGGAGACCAGGTGGCACTGTTGAGGTCCGCTTTTGGGCGTTTGTATGACGGAGATGATGTCTTGCCGGGACGGAAGAATAGGGGCCGGTAGGTACAAACGACAGACAAACGAGAGCCCCACCGTTACTGTCCACACGACCACCATACCGCGCCGGAACTCGTCCTATCCCACCGGAGAAGTTAGTGCTGTTCCATGGCAATGACAACTCAGAGATCAGGTAAGTAGTACGGCCCTCCGACTAACTTGTGCTGGTGTACATGGGCGCCGTAATTTATATGCGGCGGTCGAATCGATCTTTCAAGCCCAACTCCAGAGGAACTAGATAGCCTTTCGAATGCATGTCAACCACCCTCGTTCTGGGTAAACCACGAACAGGTTTACGACGAGTCGTACCGTAAAGTGGGAGAGATGAATATCGCAAACTTTGCGACACAATTCAGCGCAAGGAACGCTGGCCTCATTCACATCGTCCGCCGAGAACTACTGGACCGTAGTGATGCGAACCGACAGATCAAGGCAGAATTGTACAAGCTCAATGTTTACGGTCCGTCTTCAACAGAATCTACTCCTTGCAGGGTTTCAAGGGTGGCGACGTGTAGGCAGAGACTCGTTTTTCAAGGCACACAAGGATACACCGCGCCACGAGACCATGTTTGGCTCACTCGTTGCCATATTCCCAATTCAACACGAGGGTGGCGAATTCGTGCTTCGTGAGGGGGACCGTGAGTGATCCTTAGATTTCGCGAAGATGCCGTCCGATTCCTCCCATCGACCATGTGTAGGCTATGTCTCATTTTTCTCTGACGTCGAGCACGAGGTTCGCAAGGTCACATTCGGCCATCGTGTCGCGCTGACTTACAACCTGTACTTCATCCCCGAGAATCAGGCGCCCGTTGGAACCACGTCTGCTCCAGCACCTTATGAGGGGTCACTGGCTGCTCCGCTCTACATGCTCCTGACAGATCCAACCGTCCTGCCGAAGGGTGGTTACCTTGCTTTTGGTCTTCGCCATTACTATCCTACAGAAAAAGGGACGAACGTTATCCATTACAAGAATTGCCTGAAAGGAACGGACGCTGCCCTTGAGCGGGTTCTGACTAACCTCGGTGTGGTTTGGAATGTTATGGTGTTCTATCGGAATGTGGGATCATATAACGACTACCTGGGCGAGGTCATCGTCGACTTATCCAGGGCGCCCTATGAAATCTATGACTTCGACGAAGCAATGGGAGAGACAGCCGTGCACGTAGAGTCCGCAAGCATCGATGGTATCCCTAGGGCGAGACGACATCCGAATGCCGAGACACCTCCGCGCCACTTCGCGAAGGTTACGAAGGTCGACAGCATGACTTGTTCGCGCTCGCCGTATGTAATGACGGGATACTCTCGGGCCGAGGTTGGTGAGCTGACCGGAGAAGTATGCATCGTCGTCGGGTTGCAAGAGCCAGCAGAGCGGGTCGTCCGCAAGGTGGATAGTATAGAAGTTGTGGAAGTCTGTGCTTAGAAGGGTACGGACGAGTCGGATTGTATTTAAGGCATTAAAGGACGCATGATACAAAATGACTTGTGCGGCGGAGGATGTGAGAAGACACCTTCAGATAGGCTACGAACCGTCTGACCGGTAATGGCTGTCTATCAGTGTGGGTGCAAACGGTAAGGACGGAAGATAAGTACTAGAGCTCCATTAGGATGGAATCGTGGTCCCAACCGGAAATACCTTGAGAAGAAAAGTAAATGAAACTAGAACCACTTCCATTGTTACCCTATGCGCAACCTGCCAACAGGTATCGTCCTACAGTGGAGAGAATGCCCTATCAGGGTTGACTTCTCCCTATGCATAGTCATGTAGGTGGTTGAACTTCGGATCGTCGACACCAGATAATCTGTAAATCCGTAGCGCGATTGCTGTACTGTAGCCCCAGATCATATGCATCATGTTCCGCCGCTCGCGTTCCTCACCCGAAACGAGCGGAAATGATATATTGGTCGAGTGCCGCGCGTATGGCGATTGATTGGAAGAGCCCCTACCGCCGACCAGGGACGGTTATTCACATTTAAACCGGGTAGGGTGTTGGAGGCACCTCTGCCATCGCCGTTAGAGCAGCGTGCAACCGCAGAATATCGAGATCCTTCGCTGGCGAGATGATCAACGCACGCATGAAGATCGAGGGATTGATATCAGGAGCGGGTAGGTAGGCTGGGAGTATAGGAATAGGGAGCTGATCCTGCAGGGGACAAAAAAGGAGGTAAAGTAGTGTAAGGCGAAGAGAGTCACGGGACGAACTTACGTCGGCTCGTTCGAGATATCCCACTACCCACACATAGCTTTTGCGTTGCAAGGCCCAGCTGTGGTCTACGTTGGGATTCTTGGAACGGTCGCTTGGAGAGTCGAAAACGGAATGCATGGCTTCCAAGTCGATGCAGAGAGACGCATCTACGAGCAATGCGCTGGAGGCATCGTGCAAGAGCACAAGTGTGGATTCGGGGTCGTAAGTCAACATCCTGTACAAAGCACAGAATGGTTTCCATCGTAAGACAAGTAGTGAACTAGATGCAGCGTACCTGCCTGCAACTCTCAGCTTCCTGCCAACGTCGTCGTCAGTGATAGAATCGAGCATCATTACCGCCGCATGTTCCACTTGTTGAGGCATTGCATTGAAGTAGTCGCTCTTGTCGACGATCTCGACGCGACGCACTGTGTAGTTTGTCACGTGCTCCCCTCGCTGGAAGAGATTCGACGGGGGCCCGGCGAGCTTCAGCGCTTCAGCCTTCGTCGCGCAGTATCACGATCCCTGGCTAATCCAGTTCTTGCGAATGAGCAAACTACGAGCTATTGTTTCAGTTGATCAAGTGTGGAGCACCTTAATATCGCCATCAGGCGTACCGGAAACACATTGGCCACTGATAGGATCTGAGCGGCCAAACTGTGCCACATATACCGTACCCACAGCTTGCTTGCCTGTCCTCTCATATTCAGACGTCCACCGGCGCTTCAAAAGTACAAAGTACTGGTGAGTTCTTCTCCAGCTACGCGATCTCCATAACTTATTGAGTGACATAGTAGCAACCTAGTTCTCTCGTCCTTCGGAGCGACTTGTGTTTACTTGCGGTGAAGTTCGTTACAGGCCATCGTTGTGTAATTCACACTAACATCCACGTAGCTGTGACTACGTTTTCTTCTCGTCGGCGTCCCAAGACACTTTGTGTCTGGCTCTTTAGCATAGTTTCGTCAGCCTTGCTGATTGGTGTAGCGTTCTGACTGTTCAGATCGCCCGAACTTGCTTTCCCCCCTCTTTCCAAGTACAAAGTATGGTCTACTATTCCTGTCTTCTTTTTTAACTAGCTGATCACTGAACTCTCCTCGGAGACAGAATTATTCCCGCTGTGTATCCTCCCAGTATAATGGATTCGACAGATGAGGTTTCCCGCAAGCGAGCAGAGCTGGAGGGTTGTAGCCCAGGGCATGACGGTTGGGACGTTGCCCTCAGGTCGCTGAGGGCCCTGTACAATAGACTCCGGGTGGAGGGGAAAATTGACGACGTGGACGAGGCAATCACATTATACCGTGCAGCATTAGAACTCCATCCATCTGGACATCCTCACCGGTCCTCGTTACTCCTCGAGCTTGTTGGCTGTCTTTCGTGCAGATATGATGACCGGGGAGTAGAGGCCGATCTAGAAGAAGCTGTTACGTTCGCGCGCGCCGCGCTAGAGCTCTGTCCATCGGGCCATCCCAGTCGTGGTGTATCTCTTGACACTCTCGCTTATACCCTCTGGAGGAGGTTCACCAAACAAACCGCGGTTCACGATTTGGATGAGGCATTCGAACTGCACCGAGCAGCATTGGAACTCCATCCCTCTGGACATCCTGAGCGGTCCTCATCGCTCCTTGGTCTTCTTCTCTGTTTTTCGAGTAGACATGACAATCAGGGACTAGTTGCTGATGTTGAAGAAGCTGTGACACTTGGACGTGCGGCACTGGAGTCATGTCCACCAGGTCATCGTAATCGTGGAGTATGTCTCTACAACCTTGCTAATTGCCTCTGGATGAGGTTCACAGAACAAGCTGCGATATGTGACTTAGATGAGGCATTCGAGCTGCACCGTGCAGCATTGGACCTCCATCCATCCGGACATCGTGAACGGTCTTCGCCGCTCGACGGGCTCGCTCTTTGTTTTTTGGACAGATATGATATTCGGGGAGTAGTCGCTGACCTGGAAGAAGCTATCATGTTCGGACGTGCAGCACTAGAGCTCCGTCCACCAGGTCATCCAAAATGTGGTGTATCTCTTTGCACTCTCGCTTCTGGTCTCTGGAAGAAGTTCAATAAACAAGCTGTGATGTGCGACTTGGACGAGGCATTTAAGCTGTACCAGGATGCATTAAAGCTCGAGACATCTTGCCATTCTTGGCGGTCCTTTCCGCTCCATGGGCTGAGTCTCTGCTTTTTGAGCAGATATGATAATCAGGGAGTAGTCGCTGACCTGGAAGAAGCTGTCAAGTTCGGACGTGCAGCTTTGGAGCTCTGTCCACCAGGCCATCCCAGTCGTGGTGTGTTTCTCTACAATCTCGCCATTAACCTCTTGAAGAGGTTCAAACAACTAGCTGCGGTGCGCGACTTAAATGAGGCCTTTGAGCTGCACCATGCAGCCTTGGACCTCCGTCCACCTGGACACCCTGGCCGGTCATCATCGCTCAATGGGCTCGCTCTCTGTTTCTCGAGCAGATATGATAATCAGGGAGTAGTCGCTGACTTGGAAGAAGCTGTAAGACTTGGACGTGCAGCATTAGAGCTCTGTCCACCTGGCCATCCCAGTCGTGGCATGTCTCTCTACAGTCTCGCTTCTGACCTCTGGAAGAGGTCCAATCAACTAGCCGCAGCATGTGACTTAGATGAGGCATTTGAGTTGTACCACGCAGCATTGGACCTCCATCCACCTGGACATCCTCGCCGAACTTCATTGCTCCGTGGGCTTGCTCTCTGTTTCTCAAGCAGATATGATAATCAGGGAGTAGTCGCTAACTTGGAAGAAGCTGTCAAGTTCGGACGTGCAGCTTTGGAGCTTTGTCCACCAGGCCATCCCAGTCGTGGTGTGTCTCTCTATAATCTCGCCATTGACCTCTTGAGGAGGTTCAAGCAACTAGCTGCGGTGCGCGACTTAGATGAGGCATTTGAGCTGCACCGTGCAGCATTGGACCTCCACCCACCTGGACATCCTGACCGGTTTTCATTGCTCCATGGGCTTGCTCTCTGTTTTTCGAGCAGATATGACAATCAGGGAGTAGTTGCTGACCTGCATGAAGCTGTCATGTTCAGACGTGCAGCATTGGAGCTCTGTCCACCAGGTCATCCCAGTCGTGATGTGTCTCTCTACAATCTCGCCATTGACCTCTTGAGGAGGTTCAAGCAACTAGCTGCGGTGTGCGACTTAAATGAGGCCTTCGAGCTGCACCATGCAGCCTTGGACCTCCGTCCACCTGGACACCCTGACCGGTCATCATCGCTCAATGGGCTTGCTCTCTGTTTCTCGAGCAGATATGATAATCAGGGAGTAGTCGCTGACTTGGAACAAGCGGTCGAGTTCGGACGTGCAGCTTTGGAGCTCTGTCCACCGGGCCATCCCAGTCGTGGTGCGTTTCTCTACAATCTCGCTTCTGACCTCTGGAAGAGGTTCAAACAACTGGCTGCAGTTGGCGACTTAGATGAGGCATTTGCGCTGCACCACGCAGCATTGGAACTCCATCCACCCGGACATCCTTATCGGTCTTCGTCGCTCGATGCGCTCGCTCACTGTTTCTCGAGTAGATACGACAATCAGGGTGCAGTTGCCGACTTGGAAGAAGCTGTCATGCTCAGACACGCAGCAGTAGAGCTCTGTCCAGTTGGGCATCCCAACCGCGCTACATATCTTTATCATCTCAGTTGCACCCTTTGGAGATCATTTCAACGACAAGCTTTGATACCCGGGTCAGGTGGAGCAAGGTTTATTCGCCGAGCTGCATTGATCTTCCATCCAAGAAATAATACCCATGCTTCCTCCTCATTTCGCACTCTCTCCCTGCACCTTTGGGACAAGTTTCGGAAAAAACCTGCAATAGCTGACTTGGACGACGCCATTTGTCTCGCCACGTATGCTGTGGAGCTCCTACTGCCGAAGCATCGTTTTTACGCTGTCGCCGTTGAACAACTCGCAGTGTTCATTGGGGAGCGGGTTCAAAGGCTTCGGGAGACAAGCTTGAATGAATCAGTTATGCTCAGCCGTGCGACGGACACTCTACGTGCAATTGGGCACTTCTTTAGGGACAGGTTTCAAACCCAACACGCGCTTGCCAACCTGAATGAGGCAATCAAATTCCACAGATTTGTGCTGCAACTCCGTCCAGCTGGACATGCCAGCCACCCCTCGAGCCTCCATCACCTTGCACTATGCTTAATAGAGAGATTTCACGACACAGCCGTTGTTGGTGATTTGGACGAGGCCATCTCCCTTGAACGAAAAGCCTTGGAACTATCTGCTCCCGGTGACCCAAGCTACGATATATCCAATGACTGTCTTGCAACCTGTCTCCAAATGAAAATCAGCCCCCAGGTTTCGAGGGTGTCCTCCATTAGGTCGGTCGCTACAGAATTTGAGGTCAGCCAAGTTATCCGTCATGTCATTTTCGAGATCCTCGAAGCCGCACCGACTAGACTGCTACACACACACACGGGTACCTTATGCGACCGGGACGCGCAGATATCACATTTCACCGGTGGACCACAGTACAAACAGCTCTTGTCGTCAGCCTTGTCGTATGACCCCGTGGAACGAGCTTGCCACATTCATACCGCTGTCTCGAGATACTTCCGGTTCGTCATGTTTTCACACCGCTGGGGAGAAGGTGAACCAGTCCTACATGATATCCAAGGTCGCGCAATATATGACATGCCACCGAGTGGGGGCATGAAAAAGCTCCAGAAGTTTTGTCTTACTGCTCTCAAGCGAGGTTACCTTTGGGCGTGGAGCGATACTTGTTGCATAGACAAAACCAGTAGTGCCGAGTTGCAGGAGGCGATAGGATCGATGTTTGGGTGGTATCGACGATCCCACCTAACGATCGTGTATCTTGCGGATGTTGCTGAGAGTGGGTCATTCGATTCAAGCCACTGGTTCGGACGCGGATGGACCCTCCAAGAACTGCTAGCCCCTGATACTATACTGTTCTACACTCGCAATTGGTCACTCTACAACAACCTCGAATCTTCGAATCATAAAGCAGACGATGCCATCCTAGAAGAACTTACAAGGGCTACCGGAATAGCATCTCGGTTCCTCACTAATTTTACTCCAGGTGTGGACGATGCACGCTCGAGGCTTCAGTGGGCATCATCGCGTCGTACCACCCGCCCAGAAGACATTGCCTACTCGCTCTTTGGGATCTTTAATCTCCATCTACCTGTTCTCTACGGCGAATCTTTCGAATTCGCGCTCGGTCGCCTTCTAGGAGAGGTCATATCTCAGTCTGGGGATATCTCGATTCTGGACTGGGTCGGGGAGGCATCCACCTTTCATAGCTGTTTCCCAGCTCGTATCTTATCGTACCGAACATTGCCATTACCTCCCATCCCACTATCGGAGCAGTCATCCATAACGAGTCAACGATCTGCGTCGTCGAACGCACTACGAAAGCTGTGTCGATCTCTCAATAAGATACCCCTGCCACGATTTGCGAACCGCCGACTCACGTTGCCATGCTTCTCCCATCGCGTTACAGTGGTCCGGCGGAAAAGCGCAGATCCACTTTCATCGAGCTATGCATATGAAATTCAGGCGTCTGGTTTGCGGCCGCTTGAGATTACATTACCAGAGGAGCTTGAAAACGTAGCATCGTTGCCAGGAGGGCTGGAAAGTGCAGCAGCTGCTCTACAAATTGTTCGCCCTTGGCATTCCAAGTCGCTTGGTGGATCTACGAAGCTAGATGTCGCTGCTACAGAACAGCTGCTCGTGACACTGGTACAACCTTTCAGCGCCCTTTTGTTGACTGAGCTACCCCACAACGAGTACAAAAGGATTGCATCTTCCACCCTTATTGCGGCTCACCCCATAGACGTAACTAGCATCCTCCATAGCAAAGTCAGGATATTCAATATTGTATAGATAGTCATGGCACTATGATTTCAGAAGAATACTTGACTTGACGCAATAAATAATGCTCCCTCTCGCCTTCATCTTTAGCCATAACACTGCATGATGAATATCTGTGAGCGCCTGAGCGGTCAACTTCGCAGACTTCAGTCTGGATACCAGAAAATCGGGGGAAATGTTTCGCTTGCGTATACACGTCCATAAACACAGCCCTCTCATACTATCATGCTACTCTGAATTCGAACTTGAGCACCAAGTACGTAGTGTTTCATCCCTTGGTGTGAATCAGACAAATTGGTCAACTTGAAATGTCGGTAGCCGTCCCCTTACCGACAAGTGAACGGCGCTCTCCAAGGCAGCCATCCTCAGCATTTTCTGTCCATGTATGCTGGATAAGAGCCGTCTTGGGTCAGCGGGCTTCAATCTAGACAGTTTCGGGAAGGTTCATACGAGCAGCAATCCGATAGTTTTTCCTTCAGGCGCCTGACTTGAGTCATCGACGCCTGAGGATAGCATTCGAAAATACCAAACAACCCGGCATTGGATCAGCGGATTTAGAAAACCGCAAGTGAGACGGGCCACCGCAGAAGTGCCCTTCAAGAACCATATGTACTCACGCAAAATCGACAAGTGTCCTTTGCTGACGAAGCAAACTTAGGTAGAGTGCGTTTTTTTCTCTCTTCCTACAGTTAACACGTTGGCCGCGCGTGGCACTTCTACCATGGAATTTTGTCTCATTTCTGAATTTCACGAGGATGGTCAAGAAGTAAACGTGGCTTGTTCAAATGTGTAGACATACTAAACCTTTGGTTGGTAGAAAGAGAAACAAGGCGCGTATGAATGAAAGTTGTCACCATCTTATGAATTAAGTCGGCTCAAGTCGTGATATTTACATTGGTTGATCCGGTAACAACCTTTTCGACATGAGCGTACAACTCAGGAACCATGGACAGAGGGGAAGCGCTGGGGGTGAGGGGCGGGCAGCTAGGAGGTACCCGATACTGCGTGAGGTAGGGCAGTCTAACCACGCATAAGGGACTGTAGACCTGTCCCGGAATGGTACTGGCTTTCGAAGATACATGCGATGCTGCTGTTATAGCGCTTCTGAGTATAGACCATTGGATTATAGTAACGTCGAAGGGCATATGATCATTCCCTCAAAAGTCGGCTGTAAAATGCACCACTCTTACCTTCAAGTCATACACAGTCTGGTGAATGAGGATTGAAAGAGGCTCACCAGGCGTCTCTTTTTATTGTCTAACTCGCAGTACTCGAGCAAGAGACGGAAGATGGGACCAATTATATGGAGGGTCCGGAAAACGGAGGTTGTTCGTAAATTCGCTGGTAAACGTGTGTACCGACAACATCGGATCTGAGTTCTGACACGGGATGTGTGTTACGGTTCATATCGCCCCATCCCGCGTATGCAAGCTACACAAATTAAATCAAAAGTGTAGAACGAACACCACACGGACAGCTGAAACGCACGAAGGATGTACATATGCAACTTACGTAGGGAGCGACCCTTTGTTCAGTCGCCTAAATAAGAACACGTGACCATTCCTTTGTGAACTGTGCTTGGCACTGCAGGCGTAGAGGCTGCTCGAGGCTATGCAGTCCCGATGATAAGCAGGTGTGGTTGTAAGAAATTCCAGGATGTCATTCCAAGTGGTCACCCCTCTCAAATTCTCAGTAGCAACCCTTGAGGTGCATGGCCCACCCGAACTCAGGAGTGTCAGCGTCACCGTTGGTGAGGGTGAAACGGGCCAGCGGTGCCCAACCGAATCCACTGAACATCTATTTGGTAATTCGGGTGGGTGATTATAATAACGCAGATGAAAAGTAGATTAACTCTAGTACAGCCGTAGGGGCACCGGTGCTCGTATCTGTTACCCTGTATTATGCTGTTTGCGAGTGCTAGTTCGGTGAAATGTGCAGTATTTGTTCAAGGTCGTGTTCCCACGCCACTCCAAAACAGGAAGTTCTTTCAGCCGTCCGACAGTTCCCACGGCATTTATGGGCTGGAGAAACCTTGCAAGCAAGGTAATGCCTGTGGATCCGTCCACGCCCCTCAAGACTACTTCGAGCGATGTCACTTATTTAGATCGCCATTACGAGAAAACTACTCAGATCGAAGTAAACGGCTACCACGAAACGCAGCTCCACTGCCTAGCCATAACCTACTTATCCAATCCACATTCACAGAAGTTCGTGACAGTTGTTCTTCGAAATGTTGCGAAAGCGTTATTAAGTGCATCAATGTCACAGCGAGGATGCACTTCCTGCGTTATGTGAGCCTTGCCGAAGGCCAAGTGGAGCAGGTACATACCACCCAAGTCTGACTACCACTGCGGCAGACCAACATGTCAACTCTATGACGAACGTCCGACCTCTCCAGATGACACACTTCAGAGAGTCTCTGAAGCAACGGCAAACTTCCACGTCCAAAAGAACTGAATTCGACCTGCAATTTCGATTGACCTGCAACTACTCGCTGCTGGAGCCAAGTGATTAGACCATTAAGAAACTCCAAATCAAAGTCCTCTAGTTTTTCTATGGTCAGGCGTTTCAGGTTCTTCCAGTGGAAGACGGCGCTCGGAAACTCTGCTGTGCGAGAATGTGGTTCAGGGAGGGAGCTGGTTTGAACGAGTGCCAAATGGCAGACATTTGGGAATGCCAAATAAACAGCCTCAGAGAAGTTCTCTGCAGTGAATTGGGAAAGACAGAGATAATCGACGTTGTCGAACTTGGAGTTGAGATTTGAAAAAGTTGCGCTCGGGGAATGACGCGGGTAAGATGGAGAATATTGAAAATGTTTGAGACTTGGAGCGACAAGAGCGCGTATCAATGTCTCTGCATTTCCAACCGTGCACACGAATTTCTTGAGTAGAGGTAACTGAATACTATTCGGTGGTAGGTCGCAGTCGATAGACATGCCAGAAACATTAAGCGAAGTCAGTCCCCAGCCAGAAAGAAAACTGAGATTTGATTGTTGTCGCATTAATTCGTTTCCAAAAAATTCAAGGGAAAGTGCGGAGATACCAAAAGGGATGTGGAAATTCCGCACTGTGCCGGTCTCTGCATGGAGGTGTACGTGCTCCAGACGAGGGGACCTTTCGGGATGCAGATAGAGTTCCCATTGTTCCGTCAGTGAGCCGGGGAAATCCGCGATTGTAAGTTGTTTCAGTGAAGGGAACGACAAATGGTTCAGCCTTTGCAGCGGCCCGTAAAAATTGGTCAAAGTGAGACTTCGCCAGCGATGAGCACAAGAGGCCAAAGTATTGAAGACTGCGGTGGAAATTCTATCACTATCAGGGTCGATTCCATACATGAAATAGATATCAAGAAGAGATTGTGAACTTCTGGTCACGTAGGTTTCTGCACGTGCTTCGTTCCAACGTGGAGTCACCATGATCATAGTCCAAAGGCTTGGAGAGTGCAGAATCACGTCTCTCCAACGACGTGAGACACTCGCTAAATCCCTCTTGCTGTGGCAATACGTGTCGCATGTATCTGGAACTGCCTCGAGGTAAAATTCGAATATTCGCAATAGTGATTCGGTAGGAAGACGGTTAACAGGAGCTACCGGCATACGCGCAATGAGTTCTTCAAGCCTGGATCTTTGCAATAGAGCGGCACCCCGGATGCTGCTAAGTTCGTCGAGGAGCTCCTGTTCGCGCTTCTCCAGCGCAACCAGTGCTGCTCGTGCCTGCGTAAGATCGTCCATTGCCAGACTACTATCAAGTTTCATATCAAAGCGCCGGTAATCATAGTTCGTTGCCACAAACCGTGTAGTAATGAGACCGCGCAGAAGGAAGTGGATCGAAGGTCTCACTTCGTATTTGTTGATTGTAATTGGATTGGATTGGACTAGCCGACTACGCTACGAAGTGGCTCAGGTGCAAACATAGGTAAATTTTGTGTGCTTACACGGGCATCAGTACTTCCCTTTGTAGCTCACACCCTACCAAGGTAGCCTACAGATTCATTTCAGGACATACATTGTGTAGACTACTCTTGTGCGTGCAAGCTGTATCGAGCTATCTATGTATATCTGTCGAGCCTGCCCTTTAGCGGTTCCAGTTGTCCTCGCTGTAAGAGGCGGGCGGGCGGGCCGTCGGGCCCCGCCGCCGCGGTCAGGGAGCCAGCAGTCGGTCGGGACTGGTCACAAACTGGTTTGTGACTGGTTTTGACTAAAATCCTGTTCACTGACCTGAGCGAACCAGCACCAGACAGTGAAGTACATTTCACTACCCTCTACTGACATGACAAGAAAGTTTCCAGCGATACAGGTATATAAACAAATGATTGGGGGAATACATCTCTTTGAAACTGCTCAAATATGTGAAACAATAAGCGCACAAACAATTATATGAGGTTATCTCAGCACAACACTAGCCAGAGATAGCGGAAAGGAAAAAAAAAAAAAAAAAAAAAAAAAAAAAAAAAAAAAAAAAAAAAAAAAAAAAAAAAAAAAAAAAAAACAACAACAACAACAACAAGAGAAAACGAGGACCAAGTGGAAAGCCGAAAGACCCTTAATCCCTTTCCTCGGAGAGCGCCGAACTCCTTCCTGAACCAGAGTCGGCGGGCGACCTAGATTGTGATCCGTTCCTGGATCGCGCTGCCCGCTGACGCAATTGTTGATCATGCAGTTCTTGTTGCGTCAGCGGGTAACTGGGCAGGCATTTCAATTCAAATGTGGCAGGGAGTACATCGCCACAATGTTCTTTGATGAATTCGTCGTTCACTACCAGTCCACCGAACCGCGTGTCGTGGCCGAGCCAGTCCAATCTCTTGAGCGCCTCGCCAAGCCTACCTCCCGGTACATTAGGATCGGTAGAACGGTTGTGCTGGTATGCCGAGAAAATCTGGCGCTTTAATGACCGGGACACGTTCTCGTATTCTTTTTTCGCGACGTCGCCGTACAAGTATGCGGATATACCATCCAAAATTTCCCCACAGGTCACGCCGATCGTCTTATCGCGCGCAACTATTTGAATCATCCATGGGAACGAACGAGAGACGATTCTGATATAGGTTAGGCGGGGGTATGTCGCTGGAGCTTTACGTCCCTTGATCCAGGATCGTCGGCTGTCAGTCGTGCGGTAGCAGTTGCTTGTGTGAAATAGCATGTTCCATCGAAGATAGTCCTCGAGTGAATCTCCAGGAGGGGCCAGTAACGGGTTAACTTTGACGATCGCGCCCACAACTCTCGCTAGGAATGGCACAAGCACGGGTCCATCTAGAGAAAAAAGGAACCATCTCGCGTGAGAACGTTAACTGACGGGGGCAATGGTTTAGAACTTACAGTGTGGGCCCTCCGCAAAAGGGTCCATATGGTCCACACTGGTCGTCCACCTGATATTTGCACGTGCTGAATCATTCTGAGGAGGCCCGGGTGGTGGTGGTGGTTGTGCGGGAGGTGGATTCATTGGACCCACCCAAGGGGTCGCCGCCGGATATGTATATGGTGTCATTGCAGGCGGCATCATCGGCATCCCCCATGCTGTGGCGGCTGGTGTATGATACCCAGCAGGGGGTCCCCAAGCGGGGGGTCCATTAGGAAGTGGCTGCTGAAACGTAGTGTATGCCGACGGAGGGGGATGTTGAGGGGGCCATCCCGGCGGGGGCGGCGGAGGAACTGCGGCAGGCGGAGCCCATGCAGCGGCGAGTACATTTGGGTAGCCTGTCATATCGGCAGGTGCGCCAGCAGGTGGGCCTCCAGGTGGTCCATAGATGCTTGGAAGCGCGACGGGCGGTGGATAGTACGAGCCGGGTGCTTCAGGTCGCTGTGGCATAACGGGCGTGGTATGCAAACTTGGTGCAGTGGGAATGTAAGGCGTTATATTGAGTGCTCCAGGAGGGTAGTAAGGATAGTGCGAAGGTGTGTGGGGTTGGTGGGCCCAACCAGCAGGTGCCGTTTCCTGGCGGTTCGTAGGAGGGACAGGCGGGGGGATCGCACCCTCTGGAGAAGGAAGTGGGGGAATGAATGGACCACCATCAGGTGTATCATATAGCATCTTCGTGCGAGTTCTAATTGTATAAGGATATGGAACAGTTCGATTCACAGGTGCAATCTGAGTTAAGTTACGTTGAACCAAATCGAGTCAGGACAGGCGGCATATGGCTACTCACAGGAATACAGAACCGTAACTGCGTGGAATTTCGTGATTGCACAGATATGATGATTCAGTCACAGGTCGATCAGATGTCGGAGGCGGTCAATAGTGTATAATTGTCCAATAGTTACTGGGGCTCGGCGCACACAAAGCTGCTAAGAAAGCGGTGTCAGCCATTGTCAAGAGTACGACACAGGGGAATGAGTGCCTTGGAGCAGAACCACAGTTTTTTCCAAGTGTCGGTGCCCACTGCTGCGTAAGCCGAAAAGTTCCTCCAGTTACTTCCGATTGATTGACGTCGAGGACAGCGCGCTCACCTAACCAAGTATAAGCGGTGACAACGTATTGCACTGGCTCCCCGAGCCACAGTGGACGACACAATTTTCAGGAGGTGTTAGAAGGTGACGGAAGGGCTCTAAAGCTGGCCTCTGTCAGATTCTTGGCCAATGGCGATGATGAGGCTTACCCAATCGGGAGGTAATTGTACGTTAGATTAGATAAGCAGTGGCTGTACAGCGTCGGGCGAGGACTGCTTCCGCCCTGTGTAGCGAACAAGCGTACGCCGATACTATTGTGCACTGCCTGCAAGTACTGCATGCGCCATGGGAAGACTCACAGCATGCCCCTCTGGCCAGAGAACTGGCGGGTTTTGGTCGTACACCAATTCCAGTAACCGGGGATTTCCAAAAGCCCCACGAGACCCTCACGCCATTTCCCTTTCTGCACAGGATTTCTCGGACGAGGAATCGGAAAGGGACATGATTGGCTGGGCTTTGTAAGGTAGTTTACAAAGATAGCAAACCTATGACAGGTAATTGCTAGATGCAGACAACGGTAGATGTAGATAATCGGAAAACAAGACTGATCAGTGATACAATGTGCGCATGATCCGACCGGAGAGAGAAAGCGATAGGTATGTATGTATATATGTAATAACAGGAAAATACAACGGATACATCACTCAAGAAGCCAGACACATCACAAAGATATTGGGTGCCTTAAATCCGAGTCGTGAAATTGAATAATTGTCTTTCTTCGTCAAGTAATCAAAGTAGATTTTGTCTCGCAGCCAATCTGCAACAGAAGTTCGGTACTGGTCGCCGATAGAGTCAAAAACCTTCCGGATACTTACCGACTCTCTTGAACCGACTGGGTGGGGCGGGAGTGTTGTAGTACATCGACCAATTATTAGCAGCTTGCTGGTTGTTGGTCGCAGAGCGCTTCACGTGTTCCTGTAATCGCGGAGGAAGGGAGTTGAACTCTTGATCTGAGACGTAGTTTTCGGTATACCTGCTTCCGCGGAATCAAATAATAGTAAATCAACAGACAAGCCTCGGCCCTTGAAATTCGAAACGTACTCCTTCCATATCGTAGTGCAGACATCACTCATGGTAACACCACGTTCGTTGTGTATGATAGTGCACCAAGGGCTGAGCTCAGTGATGATGATGAGTTGGGTGACTCGAGGTAAAGTGGCAGGCTCGTCTTTCTGAGTGAAATTGAGATCGCGGTCCCTTGCTTCCGGGTTGAATCCACCCGTAGAACCTATACCACATCAGGGTCGTGTACCACGGCGAAAAAAGACCTATACATACCAGTCACAAGGTTGAACAGCAGATGGAAGCCAGGGTTTGTACCCTGAAGGATTGGGTTGAGCTGGAGTTCGGTATTAAGCAGATATAGATCTGTCTGTGAGAGCACCGGTCCATCTGAGTACATCCAGTTACACATTTGAATAAGTGTCATGGATATCGTTCCGCAGACTCACAGCTCGTTCCAGCAGCCCACTTGCTGACCGTGTTGTCGCCCATGACTGCTCAGAGCGATAACGAAATCGGGAAACGAAAAAAGTTAATGGATTTCAAAGTGAACGAGCGGCTGTTTTGCAGGCGGCTTTGATGACTGGGTAGCAGGAACACGAGGCTACAGTAGTGCGGCCCTTTTTATAATGCCAACGGGTGGAAGTCGTGATCGGGGTGGCTGTGCGGATTAGATTAGATAAGATTAGCACTACGTAATCCATTCCATCCTGTGTTCGCAGAACTTGATCACTGCTGCACGTCAACCTCCATTGCAGCGCATGGCTCCCAAGAGCACCAACGCAAAGAAAGAGGCTGGGCGAGCCAAGAAGGCAGAGAACGAGGCTAAGAAACAGCAGGCAGTCGCTGCGGACAAGGCATGTCACCTGTCATAGCCGTCATAGCGGTGACTCCAGTGCGCCAGCTCACTCAGTGTCTCAGGAACGCAAAGAGGCAGAGTCTTGGAACGAAGGTGCAAAATCGAAAAAGCCCAAAGAAGACAAAGAGGAGAAACGTCGCGCTGAGCTTGCTAGAAAGGCTGAGAATGCACGGTTACTTGCGGAGGAGGAAGCGTCTCTTCCTTCCAAAGCGAAATCAGCTCCCAAGGCTGGTACGAAGAAGTCTACGAAAGAGGCCAAGCCCACTGGTCCTGGAGCCATTGCTGCAGGTAGCGGGTTAGGCAGTGGGAAGGAGAAAGAGAGGGAAACGGAGCCGGTCGAGGCTGAAACCTTTGCTGCTACAGGAATCGATAACGCACTCGACCTTTTGGAAGTCGTGACTGCAAAGTTGGATAAAGCAAGTGTTGGCCAACAAGCTGCAGGTATTGAGAGGCATCCTGAGGTCAGTGGCTACCGCAGGATTTGCTAAGGATGGTACTGATGCGTTTGCAAATCAGCGGAGATTCAAGGTAATCTCATTCCAACTTATTGATGGTGCACAGGTCAGGTTACCCCGCGTGTTTACAGGCAGCATTCGAAGCCTACAAGGAAAGGGAATTGCCGAAGGTCAAAGAGGATGTGGGTATCTGAGATCTGACAGCTTGGATCTTCTAGCTAACTGCACGTTTCATCAAGCACCCCGGTTTACGCCTGCAGCAATATCAGGTAAGGCACTGCATTTGTGACCATAGCAAATCTAACAGCTGCGGACCCCGCAGGACATCTTGTACAAGCAGTTCCAGAAATCGCCGGAAAATCCGTGTGTTCCCGCGCTTTCGGTCTTCGCGACATTGACACGCTAACATTTATGAAGATTTAATCAGGTCACTGTTGCATACGATGCTAGCAAGGAGGAGAGGGTGCAGGCCCTGAAAGAGAAGCAGGAGGCAGTGCAGAAGCGGCTGCGTGCATGACTTGAACGTGCTGTCTCGGAGATAGATCAGCCCTCCCAAGGGCCTGTGTGGTTGTCGAAGAGATGACCGGCTAGATAGAAGCGCGGAGTAGGGAGGCCGCATTGTTGTACGTCTACGGTATAGTAGCCATGTAAGTATAGGGTCAAAGACAATTTCTTGCACTGCGCATTTGGATGTGCTATTAATAATGATCCACATTTTTTGGTCGGCAGTGATTGCACAGTAGGTGTTCCATCTGGAAAACTCGTGGTTCGCCAAGTGCCCCAGAATTTCCAGACACAACACCGCACTTGGGTTGCGGTGAGGGCGGCAAATTCGTCGGCTGTGTACCATCGATTACGTAACACCTGATTGCTGGAGAGTATAACATTGGCGGCTGATATGATTGCTGGCCTCCACTCCAACAAGAGCCACTCTGCTACTTAGAGCAACTATGCCATCCTCACCATTGTGTATCATCCCTCCAACATCACGACAGCCGATGTCGCCTTCAGGCGTCCAGCCCACAAATACGCTTATCATCACTCAAGTACCACGAAATTTTTTCGAGCCGACCATCCTTCAAGCTCTTCGTGAATACTTTGCTGTGCACGGCGAGATCACTCATTGGGTACCGATATCTTCCTTCTCCCGTATACTCTTGGTATACAGTGACGTCGAGTCTGTGGAGCGTGCTAAGGCCAGCAGTGATCCTTTGGTCATCCGACCGAACCAGGGGTGAGAGCGACTATGCCTTGAGTACGCATGACGCTTACTTCATACAGTGAACGAACCATTCTTCGAGTTTATCGTGCAGAACCAAATCCGACTGTCAGCCCATGCTCACCAACATCCGATGATCAGCTCCTCAAACCTCCACCGCTGGACAAGAATTTCCTCATTTCCCCGCCGGGATCGCCACCAGTCGGTTGGGAGCAGATACGCGAGGAACCACCAAACTCGGCGACACTCGCGGAGGACCTCGTCACTGCTCTGAACAAGTTGAAATGTCGAGAGAAGCGCGGGAGTCGGGAGGTGCTACTCAAGCCCGAAGACGGGATTGGCGTTGGCGTATACGTCGAGGATTGCGACGGGGACGAACCAGATGATGAAGATAAAGAAGTAGACTGGGAGTACGGCACGTCCAACCCATCGCGTATGTGCTGGAAACCAGTTCCTACCGCCTTACCCCCGATGCCGGTGACTTTGCGTTAGCTCACTGTGAGTTTCGTTACGCGAGTCGCGACGTGTTCCGAGCCAAGGATACCGAATACACGTACATATACTGCCTTTGTATTTTTGGGTCTCGTCCAAATTCCCGCTTGGGTTCCGTACTGACATGTTCTGGTTCAGGCCCTGTTGCATCCGTAGGTTTAGAATGACTTACACTAGCACATCGTATCTCCTGAGTATATGCCATTTATTATGTAGTAGCATCATCAACCAATACTATCTGTACAGTATGTACCACATATGAGCATCATCTGAAAGACAGCTGGATTACAGCATGCGCTTCCTACAGTTTTTTGAATTGGTTGAGTGCTCGGCAAGCGTTGTTACTCAATGTTAAGCGATCAAAGAGCTGCTCTTTGAGCGCTTAGCTTTCACTGATGATCTCCGAAAGTTTGACACAGCCACCTCGACGTTTGACGCTTGTTCCAAAGAAGGAAATTGTCGGCTCACCGACGAGCTCTATTGTTTTCCGTAGTGTTGCCGTCGAACCGAGCTCAACTCGAAGTAAGCTCGCTTCGATTCGAATTCTACGTCAGTTCGGTATAGTTCGACGGTGCAAATACCCACTCGACCCCTTTCTTTGTTGTCATGCAACAACGCAATTGGATGGAACGCTTTAGCGACTTCATTCGAGCTCAGTTCGTTACACTTCGATAAGTCGAAGTGTGGCCGAACTACCGCTTCGATTCGACTTGGTCTGGTTCGCGGCAACACTAGTTTTCCGTGTCTGCATTGTTCTCGTGGGCGCTGGCAACCGGACGGTACCTTTATACTTGCGACACAACAAAAGGCATGAGCTCAGGACCGTGTCAGCAACGGAGCCCTGCGCTCTTCTCTGCTTATCTTCTTTACCGACCTTCACCTTCACTTTCTCTTCGCCGCTCGAGATGCTAGGAAGCATCCTTGCTGTTTCTCTTACTCTCGCGGCGTCTGTCGGTGAGTACCCGCTCCGTTACATTCCGGGTAGCATCCTGAAGCATTCGCAGTCGCGCAGTCTTCTACTGTTCTTTGCGTTGCAGGTCAATGCCTTCAAGGTTATTCGAATACGACTCGTACGTGCTTCAAACCACTTGGCGTGGGTCGCTGCTAATGTTTTCCTTTGCAGTTGGCGCAACGCTCTCCGCCTCTGGAATTTCCACAGAAGTACTTTTGCTTCCCGGGCAGTATACGTCGTCGACGAACCCTCAACTACTTAATGAACTGTTGACGTCCTCATCCGCAACCCTCTCTCCTTCACCGGGGTTCGCAAATTCGACGGCCAATACTTCGGTGACGTTGCCTTTCACTGTGCAATTGCAACCTGGTATCGCAACTTACCCGAAAGCGCTATACTCGGGTGAAGGCTCGTACATAAACCTCTCCACGAATTCTTCAGCTTCCTTTAGTGATGCCGCGTCTCTCGCTTTCTCTGGTAACGTGTGGGCGGAGGTCACAGCAGCTAGCAGCCGTGTCATTTTCTGGAGTTCGGTCCCAGATGTTAGTCAACTTCCGACTGCCGCTTCGGGCTCCTTGTCGTTAGTCAAACTCGAGTCTTCAACGTGCTCCCCACCGTGTTCCGGGAGTGGCGTTTGTACCGCATCCGGGACGTGCTCGTGTCCACCCGGCTTTTCAGGGTCATCGTGCGAGGAGTGTTCTTCCGGGTACTATGGACCTACCTGCCGGCCTTGCCCCTCTGGTTGCACTTCCTGTGATGACGGAATTTCTGGAACTGGGCGTTGCCTCTCCACTACGGTTTCGAACCCTCCGTCGAGTTGCAATTGTATCAACGGGCAGTGTGGCTCGAATGGCCAATGCACTTGTCTTCCGGGTTGGACATCAGCATCCAACGGTACCCAGTGTGCTGCTTGTGCAAATGGATACTTCCTCGATTCGTCGGGTAACTGTGAAAGTAAGTAATCATTAACCCCTCGGTGCTTGCATGTGCTAACCATGCGACAGTTTGCCAGCTCGGTTGTGCCGAGTGTGCTGCTGGTTCGGGCGACTGTATCACTTGCCAGTCCGGCTTCACACAAAATGCGAACGATCGTACGATGTGTAATGCTGTTTCCCAGACCACGTCTAGCGGCACAACTTGCCCTGATGGCAGCTACAGCAACGGTAGCAGTTGCGAGCCTTGCGCTACAGAGTGTCAAACCTGTACCGGATCAACCTCGAATGATTGCGTAATCTGTGCTTCAGGAACTTATTCATTGAACGGGTCATGCGTGCAGACCAACAGCGTTGGTGTCTGCCAAGGTTCATCCCTTATTGCCAATAATAATAAGCACGAGTGTGATAGTAAGTCACTAAACGTGGAGATCGGCTGGTTTTCTCAAATGTGTCTACAGCTTGTGGACCTAAGTGCACCTCGTGCCAGATACCAAACTTTAACGTTGCCTCAACTACGAACCAAGCCCAGTGCACTGGTTGCTTGCCTGGTTATGTACTTTATCAGGGCCAGTGTATTGAGAGTTGCCCTTCGAGCACCTTCCTATCTCCCACGGATAATCTTACCTGTACAGGTATGTCTCTCTGCTTTGGTGGCTTGGTCCGTCCTGCTGACCCAGTGCTTGGCAGCTTGCAGTTCGACATGTAGCACTTGTGCAGGCAGTGCTAGCTACTGCTTGACGTGTGCGAACAACATGCTCGCATCGAATGGGCAATGCGTTAGCTCGTGTCCGTCTAACACTTTCAGTTCCTCCGGTGCTTGTGTTACGTGCCATCCCGACTGCGCAACATGCTCCGGCTCGGCATTTAACCAATGCACAAGTTGCAACCAGACGCTCCCCGTGCTCACCAATGGCCGTTGCTTGGCAACCTGCAGTCAAAACCAGTATTTCGACACCACTACTTCCACCTGCCAATCTTGTGACAGCAGCTGCTCGAGTTGCTCAGGGTCAGGTCCGAGTAATTGTCTAGCCTGCTCGAGCTCCAGTCAGGTACTGCGCGGGGGTTCCTGTGTCGCAGCCAATTGCAGTAGCGGAACCAGCGTCGTACCTGGCCTTGGCGCATGTTTATCCGAACTTGTGGTGGTTCCGTCGTCCACCGGAAGTTCGGGTGCCTTGCCATCCATCAGTGGCTTGTCATCTCCCGTTACCACGACGACTCGTCAGTCATTATCGTGGTGGGAAATTTTGTTAATGACGCTAGGCTGCGCTTTCATATTTATGGCTTTTCTCTGGTGCTGGCGCCGACGCGCGCGGAAGCAAAGAGCCAAGGAAACCGCTGCATTTGCATCCGCCAAGGCTCTCGACCGGAAGACAAACTGGCGACAGCGTCTCAAGGCATTTTTCGGTCACTCGTCGAACCCCGCACCTCCGGATAACGAAGAGATCACACTTTGGAAACTGCGGGCTGCGGAAGAAGCACACCACGATCGAGAACTCGAGAAATTGATCGGAGCATATGAGTATTCTAGGGCGGGGTCGAGTCGTGGTGGCCCTTCTCCACTTCCCTCGCTTCACGATCGCAAGTCGCACGGGTCTCATGACTATGATTCGCACCGTCTGTCTCGAGATTCACTTTATTCCCAAGTTACGGGGATGCCGCGTAATGGACCTGAACCTCGACAGCCTGTGAAGTCGAATCCGCTGACGTCGCGCTTCTCCACGACGACTGTCGGCTCCTCCGTGTGCAAGAAGCCGAGCATTCTCAAGCGTGAATTGACCCCGCGGAATCCACCACCAACAGATGCGGAGGCATATGCAACATCTGTTCGGGACGCTGCTGACGAGAGCGGATCATACTGGGTGTCCCCAGTTAATACGGGCGGATCACGCAATCCATTCCGTCGATGAAATCGTTTCCTTTCTTCTGGTTCATATTCGCCCTCCCTACACATGGATTATAATCTAACGGGATTAGAACAGTTAACATTTTTTTTCCTCGCTCTTTTGCACTTTTCTCTCTCACTTCCAATTGCCACTGGACACCGTACTACTGTATATTTCGTTCGTCTTAATACCTCGCACATATCACGTAGACGACGACCTTGTGTAGCAATGCAATGAACATATATACATATGCCCATGGTACACCCGCCCTGTGTTGGTTACGTAATAAACGAGCCGCTACTACTATAGTCGGCTACTACCAAATGTCAGGTTGACCGCTGACGCGACTGACGCACGGTGATTGCCATTTCCCTGAGTCGCCGTTCATTGGAAAGCGCCGGCGACGTTGCATTCGATGGCACTCGCTGGAAATGTTGTATTCGGTAAGTGCGATCTCGAGTATCTCGATTGGTGCGGTCAGATTTGTCACCAGCTGCACTGTGCCCGCCAATATACAGGGCCATAATGTCCACACGTGTGCATGTATACACACTCAGGAGCGCGCATATTTATCACAGCTTTCAGTAATCCCCGTCACGGTGAAACTCTATCCCGGAGTGCTGTACAGGACATGCCGTCCATATTAAGCGGCAGGGCGAGCGTTCGGCCAACACTCCCCCGATTCCCCACATCATCCCGCTCACTGGGCCCTTCTCCTTACCCGCAGCCATGCTCGCTGGACCTGGCAGCTCGGCGCAACAAAAGGAGGCCCAATCGTCATCCGTGGCATCGTATGACGAGATTCCTGGGAGCATTTGTGGTCCTGAGGACGGCCCCTGGCCTCGCGCCTTCACCAACCTCACCACCTCCGAGGCATGGGATAAGCTGTCGCTGACATCCGACCCTCAATCCCTTGCTTATGGTACTGGTGAGGAGTGGAGAGCTGACGCTCTCAACTTTCAGCCCTTCCCAGGTGCGAAGAGCCAGGACCGCTACGCCATGCAACAACTGCACATAGGTGGTCGAATATGGACCCTCACTGCTGTATTCGATGGTATGTCTGGTTGATCATGCTCTCTGCCCCGGGGGCCAAGTTCAGTGGCTTTTGATACCAGGACATCTCGGAGACGCGACCGTGCAACACGCCGCTTACCATGTACCCATCATCGTTCGCGAGTTTCTGGAGGATCTTGACAAAAAGCACGGCGGGCGTGTTGTCCCGCCTCCGCTGGTAGCGGACGTGTTCAGTGGTGCCATTCGCGCATTCGACGATGCTATTGCCAATGATGTCCTAGAGCTATTTCCGGGTGGTTTGGATGCCGCTATGGAGATGCCCGATCAGCAAATACACTCCATCCTCAACGATCAATCTGTGGGTGGGAAGAACTTTGAAAGGGCAAGGCTTTGCATGTATGGTACCACTGCACTTGTAGCGCTTGTCGACCCTGATCACACTAACTTGTGGCTCGCTAATTTGGGCGACTGCCAAGGAGGTAAGCGAAGAAACAGCTCCTATGGTGAAAGGCCCGTTCATGAAGTCTCATGGTAGTTATGGTATCGGAGACTGCGCCTCAGGTCTGGAGTTACGAAATCTTGACTAGGGTGCACAACGGACAGAACAAACGCGAAGTGGAGCGCGTGAAAAGGGAACACCCAGGGGAAGCGGAATGTATCGTTGACGGTCGAGTTTTAGGAGCCATCGCCCCTTTCCGGTGTCAGTCGCATCGCGTTATGTTCTGTGCTATGCAGTAGCTGATGAATACTTGCAACTATAGGTTTAGGTGATACGCCGTTTAAACAGCCACCGGAGTTCACAAGACGTTTCCTATATAACCTCTTCCCGGGCAGCAATGATACTTCTCTGTGGGAGGAGTTCCTGGTACGGAATAAGACCCCGCCGTACATTTCTGCGATGCCGGAGGTCACACACTTCCCGCTAGATCGCTTGCAGAGGCCTCTACGAAGATACCTCATATTATGTTCGGATGGTTTCACCGACATCTGTGGAAAGCACCAGCGCTGTGTGATCAATCGATGGCTACGAACCATGCCTGTTGCTGGTGACCCTTCTTCTACGATACCGATACCGCCTAACAGAGCTTTACAATTGCTGTGGCAGGGCCTTGGAGGCGATTCGGTCAGCGTTTCTAAAGCATTGACACTCGATCTGGACGTCCCCTGGTTGGATGACATCACTGTTGTGGTTCAAACACTATAGTTATAGCATGTTTTCTAGTTTATACGCTACTGTACTACTCTAATCGTCGAACCTGGTTACCTTAGTGGGGTCCATACTTTTGCTTCTTGGTGTATCGATTCTCCGTTGCCGCTCTCAGTTACTGACCTAACGAATGTAGGTTTTTTTCCGCTACGGAACGATGGTTGCTTTGGCTGCCCTTGTTGGGGTTTACGTGAGGGTAAGAAAAATCTACGTGTGTCGTCCGTCTATGTATCGAAGCTGCAAAAGTTATTTTCCCCTTTTAGTCTCGGTTCCTCGCGTGACGGTGTCTCGTACGCGTTCGGCAGCTGAATTACCCATGTCTTCTCCTACGCCTTAGTCGTATACATTGCAGATTTAGGGATCACTAGCAACAGCAAGAAAGACCCGCAGTTGGGTTATTTTCTCCAGCAGCAAACACAGGTTGAATATTAGGCACAGGGCATGAGACTTGGAATGATCCCGTCACACTTGGCCACCGCCGAAACCGTCAGTACGGGGTTCAGACTTCAGAGGGCTCGATCTAGATTCCGGGAAGCATATTATTGCCGACGACATCTCCGGTGTGTAACGATACAGTGCAACCGACCAATTTCATTGACCTCGCGAGATGCGTTGATCGCGTTTCGTATTGACGCTGCGGAGGCCAACTCTACAAATGTACCTGAACTTTTTTCCATCGAAAAGGCATATTATTATAACCACCGCAGGCGTATGGCCATGATTCAGATTCCCGGTAATCCGCCCCTTGCCCCTTCCTCGGAACACTTGGGCTGTGATAGCTACGTTATGTGTGTGTAGTGATGCCGTGGGCTTTCCTGGCCGAACCTTGACGCGATGCCATTCTGAGAATCGGCTGCTGACTAATGAACCTGCCTTCCAATTCACTCTGACAAGGTCAGAAATACGCGCTAACGGCCTATCTCATGTTGTTTTTGAGCGAGACACATGGAACATATCAACAATGCATCGAATGAGCAGCTCGTCGATAGCGGGGCCAGAGCGAACAAGCGAAGTCGTTCTCGAAGCGAGAGCCCCGAAGACCTTGGGCAGCCTTCAAAGACGACTTTGCACCATCTGAATGGACCTGAAAATAACACTGAGATATACGGGGCCTCCCACTTTGGAGAGTGGGGGGAGTATATGCAACGAAAGCGCGCAAAGTTACAGATTCAGAACACTAGTTTGGAGGGTACGTCTGATGCAAAGAGCGGCATTTTCCATGGACTTTCAATATACGTGCGTCTATTCTCTCGTAAGCTTGGAGGATGATTTTCTGACGGTACAGAAGATAAATGGATGGACAAGACCATCTGTGCAAGAGCTGCGGAAGCTCATCGTCACACATGGAGGTGTCTTTCAGCCTTATCTCGACAAGAAATCTTTAGTGTTCGCATTTCAGTCCCCTGTTATTGAGGCCTGGGTCGTATTGAGTATTTTCTGCAGGACCCATATCGTTACATGTTCCCTCACCCCTGCAAAGATCCGCGAGTTCAAGCATATGAAAGTTGTGAGACCGGAGTGGCTTGTCGACAGCGCAGACGCTGGCACATTACTTCCTTGGACGGACTATATCTTCCATCCTGGAGGCCGAGTCGAGACGTCTCAGGGCTCTCCAGTACGACAAACAACGTTGAAGCCAGTCTCAAAGTCTACGCCACCACCCAGACCTCAAGTGCAAGTCAATCAGAGTGAGACGCAAAGTCCCGTTTCTCGGTCGAGGTCGCCACCCCGTCCACTCTACACCACCGATCCTAGCACGTACGAGGATGCTGTTCGAGTCCCTGGCTACGCTATGGGGCAGTCCAATGAAACGGCCGAAAGAGTTATGGCTAATCCGCAGTGGAGAGCAGCCCACACATCCATAGCACCTGACTTTATCGAAGGATTTTACAAGAACTCACGCCTGCACCATCTCTCTATGTGGAAGGCAGAACTTAGGAATCTCGTCACGGAAGCACAGGAACGTGCTGAACGCGAGGAATTTGGCAACACAGAAGACAGGGATGGTCCAGTTGTGCGAGAGAAAGCGGGCGCTCAGTCGAGCTCGACGACGGATGTCAGTATGGGTGGCGTGGAATTCACACTGAAATCTCCAACCAAGAACAAGGGAAAGCATAAAGCTGACAACCACGAGAGAGTCGTCATGCATTGTGATTTTGACTGTTTCTTCGTCTCGGCGGGGCTTACTACTCGGCCACATTTGCGAGGAAAACCTGTGGTCGTCTGTCACTCGCAAGGAAATCAAGGTGGTGCATCAAGTACGAGTGAAATTGCTAGCTCAAGTTATGAAGCGAGATCGTTTGGCATCAAGAATGGTATGAGGTACGTCTCTTCTACCTTTCCTGTGTACACCATGGTTCGAGGGCTCTGCCAGCCTACGACAGGCAAGGCAATTGTGCCCTTCGGTAGTGACGATACCCTATGAATTCGAGAGGTATGAAACGAAGTCGTTCGCCGTGGTCGCTGTCTAACGAGTTACTAAAAGATATAGAAACCTCTCTTTACAGTTCTACACGATTCTTATGCGATATGCAGACGATCTTGAGGCAGTCTCTGTTGACGAAGCGCTAGTAGACATATCGCACGGTGTGGCGAGTCGGAGGGCAGCGGCCCCATTCTCCACGGATGATCATGCCCTCGCCTTAGCCGAAACCATCAGAAAAGAGGTGAAGGCAACTACTGGATGCGAAGGTAGGTGCAAGGTACTCAGTTTTCCCGTGCTTTGATCTGGAATTGGTGCAGTTAGTATCGGTATCGCAGAAAACATTCAACTGGCTCGTGTTGCTACGAGAAAGGCAAAACCTGCGGGGCTTTTCCATCTGAAGCGCGATGATGTCCAAAGAGTGCTAGAGCCTCTCGATATTGACGATCTCCATGGGTTTGGGTACTCCACGCGGGAGAAAGCGAAAGAAAAACTTGGTACAGCAAACGTTGGAGAGTTGGCTAAGAAGAGCAAAGGGCAGCTTTGCGAAGCACTGGGAAAAGGTACTGGGGAGACGCTTTACAAAGCCATCAGGGGGATCGACGACCGTAAGCTTGAATCCGACAAACCACGCAGGTCTGTATCGTGTGACATTAACGTACGTTTCCCTCTTCCTTTTAATTTGGGACTTGTCGTCGAACCAGCTCAAGTACGGTGTGCGATTTGAAAACGACGAGCAAACAGAGGCGTTCATTTATCGGATGGCGGAAGAGGTCGCGCGGAGAATGAGCAACATATCCATGCGTGGCAGATCTCTGACCCTGAAAATCATGAAGCGGGACCCCAGTGCACCCAAAGAAGCTCCAAAGGTAAGAGTTAATAACGATTCCTTTCCAATTATTCAACACCCGTATCTAGTTCTTGGGTCATGGGATATGCGAGACCTTCAATAAGCAAACGGCTCTCTCCAACATACACGGTCAGGCTACCAGCGACAGCAAGGACATAGGAGATCATGCCTGGAAGCTACTCAAGTCCTTTAACTTCGACCCCAGGGAATTACGGGGAGTAGGTATTCAAATCCAAAAGTTGGAGAAGGCGGGTACTGTAGAGAATTCCGCGCAAGCGAGGTTACCCTTCCAGCATGCATCACGCCCCAAAACACCGGACAAGTCTAAATCAGTGCAAGTCAGAAGTGGAGCACCGCAGATCGTTGTCCAGCCTCCCTCTCAGGAGGATGGCACTACTAGGGTTGAGGAGGCTCCTGTGCACGATATTCCTTCGTTTTCTCAGGTTGACAAGGAAGTGTTTGACGCACTGCCAGAAAACATTCGTGAGGAACTGGAGAACGAATACAAACGTCGTTCCAAGTCTCCTGTACTCAACGACCCCCCTCCCGTTCCGGCTGAGCAGCGCCCCAAGACAGTTCTCAAAGGAACTGGTACTAACGTGAAGCGGATTACGAGGCAGCTTGCACCTAGAAGCAAAACCACTATCTCTCCACAGAAGAGCACGCTCTTCGCCAGACGCGTCACTCGCGCTGGTCCCTCCTCCGTGCGAGTTGCCGAAGATGAGTTGCGGGAGTTAGGAATTGACCCGGAGGTTTTTGCAGCCCTGCCCGTCGATGTGCAACGCGAGCAGTTGACCACGGCGCGACATCTCAAGAATGGTGGGGTGCTGGCTGAACCGACCGTCCTCAAATTTGCGAAAAGAAAAACTCGCGTGTATCCTAAGAAGCCTCCACCCCTAGCCAAACACCCGCAACATCCCTTCTTGAAGCAGCAAGGACCGAAGAAAGGAGAGAAATTGTACTTTACGAGGACAGACGATGTACAGCAGGTAATCGAAGCTTGGGTCGAAAACTTCAAGGAAGATCCCCCAAACCAGAAAGATGTCGAGTATTTCAGCAAGTTCTTGGTGCAGAGCGCGGAGGCGTCGGATACGGGAATGGAGAAAACGGTTGCCGTGATGAAGTGGTGGTTAGTGCTAATACGCAGACATTGGGAATTCTACGAGCACCATGATCCTCTGGAAACTGAACTTGTGACACAGAGGATGACCTCGGAGAAGATAGGAAGGGCGTGGTGGACCGCCTTTCGAGAGGTGAAATCAAGAGTGGACGCAATAGCTACGAAACGCTTTGGAGGCACTCTTTGCTTAAAGTAATTGACGTGTATTATCTCTGGGCATTAATTTGTGTATGGCAGACGTCCATGTACGTGCCAGCGGACGAAGGTTTGGCGAGGAACACCCTAAATGTCAATCTCACCGACAAGTTTCATCCCTCATCTATCCCCTCGCGCAATAAAAAAAGTCACCGGCTCCGTCGCGTGCCTAGACCTTGCTTTCGTTGCTTCTGCGAAACTAAAATTATGAAGTCCAGCACCCTCGAACGCATTCCGAATTTCTTCAGCAGTGAAGCCACTCCTGTGAGGCACGATGTGGTCGACATTAGGAGGAAAGACCTCTTGGGATGATGGGCCCTTGATCAAATCTGCGACCAGTAGAGAGCCCCCGTGTTTAAGATATGAAACTAAGCACTTGGTGACACTGTTTATCGAGGCGAAGTGATGGTAAGCATTTGCGCACTAAAATGTCGATATCACACCTATATGTCTGTATTCATCGTAGGACATGACGTCCTCTACTCACCACGATAACGTCAAAGGTCATCCCTTGCAGATGCTCCTCATCCTCCTTTATCGCTGATATGCACACGGCCCTCATCTCGTCGGGAGAGATGCCTTGATTGTGAACGCTGAGATTATACATATCGACCATATTCTGGCTGATATCGACGCCCACGATGGACTTCGCATGTGGCGCAAGTTCTCTGGAAATAAGACCTAACGCATTATGTATGTCGTAGGCTGTATGGGTGGAGTGGTGCGAGTAGGCACCATCGATATGGTTTACTGACCAGTTCCGCAGGCGAAATCCATGACCACTGTTTCCTCCTCGGAAAAGGGATACACCTTGAGCATCGCAGCTGCTAACCTTCGTGCGCACTCTACGGCGCCAGGATGTTCAGAAAGGTGTTCTGCGATCCCAGCGCTATTGAAGAATTGTTTGTTTGCCTCTTCGACTCCGTTGGTTAGATCGTGTCGACTGCCACAATGCTCCTGGTTAGGAATTGCTGGCTGCTCTGCCATGCTACTTCTATGTTCTCCAGGTATCGCGATGGTGGTGGATGTGGGCCAACGATAGCGACCCTCAGAATCAGCTACAGTCTAAGACAGGAGTTAGATCTTCAGAGCTGTTGGAGAGCTCTCGCCAGGGTGGATCACATGACCTACAATCTATGCACAGGTGGAGACCTGTTAAATTTTCCTAGTCTGGACTTTTCAAATAATGATCAATAGCTTTAGTGCTGTTCGAGCCCTCCCCCCCAGGTTTGCAGCTCGTTGAAGAGCCGAGTCATGTTCAATTGCAAAGCTAGGTTGCGGTGTGGAATCAACATTTTCAGCCGTAAATATTGCGCTACCCAACAAAACAAGTGGAAAGGGCAAGCCATATTACCTTACAGACACGGGAATGAAAGTCAATTAAACATGAAAGACCTTCGGTATACGTAGACAGGGATAAGCGCAGAAATCAACGATATCGCTAGAGGAAAAATCACATAAGCAAGGCAAAAGAGAGGTCAATGTCAACGCAGTGTCTTATAAACGATACGGGACAGAACACAGAAGTGAGAGAGTGAAGGGAATATAATAGGAACGCGTGTGGCATTCAGCGCTGTTCCCTAACCTTGTACCAAACCATGCCGATCACAAGGACGCCCAAGCCAGCGATGAAGGCAAACAAGACGAGCACATCTCTATAGTAGGCGTTGGGGTCGAACCCAAACAACTATTGTAGCAGAAATCAGTAACTGGGCCTACCGGGTAAGCAGAAGGCGTTCTTACCAGTTCCATGATGACCGTTGCAGATATGCTTATGGGGACGCCTTGCAAGGTATCTTCGATCATGAGTCCGGATCCAACCTCATTAACGGAAAGGGCCTCCAGGCAGAACTGACGTCATGGGGGTAAGTACAGCAGATCTTCACGTCACGGAGACTAACCTTGAGCGGGCAGAGCCATTGGAGCCACCTTAAAACCGGAGGAATGGAGGTCAAGTGCACGAAGAAGCCGGCATATGTCATCTGATATAGTGCTGAAAGGGCGGATATCAAAATTGCAATTCCGCCATTGCGGAAAGACGTGGCAAGGAGGAAGTTCTACAGTGATTGTGAAGTAGACGGATGTCGCCGTGGATGGACTTGAACTTACCCAGAGGGTCATGGCGAGTGTGTACAATACGAGAATGAGGAGGAACTTAAAAAACCTGGAAGCTTCGGGTGACAACCCCGCCATCCAATACGTGCTGGGAACCAAACGGTAAAATCGTATAATCTGGAGTTATCGAGAGACTCACATGGTCGATACAATGATCGTCGGAAGAACTCGTAAGGGTATGACATCGAACAAAATTCGGGACAACAGCCATGCAGTTGGACTGTTCAAGGGGTATCAGAGAATGAAATGTTGGGAAACGCTAGAAGTCCGACCTGTAGTACGAGTTGGACCGTTCGCGAACGAATAACGAGCGAACTTCCACAACATTATACAATGCACTCAACGACGAAAACGCGGTCAAAGATCCCTACAGATTGTCAGTCGCCGTCAACGAATACAACAGCATATCCACTCACCAGGAAGAACAGACATCCCACGCGGGACTGGAAGCCCGCAATGGTAATACCCGTGTGGAAATACAATCCACCTGTGCGACGTCCGCCACTTTAGTTATTGACAGAGAGCGTCCGGAATGCACGCACCGCAGAACACGCCTAAAATAGAGGCTGCTGCAACATGAGTGAGGAACAAGGTCTTGTCCCTGCCCGGCCCAATTGAGTAAGACACATAGGCCTCTGCTAGCGTACTCACCGGCGTATTATCTTCCATTCTCGCCCACACAACACTAGAAATTGTGTGAAGAACGTTGTAGCATAGTCACTCTGAGATGGCTTGCTGCGACTCGACAAGGCTTCGACATCCGCTCCGCTGACGGGCTTTTCATCGGCCGTTGGGCTCGTACTGGGTCCGCTCAAGTCTTGTGACTCGTTAATATTGCTTTCCATCACGCGTGAAGAGGAGAAAAGTCCGACTGGAGCAATACTGGCGATCTCAAGGAGGTAGTCCGCGACGTTGTATCCTTCTCCGTATTCTGGTATCTCGGAAGCACTATCTTGCGCAACCTCTGCGTCACGAATAGCCTTGAAATGCTGGGCAGGTGCGAGTCCGCCGGGACCCGAATACAACGCACGTCCATGTGCGAGGAGCACCACGGAGTCAAAAGCATGATACAGTCGCGAGCTATGGTCAAGGTAAGACAAGGCACCTGCCCAGTGTTCGGAACCTACCTAGGCTGATGGACACTGCAAATAACGGCAACGCCTCGACCGTTATTCTTCTCGCCATCTATGGCACCGAACAGCCCCCCTCCTCCTCTCGCAACCTCCCTGAGCACGGAAACGACGCGCCAAGCACTTACAGAGTCTAATCCACTCGTTGGCTCGTCACACACGAGAATATCAGGGCATCCAACAAGCTCCAACCCGATACTCACGCGACGTGCCTCACCTCCGCTGATGCCACGGCCTGTCCCATCTGTTGCACCAATCCTGGTTTCTGCGACGCCTTCCAGACCTAATTTCTCAATCACAGCATCGACGATGGCTACCTTCCTTTCTTCTGACAGCGATTCTGGTAGACGGAGAGACGCTGCAAATACCAGAGCCTCCCGGACCGTCAAGAACACAGGGAGCACATCGGTCTGCGGCACGAACGCCACACGGGGACGTTTACCAGTAGGCAGAGGGGGGAATGATATGGCGCCTGTGGACAACCCCGACTTAGCTTTCCCAGCGATAAGTTCTACCAGTGTCGTCTTCCCCGCACCGCTGGGACCGAGGATTGCCATCAACATCCCTGGACCAATAGATCCACTAACTCCATCTAAGATGGTTTTCTCTCCATTTGTTTCTCTACGACGAGAGAAGATTGAGCGACCCAATGCGCCCGACGGCGGTATGAAATAGGAGACGTCTGACCAACGAACGCTGATACCACCTGCTGCACCACCGTCGAACGGCTTATTGCGCGCAGCCCGTTGGAGGAACGATCCCCATATGATAGCGATAATGCCGGCTCCAAGTAATACACCCACGACAGCAAGGCCAGCGATAACACCTCCGCTTAGCTGTGAAGAGCTACCCCCGCTCGAAGTAGAATTCGTGTTGGAGGAATCTATCACGGCTTGACTGACGCATTCACCGAAGACACATCCTTGCAGCGCCAATCCGCTTGAGCCAAAGAGATTGTTGAGAACCTCCTGTTGGAAATGGCATGTGTTGGAACTATCGCAAGAAATTGTCAAGGTCCCGCTGAGCGTATTTATAGTTCCATTGAGGTTCAGAGAGGGAACTCCTCCACAGAATGCGGTGCCCTCGAAACAAGCACACTGCAGATTGGAGCAGGTCCATGAATCCGTTCCACTCGACGTCGACTGCGTACAAGGGGAAGCCGTACAGGAGAATTGTTCGACGCCAGCATAGAAGAGTTGGGCATACGCTGCCGAGGATCCGTTTGGAGAAAGAAGAGTGCCAGAAGCATTTTGCAGGGGAGAGAGCGAGCTGTTGTACGTGCGGAGAATATTCAAGTCAGATTGTAATGGGAAGAGTGATTGCAACGTCGGATTCTGATGTTCACGGCGGCATGAGATCTGAATCTTATCTGATCAGGATTATTGATAAGAACGTACGTTGACCTGGCAGCTCAGTTCACCGGCGGCATACACCGTTGGCTGGGTGTTACAAACCAGGGTGTCGTTTACGCCAGACGCTGCCGCTATCCCATCACTCACACTGGCGTTGCCGTTGACAGCAGTCCACGCAGTTTGGCATGCAGACGAAGTAGAACACACGTTGCAACCAGTACCAGTCCACCCGCTGGAGCAGGAGCAGTCAGAGGCTGTCAGGTTAGGAAAACCTCCTGACGTCGCTGATGCGAGAGTGCGGCTCGAACCGTCGAAGATGGTACCACCACAAGCGGGTTCCGAACAGTTTGAACCGCCAAATCCGGGAGGGCATAGGCAACCAGAGGAGGAGGATGCAACACCAAAGTTCGAGCACGATTGGCCTGCTACATGCCTGGCCAATAGGGTGGTGGAAACAAGCGCGTACAATGTTTTGGACAACAGAGACGTTTGCGCAAGCATTGTCGGTCCCCGTTGTCCACGAGGCCCGCCAAAGACCCTGTTGGAAGAAAAAGAAATAGAAAGAACGAGCGAGTTGACCCGAGCAAGACGCGCCTGGCCGAAGCTGGAGTTGATTTTGGAATATCCAACAAAATGAATGGCGTGGTGTTACGTAAGCAAAAGTAAAAATGACGGCGCGCGAGGTGACCCGACGTTGGCAGAAACCCTTCAGCGATGTTCTCCAGTGTAAGTAGGCGTAAAGGTCGTCGCCAAAGAGGAGCCCTGAGCGTTTAATAGGTCTTCTCGTGGTGGTCACCATCTTCGCCGGCTCCTGCTCCGGAGAAGTATGACCCTACAAATCCCAAAATGAATCCCCTTAACCCGAAGGGTCTCAAGCCGTACGTCTACCATTCTACGTTGTTACGAACCAAGCGTCTCCAATTCCGCCTAGATGTTGCGCATGCCCGGAAACAAAGGCTGCTCGCGATGCTTGTTTCCTTGAGAAAGGTGGAGACCAGGGTCAGTGCGTGGAGGTTCTCAAGAAGCATGTCGAATGCATGCGTTCCCTCGGGTTCGAGATATAGCCCGCACTTGACGGTGAGAAAGCGTTCTCTCTCCTCTGCCGTCCGTTGTGAACCTGAATGACCACTCTAGCTGTCACTTCGATCGAACTGTTTCTGATATATATTCTATATTTTATGCTAATCACAGCTAGAAGCGACATAGATTTTAAGTAGCCAGCTCACTCAATCCACCAGTTCCACTCGTCTGGCTCCTGTGCAAACCTCCGGAAAGCCAAGCACACGTATTTCACGGCGCGGACGTCCGCTCCTTGTATTGTCCACGGGACACCATTCTGGTTTGCGCATTCCGTGGCCATAAGCTATCGAACCGTACTGTCATAGGGCAGGCTTCTACCAGGAAAGGTTTGAACCTCCGACGCTTCACCTGGCACTTCTTGCAACCCTTTAGTCATGCCACTTGCTGGATATCATCAGCACCGGCTTACGCTAATGTGACGAGCGGTTTTATCTAGGAATCTCAGAGCTTTCTGTTGCATCCCAATGCTTCTGGCCACTTTTTCTGCAAGAATCCGGTATTTTTAGTATCAGCCCTGTTTCGCCTTCTTAAGGGGGGACGAAAATGCCTGTGCTGATAACTCCAGCTGTCAATTGCTCTGAGTGGATTGCGGTGTGGTTTGGTCGGAGTGTTTACGGTAAAGCTCATACCAGACGGGTAAGTGGCTTAACGGTCCATCCCACTATCGTGGGGGCTTCGTATCGAAAATACTCTTCGCCTTACTTGTGGTGCTGGGTTTGGATTTCTGGTGGGTCCCCTCCCACTTGCGTGGAAGTCATGAGGCCTGGAAAACTCATTATTGCATATCCCATCGTTCCGCTAATCGTGAAAGCTATTACCTGTGCGGTATATATTCAGAAATATCACAGTGCTAACCTTAGACATGGTCCGACTTTCAGCCAGATATTCATCGATGCCTAGGCATATAAAGGGAGGCCACCTTGCTGAAGTTTTGACCACTCGCACTATCCAGAGTACTTGTCACTCTGTTGGGACTCTTCCTCTCGTCACGTCCTACGCTCCAAATGAAGTTTGCATCCATCCTCGTTTCCTTGTCCATCTGTACCCTCCACGTACTCTGCCAAACTACGACACAGACCCTCTCCTATGATCCCGTTTACGACGATGCATCCGAGTCTCTCGATTACGTGGCGTGTTCGAACGGCTCCAACGGATTGGAAAGCCTAGGATACTCGACGCTCGGTCAGGTGCCAAACTTCCCATACGTCGGGGGCGCATATACCGTCACGGGTTGGAACTCCCCTGCTTGTGGAACGTGTTACAACCTCACGTACGAGACCAAGTCAATTTCTATCCTAGCTGTAGACAGCGCGCTGGAAGGGTTCAATGTCGCGCAGCAAGCAATGGATTACTTGACAAACGGACAGTCAACTCAGTTGGGGAGGGTGAATGTAGAGTCGACGCCCGTGGATCCGTCACACTGTGGTTTCCAGTGAATGGTAGTGTATCACTTTTTTGCCGTTTTGTCGCCCGTTTCTTACCGAGGTTGTCAGTCCACCTAGCCAGCCAAGGCGTCATGCTACGCTTGGTCCGTTCCCTTTCCTGACTTTGGAACGTACCTTACCAACCTCTTTCTCTGTACCGTCAGTAATGCGATTATGTACAAAACATTCCCTCGTACCCTCGCTCTCCTTTCGGTGGCACGTTCATTATGCGTACGGACATCTTTGCACTGTACGAAGGACTACATGAGACACATGTTCTTTTCAGCAAAATTCTAAGTCGATGCCTCTGCGTTGCTACAGTAGTGGAAGTATGCAGCCACAATGATGACATTAACCTGTGCTCGGTACGTAAGACGACTGAAGGTCTTTGAAATTCATAATACGTCTCATGCCAGCTCGCCAATCAAGCACTGATCATTGTGGGAATGCGTACTGACTGCCAGTGGGATCAGTGGAAGGCATCCCAGTCCGGTTCCCAGGGGCCTGACATCATGCATAGGTATCTCAAGTTTCACGCATGAGTCCTGACCGGGTCACTCATTGAGGAAGGGGAAGTGATCGGGTAAAGACCAGAAGCATGTGCTGGCATGTGGTACGTCGTCATTCATGGGACTGAGTTTACCGCCCCAGTTGTGTTGGTTACAGCCAAGCCTCCTTGCCCAGCCGTCCCGACGGGCATTCATGGCCGGTGCAGTTTATGGCTGACTTGGTCGCGGCCTACTACCACGCGAACCTTCAGAATCCTTTGAGCAGGCAATGACTCTTGCTAGCGAAAACCTGTGCTCCATATCGAGCCGCGAACTCTGGAAAGCGGTGTGTGCTATAAATACCTGGTAAGCGATTAGTTGCTACACCTCTGTTGCACGAGGAGATGGTCATTAGGCTTGAATTTATCTTCCGCCACAGGGCATAGATGCCCGCCTATGAATTCCTTTCTGGCTATCCGCGAACTGCCCCCCGCGAAGAGCGATGACAGGTTCGGATCACTTGGTGTTCACGTGGGCACCGCATGCCTGCTATGTGTGAGTGTGTACACAATTTGTCAACGATCCGACATGAAAGCGTGCCGCAGGTACAATGGATCATAATCATCGATGCACTTGTGTCGCCTCTCGGATACAGTCCACAGCACTGGGTCTGACTGATCTGATTCCTTATTACGTTTCCATTCATCTCCGCATCATAGTTGAACATTGATACTTGGCAGGTATGCGTTGCTGTGTTGCGTTCCGTTGGCCCGCTGTTCACCTCCACTGAGCTCTGATGGTCACGGTGTTGTAGAAATCCCCGCTGGACAGCGTGCTTCAGAACGGCTTCTTCGGCCTGGCTTTCGCCGACTCTGAATCATATAAAGGAGATGCTTTTGCGGCTTGCAGTCCTCAGTCACCCAGTCAGCCTCTTTCCACTGATAAAGCACTTGTATTCACACTCCTCCGCTGCTCTACTTCACCCACAACATAATGAAGTTCTTATTCTCCCTCTTCTCCTTGCTCGCCTTCGCTCTCCTTGCATTCTCCCAAACAACGACAGAAACCTTGTCTTACGATACCACGTACGACGACGCCTCCGAACCTCTCTCCAACTTGGCTTGTTCAGACGGTGTTTATGGCCTCGAAACCAAGGGCTATAGCACACTCGGGGACTTGCCCACATTCCCCAACGTCGGGGGTGTGTACACCGTTACGGGATGGGACTCGCCCGCGTGCGGGACGTGCTACAACGTCACGTACGGCAGTACGAGTATTCTCATCCTCGCTGTGGACGTGTCGCAACAGGGATTTAACATCGCAGAGACTGCGATGAATACTCTGACTGGAGACCTCGCCACCGAGCTTGGCAGAATCAACGTGCAATCGACACAAGTGGATGCTTCTTACTGTGGGATTAGTGCGTGAGCCAGAGAAGTGCCACGGTGGCTTCTCCGTTCGTACCCTATCTTTTGAAGTGATGCTGCGCTAACTGGCACTCGACATTAGGCAAACTAATGGACTGGCTGTTTCATCCCGGACATTGCATCTTTCGAGTACTAAATATCTTCTTGCTTGTCATTCGGACTCGGACTTTCAGACTATGACAAGGACATTTTCATGTACCAATGATGTCCAGACTAAATTGTAGAATACATCGCACTCACTTTGTTTGACTCATCTCGTCCCCTTTAGTGGATTCAAGTTCGATGTCCGCGGTGGTTCAAAGCCGGAAATATCGACCTTCTGTGTCGTTCATAACGATAGGGACGGCATCGGCGAACGCATCTGCTTCGTTTTTCCAGACATCTTCAAAATTCGTCTGTACACAAAAGCCAAAAATATGGGGTTAGTTCCGTCACCGAGTCAAACTTCTCTTCTCCAGCCGCCGCTGTACACTTTTAAGGTTTCAAAGAAGTAGTGAAGAAGCCACTTGTGATTTCCATTCCTGGTATCTTCACACTCTTCACATAGTCATGAGCCTGGCTGCGCGACGGGTATGAGAAGGAAGCTTAAAACTGGAGTCCACACGTACCTGACAGCGGAGTTTCCTCGTGGATTGCTAGGTAGGGCTTACACTCAGCAAGCTCGGGTTCTAAAGCATGGATGTCCAGTTGAGAGTGCCACATGAAGAGGCACTGAACGTGATGGCGGTCCAACAGCTGAACCACCTGAACTTTTCCCCCCAAATGGCAAGGTTTAAGAACCGCCCGTGATATCCGGATCCAGTTCCTTGGAAATTTCGGCCCGTGAGACCCAGGTATTCTACGGAAGAGGGAAATGAATTCAACGGAGACGTGCAGGGGAATTCATTCACGGAAATAGTCCCTGAAGATTTCGATACCGTCGATTCACCATGTCCAAATATTTGTTGAGACTTCGTGTGGAGGTAAACACGAGGATGTGAACAGAAGTGATGAATACGCCCCAGCTGTCCGTAAAATCCTCCCATACGTACGTCTGCTCTGGATTACTTCCAGTGCAGTAATCTTTTCTAATGTGAGGCCAAAGTTAAGGGCGAGTGAGTTGAAGGAGCAAAGAGTAGGCAGAGAAATACTCGTATCCCACCGCAGCATGGAAGGTGTGTGGTCAAGGAAGATTCCTCAACAACTTCACAGGTTCACGTAATGGGTCCTGTTGTCCATTTAAGAACGCGTATCGAATATGAAGAATATTAAAAAACATTGAGAATAACAGATGATGTTTCTGGAAGAACATCGGGCATCGTGATCGAAGCGGTTAGCAAGGCACTTGATAAATTATCGTGATATTGAACGTCCTTGGCAACATCCAACCGCCGTGTCCGCTGTACGAGAGGCTTGGCTCTGGCGACAGTTCCCTTCACCACCGCATACTTCAGCTTCGCGTTGCAAGGTGAAGGGAGTGGTTGAACTCGGCCAGTGTAAATGATTCGATAGAGATGGCGGATAGTTGTGTGCCACCCATTTACCTGCACGAACGAGAACTGAGTATCATTTCATGATGGGGGTAGCTCGCAACTTGAGGTAATCGTCGATTGTAAATGGATCCGATAAAACATGATTTTCCAATGATATCTCGGACCAGCGCGGGGGGCGCGTAGGTTGAAAAATCGGAATTAAGATCTTATGGCTCGGGTGGGGAGGCTAGGAGCTGGATGACCGCACATGTCTTCCTCCTCGCCATCTGGCCCACTTAGGTTTTGGGTGACGCTTGAGTACTTGGGTGCCGGCTGAACATCAACAGCGCCTGTTCAAGATGGTTTCGATGAGACCGGGTGTTCCGTGTCAGAAATCTACGGTTGTGGTGCATGAGGAAAAGCGAAACGCCGTCTACTTGAGCAATTCGTTTTGCATTGTACTCAAGCCCTCGTACCAAACGAGAAACATGAAGATTGGGAATAGCGATCCTTTCGTATTACTTAAACACCTTCCGAAGGTAGGCGAATGTCATGCCACAACGTTGCAGTGGCCACACTCAGTCCGAGCGAACGTAAGCTGGGCTGCCAATGTCTTGAGTCACCACCCTCTCAGGCACCACATCATTTAGACGGAGAGAACAAGATACAGGTATGTATGCAGCATTTTTTGACATCGTCATCCTTGTGGCCTCACTCTCATCAGACCGTGACAAGCCTCTCTGCACAACAGTATGAGCAAGGAGTATAAGGCCGAAATGTACACGCACCTGATAGCAGATTCCCTTCGTGGTCTACAATGCGTAAGTCACTTCCCGCAAACTCATGTTCCAAAGCATGTAAGACCACTTGAGAGTGCCGCGTGAGGAGGCATTGTACATTATGCCAGTCTAAAAACTGGACCACCCGAAGTGTAGGTACCTTTTCCTTGAAAATGGCAAGATTCGAGAACAGTCTTCGATATGCGGTCCTAGTTTCCTGGAATATTTGGGACATAAAGCCAAGGTATTCAACGGGGGGAAGAGGTGCATTAACGAAGGACATGCACGAGAATACGCCCACGAGGATAGTCATTTGGAGGACATGTGGACATAGACGGCTGACCATGTCCAAGTAATTATTGAGCTGTGGTGTAGTGGACCTATACGCAAGGATTTGAACCGAAGTGATGAAGGTGCCATAGCTGCTCATAAACTCCTCCCATACATCGACACTCCACGACGAATCGAGGACGACTTTACGAAGATTTATTTGCGTCTGCGCGGAGTCGCTTTCAGCAAGATGGTTTTTTTCTAATCCCGCGGGGCCACGGTTAAGGGCGAGTGTGTTAAGGGAGGAAAGGATGGAAGTGGGGAATTTTTCAGGGTCCCACCTCAAGTGTGCGCAATGGAAGGTGTGTAGTCGAGGAAGACTCCTAACCAGTTCCACAAATTCACATGGCTGAGGTGCCATGGGTACTGTTGTCCAGTCAAGAACGCGAATGGAAGATGCAGAATACCGCAAAGCATTAAGAATACTTGGCAGCGGTGCTGGGGCAACGACAAAGAGCATTCTGATCGAAAAAATCGCAAGGTTAGGCAGACGCGTGATGAGATTGGCACAATATTGAATGGAAGAGTCCATGTCTAGACGGACAGGATTATCACGGATGGCAATGTCCAACCGCTGTGTCCACTGTCCGAGAGGCTCGGCTCCTGCGATAGTCCCCTTTCCCGCCGCATACTTCTCCAGCGTGTTGCAAAGCGAAGTCAGTGATCGAGCTCTGCCGATGTAAATCGCCCGGTAGAGATGGCGGATGGCCATGTGCCACCACTGCCTGCACACACGAACTAGGTATCGCTTCGTGACGAGGGCAGCGCGAAGTTTGGGGTGAGATTCTCGATTGTAAATTGACCCGATGAAGATTGATTTTTCAAAAATATCCGGGACGAGCGTATAGGGTACATGAGTTGCAAGTTCGAAAATGCGATCCCACAATTCAGGCGGAAGGCGAGGGAGCTGAGCGGCTCCTCGCTTTGCGGTTGCCGCCATCCACGATGTCCTATGACAACTGCGGGGGGTTCGGCACAGCCACTCTGACTTCGGTTGTTGCGTCCCTCATCACATTTTCATCATTTGCAACAGTGTCTCAAACATAAAACTCGCAGCGGCAGGGAAAAAATGATTATCCTATACACAAGAGCTGAGAATGCATCTTTCAAAGCCAAGCTGCGGCGTTGTAAATGGATATTTGCGAGTTCAGAGACAAGCGTGACTATGTATCATTCTGCTTGGACAAGGACATGGATGCAATATATACATGAGCACATCAGAGGATACCCACAATGTTTTCCCTCGAGGCATTCTTGAACTGCTCTGTAGCTCGCTAACGCGTCCCGACGTCTGGAAGACAAGAATAAGTCTGCTGGATTAGACGTCAACGAGTGTACGAGTGGCGTACCAGCTCGAAGAGGTATGAACGTACGGCTTCGTCGGGACACTGTTCCCGTGAAAATATTTTGCTATAAATGACCTGGCTTTGAAGGACTTGTCAACTCATAAATAGCACACTCCTGGGCAATTGTAAACGAAGTTTATGTCACACAAAGTCGGCCCATTATCTCGTTAACGAACCTACGAGGAAAACATGATCTTGAAAACCTATGAAGACATGGTGCAATGGGACAAATACGACTTGGATGACTCTTGAGTGCTCGAGCAGGAAGGACATGTTTAAGATGGGTTCGATGGGACCGTGTCTTTCGTTTCAGAAATTGACGGACGGATGAGGCACAACGAAGTGCCGCCTACTCGAGTAATCGTTCTCAAAATTACCAAGCACTCATACCAAACGAGAGACGTGAAGACTGGGAATAGCAATCCTGTATCGATTAACACCTTCCGAAGGTAAGCAAATGTCCTACCGTAACGTTGTGGTGGCCGTACTCAATTCGAGCGAACGTGAGTTGGGTTGCCACTGCCTGAGTCACTACCCTCTCAGCCACTACATCATTTAGACGGAGAGAACAAGATACAAGTGCGTATGCAGCATGCTTTCGACGACGTCATTCTCATGTGTTTGCCCCCATCAGACCGTCGCGAGCCTCTCTGCGCAACAATATGAGTAGAAAGTATAAAGCCGAAATATACGCGCACCTGACAGCAGATTCCCCTCGTGGTCTACTATGGTCAGGTCACTTCCTGCAAACTCATGTTCTAAAGCATGCAAAACCACTTGAGAGTGCCGCGTGAGGAGGCATTGTACATTATGGCGGTCTAAGAACTGGATTACCCGAAGTGTGGGCACCCTGTCCTTGAGAATGGCAAGGCACGAGAACAACCTCCGATATGCGGTCCTAGTTCCTTGGAATGCTCGGGCAATAAGGCCAAGGTATTCCACGGGGGGAAGAAGTGAATCGACGAAGGACATCCATGAGAATACATCCGCGAGGATAGTCATCTGAAGGAGATTTGGACATAGTCGCTTCACCATGTCCAAGTATTGGTTGAGCCGCAGCGTGGAACTAAACGCAAGGATTTGAACGGAAGTGATGGATGTGCCATAGCAGCTCATGAAATCCTCCCATACATCTATACTCCGCAACGAATCAAGGACGACTTTCCGAAGATTTATGCACGTCTGTTCCGGGTCGCCTTCAGTAAGACGATTCTTTTCTAATCTGGGGCCAAAGGTAAGAGAGAGTGTGTTAAGGGAAGAAAGGATAGAAGTAGGGAAATACTCTCTCCCCCACCTCAGCTGTGGGCAATGGAGGGTATGTAGTCGAGGAAGACTCCACAACAACTCCACAATTTCACTTGATTGATAACTCAATGGTTCTGGTGTCCAGTCAAGAACGCGTATCGAGGACGCGGAATACCGCAAAGCATTAAGGATGCCAAACAGCGGTAATGGGGCGACAGCAAAGAGCATTCTGATTGAAACAATTGCAAGGTTAGGCAGACGCTTGACGAGATTGGCACAGTGTTGGGCGTCCATGTCTGGACGGGCAGATCTATCGCGAACGGCAACGTCCAACCGTTGTGTCCACTGTCCGAGAGGCTCGGCTCCTGCGACAGTCCCTTTTCCCGCCGCATACTTCTCCAGCGTGTTACAAAGCGAAGAGAGTGATCGAGCTCTGCCAATATAAATGGCTCGATATAGATGGCGTATAGCTATGTGCCACCACTGCCTGCACACACGAACTAGGTAACGTTTCGTGACGAGGGCGGCGCGAAGTTTGGGGTGATATTCTCGATTGTAAATTGGCCCGATGAAGATTGATTTTTCAAAGATCTCCGGGACGAGCGTATAGGGTACGTGAGTTGCAAGTTCGAAAATGTGATCCCATAACTCGGGCGGAAGGCTAGGAAGCTGAATGACCGCTCGTTTTGCCCTTGCCGCCATCGTGCGCAGTGACAACTGCGAGGGGGGTTCGGCACAGCCACTCTCACTTGGGTTCTCATATCCCTCGTCACATACGTCTCAAACATAAAACTCGTGTATATCTTACCGTAACCTACTATTCTTTGGAAAGTGTCCTATGTATTTTGTTTTGGGGGAACCACCGACGTGATTTCTCGATTCCACGCTATGCCATTCTCTTGATGGTACGGTTTTCCGAGGAGGGCAAATCGGCTATGATGCACACATTCCCATACAAATGTCCCAATGACGAGTCTATGGAAAGCCGGACAATCGCGCTTCCGCAGGGCTGAAAACGGGAAGTTTTTCGGCGGTATGGCGACTCGTTCGTGGTGCGGACACCGGACACTGCGTTACGTCAGTAGTACGGTGCGTCGGTAGTGCGGTGCATCGGCAGTACGGTACGGCGGTAGTACGGTGGCATGGTATGTCGATAGTACGCTACAGTTGATTATCTCATAATGCATATGGTCGGGCTGGGCAAAAGTCCATGCATTATGAGCATTATGCAGTAGCACCATGTCACGCACTGTGTGTGACATTGATTACAAACATGTGACACTAATCAGTCTGAGACAACGGATGCTCGATACATGCTGTCAACTAGCTTGCTTTGCCCAGAAAGAATCCAATGTTGACTGCTTTGCATGTTTCATCTCCATGTGCCTGAGGAAGCCACAGAAACAATGCAGTTTGTGTGGTAAGGCAAGTCCACTGTCTGAGTAACCAAACTGCCAGCATGCTGCCTCAAGTTTCATGCACATCTGGCTTGCATCAGAAAAACTGATGCCTGCAAGTGTGGCACTTTCCTCCTCCTTGCTATCATCCACATCAATAACTTCTCCATTATTTTCCATGGTGAGTTGCTTGATGTGTGCAACAATTTCATCATCCCCACTGATGACCTTGTTAGCTTCTGCTTGGATGTCATGCTCCTCCTCTGGTTCCACAAGCTCATCCACAGATGGAATACTCCCCTCAATTCCCCTCAACCTGAAGACATCTGTGACAGCTGTAAGAAGGTCTTTCTCAACTGCAATAATTTGAGGTGCTGGTTGCTTGTCACTTGGGCATTGGATGTGGATTTTTAAGTGAGATGTATTGGCTGCTGCAGCTGCAAGTTTCTTGACTTCTTGAATGGCAAGGTCAGTGTCATTTTCTGCATTCAATACAGCATTGATTGCAGGCAGCCAATCCTGGTCCATGTAAGTTGATCCTAGCAGTGTTTTGATGTGAGACTCAACATCTGGCAGAGTGACAGAGTCAGACAATGCAAACTCATGCATGATGTCCCAGGCTGCAGGATCCATGTGTGGGGGAAGTGTGGTAGGAGTGTAAGTACTGATAGGATTATTGAGCTGTGATCCACTGAGATGGCATTATAGATTATGAACCTCTGAATGCCTGCATGTACCCAGCAGTGCTCAATTGTTGATGCCTTCACTGCTGCCCATGCATCCTCTGCCATTATCATTGCTTCAAGTAAATTGATCTTGTAGATGTCACTTTCACCAGCTTTGTCAGGGTCCACAGCACAAATACTGAATGCATGCTGGTAGTGAGCCTTGAAGCATCAAATAATTCCTGCATCAAGAGGTTGGACAAAAGATGTTAGGTCAGGCTTGAAGTACTCTATCTGAATATTCCATGGTGAAAAATTGATGTAGTGGCTGCCAAAGTTGTTGATTACAAGGCAGATGTGACGGTTTTGCCTATGCATTTTCAAATCAAATGCTTTTATCCAACTAATCTTCTGTGAGTCTTCTATTCTCTGGGGCTGTTAAAACTATGGATCACTTACTCTTTGAACAGTTCTGTTGTCATCCATGCCCTTTTGTTGTTATGATAATCAAGTCCATATGAAGCAGGTGTGTTATTCTTGAAGACACATGGGATTTTGTACTTTCCAATGAAAAAAACAGGCATCTTCTGCTACCATCAGAATTGTGGGCAAAGCCCAGGGTTAGACAGAACTTGTCCTTTTTCTTCCCACTCATTGGCTTCCTTGCTAATCCTCAGTCAGGTGGAGCACTGAACTTAGGTATTAATTTCAATACAGTTATAATGACATAAAAAATGACTCACAATGCAAAGAGGCTTGTTTCATCAAACTTCCAGTGGTCTCTAGGAGCAAATTTTGCCAAAATTGCTGCAATCTGCTGTTGCTCATCCTTGACAGCAGTGAGGTCAACAGATGCAGCTTCACCATGTCATTGATGCTCTTGCAAGTGATATGTCTCAGTGAAGGATGCCACCCATCCATCACCAGTAGGCTGTTCCTCTTCTGGAACACCCAGGAGGCCCTCAAATCTTTGCCATTTCTCTTGCAACATTGGACCAGTAACATGCTCCCCCTTTTCCTCCATAGCCTGAACCCAAAGAACAAGAGCCTTTTCAACATCTGGCTGAGTGACTACCCAAGGTCACTTTGAAGACAGTGCACTTGGGCTGTCATGCACTCATTTTTCCAAGTCAAGGTGAGCTTTCAACTTCCTTGAAAGTGTTGACTGAGTAAATAATCAAGCCCCTGTTTTCTTTGTAGCAAAGTGTCAGACAATGTCCTCCTGGGAGGCACTGGGATGCTTGTCAATGTAGGTGAAGACTGTCATCCAGTCATAGAGGGTAAGATTTTCCCAGGAAGTGGTCTCTGTCTGTTCCTTGGCTGATGTTGTGGGCACATCCTGTGTGGGTTTTTGCCTAAGTTTATGGATGTATGGAGCTAGCTTAGGACATGGTTTTTGGTGGGTAGTCTTGGGCATTGCAGAGAAACTGTTGGAAGGGGCACATCATGAAAAATTTTCACCATTGTAATCATTAATGAAAGGTCACTGTCTACTTTTGCACTCACAATAAGGCCACATCAGTGTACACCACCAATTTTTGGTCCCAGCCCCTTCCAAATAGTTACCATCTCATACTGCATATTAATAGTTTAGTGTATGCAGTATGCAATATGCACACATTTTCCAAATCTCCTGTGCCCCAACTTGGTCCCAACTCAGGCTGACAAAAAATCCATGCATTATGAGATAATCAACTGTATGTTGGTAGTATGGTAATTTGTCATGCCTTAGTACTGCAGTACATTATGTCAGTAGCATGTCTAGTGGTAGTGCAAGAAAGTCTGGATTTCATGATGTGGGGAAGACATGGGGCACATAACTAGAGATGAAACAAATACCACAAGAAGAATCCCTCTGCAAGAGGCACAACTCCACACTTGAAGGTACACTCTGGCATTGGTGGATGCAAGTGAGGAAAAACATCAAACCCAAAATCATGTGGTCTCAACTTCATTGGCATTTCACCCCCAGTTTCAAATCACTTCTGGAAGATGGGGTACACCAGGGTTGGTATGATGTCAATACACTGCAACAGTAAGTTATTCTCAAGTATAGTCACTCTCATTGTTGAATGTACCATCATGCAGTATGATCTTTTGATGGATTTTCATACCCTGGCTTCAGGCAGAACTCAATGCCTATTGAGACCATGTGAACCACACTGCCAAACAGTGTGATCATAACAAGGCATGTCTCACATCAATCATCCATCATTTGGCATCTCACCCTACCTACAGGTCCTCCCTCATGGCATGCCTGAATTGATGTTCACCTCCCTGCAGGACTATGGTGCATTAGATCTCCAAGTCAAGGTCAGTTTTCTCTTTCATATTTTGATTATGCTAAGCTGATTGTATGTAGTTCATGGTCAACAAGGCTGCCTTGCAGCATGTTTGTCAACTATACTGTATATCAATTCAAGCCACCCAGTTTTCAACTTAGTGCCTCATCCATTGAATGTACTGCTGGAGGAATACTACAATGATCTTGGACAACCCACTGTCACACACCTAACTGTCTGGCATATCTATCTTGACTTATTGCATGCTGTGCAGGACCATGCAATACTGCCAGACCTCCCTACTTCACCTCCTGCAGATGCTGATGCTGACAATGATTTACCATTGCTCAAAGGGCAATGTGACCTTCCCTTCAATGACAATAATGACAGCTATTATTACATGGGTGGTGTTGGTGGGGGCCTGGGTCTTGGTGAGCTAGTATTCTCATGAGATCAATAGATGCTGAACTATTTCCCAGATGAAAACCATGCACTCCAGCTCAATGAGTTAGAAAATGCTGAAGAAGAGCACTACATTATCAAAGGGGGCCCTGATGTCATTGTATCTGAATTCTCTGATGAAGAGTCAACTGGTAATGAGGATGACTGGAGCTAAGTTGTATAACCTCTATTATCATGCTGCCTCCTTCTAGTTAGTTTTCATGGTACTTGTTTTGTGTCTAGTTATGCACCCCTCACTTTCTTGCAATCATTGAGCTGCTGCCCATGGATATCATCAGTTAAAACCAATTTGTTACTACTGCTCAATGAGCTACTGATGTACTGTACTGTGGTACTATGGCATGATGAATTACCATACATACTTCCATACTACCAACATCCTGTACTATTGACATACCATGCCACCATACTACCAACATACCATACTACTGATGTAATGCAGCATCTGCAAACTGGCTGAAATGAAATAGCCATCTGGCTGAAGTTACTAGCTTATGCATGTTACATGTTTGATGGAAAACACTCTGATTGGCCAATCCATCACACAGAAAAAATTATATTTTTGATAATGGTCACTTGAAGGGCAGGTTGATCTAATCATTATCAGTGCACTCTAAAAGTTGTCATCTACATCTGATACATCCAGATCCTGTGCTTTAGTTTGGCTAATGATCAAACTACAAAACATGACACATGATTGATGATTGGTCTCATTTACTAAAACCACAGTGTCAATGAAAGAATGTATTTGCCAATACATATGAATAAAATTGTCTGCTGTACCTAACATCTTGTTGTGGACTTCAGAAATGTGGCTTTCAAGAGCAACAAGGAGGCAAGTTGAGGTTAACATGGTGAGGGGAGCCATGGTGTTTGTGTTGAGTATGTCAGGGCACTGAAGTTCCCACCACACAACATAGGTGATGTGGCAATAAATGGAGTCATGTTGGAAGTATTTTGTGGTGCCCTGGCATAGTCATGTCAGATTGTGACTCATGAAGATGAAGTGCTTACTGCTTCTTTCAAATGGAACATGTCATAATCATTTCATGTGAGATGATTGTGGACATTTGGGTGTCTAGTCTTGGCTTCATCCTTGTCACTTTCTAGGGGGGGGTAGTAAATCAAAAAGGGTATCTATTGTATGTTTTGCATATTGTTGGAAGGCATCCCATATCCCCCACTTGACATTGACACACCATGGCCTAAGCTTCACTGTCAGAGGAGGATTGTAGCTGAAAAGGGTGTTAGATGCCATATTGATGGCAGTCCTGAGAGCCTTGTCTCTTGCTTGCTTCATATGTGGCACCACCTCTTCATTGAACATATAGTGACAAATATTATTCTTGATCATTGCATGCAGGGCTTTCATCTGTTCTTTTGTGAGGCTGACAGCCCTGGCAGGTGCACTGGAGGTTGCTGGAGGTGGAGGTGGAGATGGCATTTGCATTTGACATTGATGCACTGCAGGTCTTGTAGTTACACCCTATCATACAGATTAGCATAGCACTACTATTTATGCATAAATGTGTATTAAAAAATGCATATCATTATAACATTTGTCTGATGAAATGACTCTGCAGCAATCTCACTGGCACAGATCAGAACCAGTGGATTAGTATAGAGGGTATGCAATGTACCCATTGTTGGTAGGTGTTCCATATGAACTTGTGACATTGACTGGGAGGATGATAGGAATGGATCAAGGTTGGGCTGGGCTGGCTGTAATGGATAGTGGGGATAGGTGATCAACTGGGGATAGGTGGCTGGGGGGTTGATTGGGAACCACCAGACATAGTTAATGCAAGGGGAAAGGGCAGTTCAGTTGATTGGGGATAGGTGATGAATGGAGGCACCTGAGGATAATGTGACAGTAGAATATGGTTGGGAAATGTATAGTATGATGGCAGTATGGGGTCATGAAACATGAATGTCATTGCAGTCAGCTGGGAATCATTGATTTGCTGTGGATTATAGACAGACAACACACCATAGGGGTGGTGTTTGTCAAGAAAGGACAGATCCTACAAGATGTCATCAACAGCATGCTCACCACCAATGGTTTCGCCTGCCAGAAAACATGGAGGAAACTGTAAAAAGTTAGTACCACAGTGAGTCACAGCAGGAGTAACTCACATTTCTGTGCCATCTGGTTGATCATAGGGGCATTGCTGTTGGAATAGTGGAGAGGAGACCTTTAATCTTTTATGCTGATCAATAACACCATCAAAATCCAAATAGTCACAATGATGTAAAGATAACAAGCTGTGAATTTCTTGCACTAAGTACTACAGTATTTATTTGAAGGCTATGAAATACTAGGAGGAAAGGTACAGTGTCTTACAAGAGTGATACTGATGCTACAGGTCAAGGCTCCCTGCTCTGGTGGGTGGAGCACTGTTCTCAAGCCTACAGCAATTTCTGGCACTTGAAAACTGAAAGAGGAAGCTGCTTTGAGAGTCAGGACACCCAAGACAATGTACATGAAGAAGCAGATGCCTCCCTGTTTCAAAGGAGAGGCTTGAAGATCACAAGAAGGCCCTTGCTCATGCAATGGGCATGTTCTCATGTATTCCCCCTCTTGTATGTGTTCAGTTTACTTATGGTTCCTATAGCCTAGGCTATATGGAGTGCTACATCAAGTATTCAAGGCTGTGAGGCTGGGGATCAAGCTGAAGTGAAGCCCAGGACCCCACCTGGCACTCAAGACAAGACCCAAGTATCACCCTTCAAGTTTTTATGTTTCTCTTAGATGTTTATACTCACTGTTATATTGTTTTAGAGTTCCTGAAGGTTTTTGAGGAGAGCAACAAGCATGAGACCCCCTTGAGGCTCATTTGTAGGCCCTTGTGAGTGATTTGACCCTTGACATCAAGCATGGAGCTCAAAGGCTCAAGTATTTAGTTTCTTTTGTGGATATCTTACTTATGGTAGTTTGCTTACAGGTTTACTCCAGTGGGTGCTCTCAGTCTCTTCTAGAAGACACTCCCTGGGGTGGCAGGCCACTTTCAAGACCCCTGCTTCAATTTGGCAACCCAGACTTGTCCCATCAGACCCTTACTCTCATTCAAAGACCCATGTTTCATGGTTAGTCATTGAGCAGTTAGGTTGAGGATGCAAGAAGTACAAGGGTGCCCACCCCCAGGTTGTAGGTCAAAGAGGGGTACCCAGCCTCAAAGTAACAGGTCAAAGCCTCAAAGTAACAAGTTGAAGCCTTGAAGCATCTGCACAAGGGCTTGAAGGCTCCTCCCACCAGTTTTCTTTCATTTTTCTTTTGGTTATTATACTTTGATGGCTTTCATGAACCCACAGTGAGTATCTACAAGTATCTAGGACATCAAGAGAGAGTGAAGAGGTGGCAAAGCAAGTCCCCCCTTAGTATATACTGATGTGGGCTTGCCTCTCAAGCTTGAGGGCCCAAGTGTTTCCTTTCTATTTTGTTTCATTTTACTTACTACAACTTAATACAAGGATATTCAAAGCTTGAAGAACCCCTCCAAAGGTCAAGAGACAAGAATAGTAAATATGTGACTTTGAAGCAACCTTCAGCTGTGCATGAGAAGTGGGAGTTGCAACAGAGGAATATAATGGGAATTTGGTGCACCCTTCCATGTTTATTTTATTTTAGTACATATGTATATTAGTTCATATGAGCTAAGCCCTGAGCCTTAAGGGCATTAGGAGGATGAGAGCACACACTACTGACTAGTTTTATTGTATTAGATTCAAAGCTTTGAAGTAGCCCTCAAGGGCAGTTGGGCCAAGTGCCACTGCCACTCTTGTACCCCCTTTGAAGAGGGGGATAGGTTTGCTTCATTTTATGTCATATATTACACTTGTAGTCAGCTGTCTAAAGGACACCATTGAGTGGACAAGGGCATGAAGTTTGCATATACATATCCAATAGCTTTGTTTTTAGGTATATATCATGACTCAAGACCCTTGACCCCCTTGCACAGGCTTTGAGCCTCCCTCACACCCCTCTTCAAGCACTTCAAATGCAGCCCACACCTGCTTGCAACTCTCAACCCCTTTGAAAAGGCTTTGCACCTCACTCTGGAACCTTGACCCCTTTGAAAAGGCTTCATGCCTCAATCTGAGCCCTTTACCCAAGCTGGATAAGCCCCAAGACCCTGTCCTGCCCCCTTCCTTCCCCTCTACCTAAGTCCTGGGTGTGGGAAGTGACTGAGGACAGTTGAGATTCAAAGACCCCCTCAGATGTAGGGAGTGGGTACTCCCTAGTAGGAGATTGGATGGTATAAAGGTGTTGAGGTTTTATTTTATTTTTCTAAGGGGCATGATCCCCATTTTGTACTTGGGACTAGGACTTAGGTGCAAGGTGAGAGGTTGATTAGTAAGCACAGTTCAGACTTGTTTCAAAGTTGTACTAGTTACCAAAAAAAAAAAAAACAACCACTATAGAGGCTGGAGAGCACAGACTGATGAGACCAGTCTGTGGCAGTCTCTTACTGCTACAGTCCTTGAGAGTGAGGTCTGGGTGGCCTTAGGGCAGTCCTAAGGTGGTGGTACAGAGTTTTCAGGTTGAGTTGTCCAGCTAAGTGTCTAGTCTCTTCTCTGTTTTATTTTCTCTACTAGTTCTTCTCTTCAGTAGGGTCCCCCATAGGGTCTGACAAGTCTTCAGATCTTATTCCTGACATATTACTATCTTTACTCTTCACTGTTCAGAGTGCATGATGCTGTGCTCCTTAGTTGCCCCAGACATGGATAATGTGACAAGTCAGCATTTGTTAGTGTCTTATTTGTATTCTGATCCATTTTCAGATGTTTCCTGGGTCAAAACCATTTTTGCACCAAAGGTTCATACAAGTGTGGAGCTCCCCTCATATCTTGAGTCTCCCCCCACTTTTGTTGAGTATTTCACTGTGTATGCTGACCCTATGGCTGACAGGGAGGGTGTGGGCCTCTTTACAGCCAGTCCATCAAGCTATTATGTGGTGGTGCCCTTAATGGATATCAACCTAACCTGTGGCCTGCCATGGAGTAGTCACACTTTCTGTTTGTCACACATATTGAATACAGTGTTGTTGTGTTGATATAGTACAAAATCTGTGATCAGAGATGTTACAGTATTATGCATTTCAGAAATCTGTCCAAAGGGATTGTGTGAATATATTACAAATTGTATAGATAATCATGATCACTGTCATAGATGTTACATGGAACACATTTCAAGGATCTGCTTGCAGTATAGGCAGTGATGTTGATAGTGGACATGATGATGAGTGACACCATATATGACCCAAATCCAATGACCAATTCAACTCAGAGCCATTTTGTATGTCATGGAGCACCACATTGAGTGTGTTATTGGAGTTCATATAATAGTGTACATTTCAAAAACATATTTAATGGGACTAACATCAAGATTCCAGACATCTACTCAGAGCTGTTAGCTTGCCACACTCTCAAGATAGGAGTTTATCCCCAAGCATGCTTCACTGACCCCACTTCCAGGAGGGATGTCCATCCCCCACCATTCCTCATTTCAGGGGTGAGGTCCTCCCATGTCCATGGCCCACTGATCCCATGTTCTACTGGCCCCAACTTGAGGGGGAAGTCCTCCCTCACCATGTTCTGCCAACCCCATTTTCAGGGGAAAGTTCTCCCATGGCCCACTGACCCCATGTTCAGAGGGGAAGTCCTACCCTACCATGGACCACTGATCCCATCAGACTTGTTAGCTTGCACCACTCCCAGGATAAGAATTTATCTCCCAGCATGGTCCATGGACTCCACTTCCAGGATGGAAACTTGGCATGGTTTGCTGATCCCCACCTCAAGGATGGAAGTCTGTCCCCCAGTGTGGTCTGCTGATGCCACTTTCAGGAGGGAAATTCTCCCTCACTGAGGTCCTGGGTCCACCAATGTCATTTTCAGGGGAATGTCCTCCCTCACCTTGGCCCACTAACCTCATTTTCAGAGGGGAAGTCCTCTATCACTGTGGACCACTGACTCAGTGTTTGGGGTGGAAGGTCCTCCCCCACCATGGTCCACTAACCCCACTTTCAGGAAGGAAGTCCACCCCTGACCATAGCCCATTGACCCTACTTTCAGGAGGGAAGACATCAAGGATGGAGCCTGTCCCTGGGAAAGTGCACTGATCCTACTTTCATGATGTGGATGGAAATCCTCCCTCACTACAGTCCACTAACCCCATTTTCAGGGGGGAAGCCTCCCTCACCATGGTGGTCCACTAACCCCATTTCAAGGGGGAAGTCCTCCCTCCCATGATTCAGTGACCCCATCTTCAGAGGGGAATTCCTCCACTGTGATCCACTGACCTCACTTTCAGGAAGGAATTCCATCCCCCACCATGGCACACTGACACTACTTTCAGAAGAGAAGTTCCCACTTCCAGGATGGGTGTCCACTGCCAGGTACAGTCCACCAATCCCACTTTCAAGATCTGGGTGGAAAGCCATCCTCCATCCCCCAGCATGGTCCATCAACCCCACTTCCAGAATGGATGGACATCTATCACCCACCATAATCCACTGAACCCACTTCCAGAATGGATGTCCATCCCACACCATACCCTATTGACTCCACTTTCAGGATGGAACTTGTCTGCCCCCTGGTATGGCCTGTTGATCCCACTTATGGAGGGAAGTCCATCCCCATACATGCCCATTGGCACACTGTGGCCTACCCACCTTCATGGGCTGTCAACCTACCCCACTTCTAGTTCAAGGTCATGTGCATATGTGTGTTGGAAACTGTAATTTACCCCTGTGTCCATTGACTTAAGTGCAAGTTCAGGCTGTTCATATGATACCCTGGAGCATTAGTACAATGTATATAGTACCCTCACTTGTGTCATGCCCCATGTCTCTGTTCTGGACTACCAACCCTCCCCCACTCCACTCCACACTTGTCTGCTCCCTTTAGCACCCATACAGTGTGCTCCTGCCCAGTTCTCTGTTGGCCACTGTCAGTCCTTGTTGGGTCCACCATGTGACTGTGGTTTGGCAGTCAGTGTCGTGCCGCTACCGCCCCTCCTGCCATTTTTGTCTTTCGTCACCGCCGCTCTCATCTCGTAATCACGCGCCCGCCCTGTTGTTCCCCTTCCCGCACCTTGATGGCGCTTCGCTTACTGACCTCTGGCCCGTGTGGGCTAAGTCCGTGGACTCTACTGTACGACTGTGATGGTACGCTTACGATATGTTTCCTTTTATGTCTTTCACTTTTTGCCTTTGTGTCTTTGCGAAGCAAGATCCCAATCAGGATCGTCGCCTTCTCTACTTTAGTGTTTTTACTTCTCTCGCACGTGACCTAACGTGTCGCGTCGTGCCAGGCAGATGTAAATTGGACTCCGTCTTTCATCCACGCCGAGTCGACATGACTCGACGCGTGTATGGCATCTGAGACTCTTTGTTTACATGTCTTGTACAACAGACTTTCCTTCCCATTACCGTGTAAGGGAGTATTGTACTTACATGAGCCGACTGGCTGACGGGTATAAAAACCCACTCAGATCCAGTCATGTCTCCTTGTACTTTACTCTACCTATCAAATCACCTGCAAAGTCTACTTGCCTATTGGTAAAGGTTGAGTGACTTCAGCTCTGTAAATCCTCCTTTGCCATAGTCTAGGATCGACTAGCGTGATCTGAAAAGGGTGTCCCTGACGACGTCTTGCTTCGATTAACTTCGCGTCAAGACTTGTTATATCAGCAAGAGGCCCGCTGCTTTTAGCTCGCCTATCGCCACCCTCAGGTTCGGGTTAGCTGTAAGGCGATCCATAAGCACATGTCGGCCCACGACTTGGAACATCGCGTAATCAGCTGCTGCCACGCGACAAAAGAGTAAAGTACCCCTCTTCACTCCCTGTCTGACCCTGTTACCCGGGTAGCCATTCACTTGTGGTACCGGCGGGTGGTAACAGTGAAAGTTGACATATTTGAAGAGTTCTCTCATCTTGTTCTATATCTGTGAAGCAAGATACAGCTCCCCTGTGGTAGAAGCTGAAAATCCACCACACGCGATATTGTTCCACAACGAGAACCCAATCCAAATCATCATCATTCCCTTTGCAAGTGTCAGCCTCTTAGAAGTATAAGACCTAACAGCTGAGGAGTAACTTGCGTTGCGGACAGGTCTACTACCTGTGCCTAGACACGAAGTGAATACCAGTGAGGGCATCTCAGAGGCAGCTCTCGATAGCAAGACCCATAACCAGTCGGGATAACTTCAAGATCAAGAGCACAAGTTAAAAGTGAATCTTATTCCGAAGGCTTTGTAAACCTTGGAATTAGAAGATTCGTGACTCGAATAAAAGAATCCCGGAAATAAAACAAGTAAACTGCAAAAGTGTCTTCCGAAGCGGGATCAAGCAAATTTCGTCCTCGCGGACAACCTCCCAAAGTACCCCCGCGTTCGTCCAACACTACCGCAGCCCCCAAAAAGCTAGAGCGAACATCCTCTGCTCAATGCTTCCAACCATATCCGGTTTCGAGTCCCACTAAGTCAGAAGGAGGAGAGGGTAGCCAGACCCATACCTCGCAAGAAGCAATTGCACAAGTTCCAATTTCCTTCACCCAGGTCCGAGAACCAGAACCACTGGCTGGTAAAAGGATCGACGAAGAAGAAACTCATACAGCACCAGAACTATCTTCGTCGACAAGCTTAGATCTCGGAATGGCAGGAGTAGGAGAACAAGAACAAGTCACCGCGCTAGCCGAACAGCTGCAACAGTTCGCAAAAGTTACCGATCCCTTCGCAGGCCGAAGTGTTGGCAACGTCAAAGAATTGGTACAATGGTACGAAGGCTTGACTGGCCACGCAGGTCTAGCTTTCCCAGCGTACACAATACCAAAGCCAACAGTAGCCGAAGAAAAACAAGCTGAAGGAAGAGGTACAGATCGAAAAGAGCTAGGCTTAGGAAAGCCACTCCCTTTCGATGGAACCAGTGGCAAGTTCAAAGCCTGGATAGCGTCCGTCAATAATTATCTCAACCTGAATCGCCACGTATATGACACCGACGAACGAAAGATAGGGTTCGCCCTCTCTTTCATGAATCAGGGATCCGCTGTTCACTTCGCTGAGAATTACCTAAAAGAACACACCACCACTGCTGGCGAAGTCTTCCTATATGACAGTTGGACAACCTTTCTCATCAAGCTCCATCAAATTTTCAAAGTAGGCGATACAGAAGCTCTGGCCTTCCTCAAGATGGCTGAAATCAAACAAGGAGACTGGACCCTAGCCAAGTATATCAGCGAATTCCTGGACTTAATCACTCGAGCATCTATATCTCGTGATGATCGACAGGCCGGAGTCTATTTCGGAAAAGGTCTAAATAATAAAACCACCGAATGGATTCTCTGATCCGGCAAAATCCCCCAAACCGTTCAAGAATGGATTGATGCCGCTGTCGACGCACAGACCGCCAAAGCCAGCTTAGGCGTCTACAACGAGTGTTTAACCCAAGACAATAAAGAAGTTCTCCATATGTATCAAAACGAAGGAACCCCACAAAGAAGGCAGCAAACATGTGATCCTTACGCAATGGACGTCGATCGACAATCAAAGAAGCCTATGTATCGACCGCCCCAAAAAAGGAAATCAGACCCATACCAATTTCGAGAAGTGCGTATGGAAAACAAAGGAGAATGCTACTGCTGTGGAGGAAAAGGACACTTTCGAAAGGATTGCACCCTGTCAGATGGACAAAAACTCGTCCGTGAAGTTAAGACTTACCTCAACGCCGAGGAGTTTGAACAGCTCAGAGAGGCGTTGAATGGAAAGAAGGATTTTTAGAATCCTCTCCTGGTTCGACCCCGACCGAGGAGAGTAGAAGTACATTCCGTTCGTTCAGTGCTCCGGAGTTAATGTCTGTAGTTCACTTCAATGAATACCCCTCTGTGAGGGCTATTACCGGCACTCTCTTTTTGATGGAACGGAACGAAGGGGGAATCCGCGCAGTCATTGACAGTGGCACGGAGTGCAACGCTATTAGTCGAGAGGCGGTTGAAAGATACCGCTTGGAGACTAAGAAGATCCAGCAGCCGTGGTCCCCATGAAGTTTTGAAGGATCGTCCAAACAAGTTATTGATAAAATAGCCCTGTTTACTGGGCGCATTCATGGACGACACTTCAAACTGTCGGCATACGTAATGGACCTCAAAAATGAAAGCGTGCTCTTAGGCATGCCTTGGCTCCAACAAGCAATGCCCATAATTGATTGGACGGCCAGGAAAATAGTGGGCTGGGGAGTTCCAGAAGTCGCCTCGTTGTCAATAAATCGCACCTCGATTTCGACCCAACTGGAAGCCCAAGTAAAACACGAAGAGGTTACTCTCCCAAAAGAGTATAATGCCTATCGTGAAGTCTTCTCTGAAAGCTGTCCACTACCCCCGCACCGATCTGGTTACGACCACACAATTAAAATCGACCCTTCTAAAGACTTGAAAACCTTCAAGCCAGCAAAGATCTACCCCTTGTCTCGAGACGAAATGCAACTGCTCAATGAGTTCCTCGAGGAAAACCTGCGAACAGGGAAGATCAAAAAGGTTCAAAACATGGATATTCTACGTGTGCCACCGGCTCCGGTTTTCTTTGTCGGAAAGAAGGACAGCAAAAAGAGACTCATACAAGACTATCGACAGTTGAACTCGTTCACCGTTCCTGATCGATATCCGTTGCCACTCGTCAAGCCCATTCTGGATGAGTTAGTAGAGTCAAAGTTTTTCGCCAAGTTCGATGTCCGATGGGGCTTCACAAATATTCGAGTCAAGGACGAAGAGGATGCGCTGCTTGGATCGTTCACGACACCAAGAGGTGTATTCAAACCAACCATAATGTTCTTTGGACAAAACAATGCGCCGCCAACGTTCCAAAGGTATATGGATGGCAAGTTCGGTAAGCTACGAACCGACAAGAAAGGCATCATCTACCTCGATGACGTAACCATCCATGCCAAAATGCACGAAGGTCTAAAAGAGAACATTAGAGAATTCTTGGAAATCGCAAAAAAGGAAAACCTACGTCTCAAGTTGTCGAAATGTGTTTTTGAGGCCGAAGAAATCGATTTTCTCGGATACACAATACGCCATGGACAGTATGAAACAGCCGCTATCAAGGTGGAGGCTGTTAGAAACTGGAAAACACCAGAAAACGTCCATGACGTCCGACAATTCCTTGGATTCTGCAACTTCTATCGACAGTTTATTCCTTCTTTCGCCATGATTTCAAAACCACTACACGAATTGACGAAGAAAGACTTCCTGTGGAAGTGGGGACCAACACAAGAGGAGGCCTTCCAGAAGCTCAAAGGATCCATGTGCAGCGCCCCGGTCCTTCGTCTACCCGACTTCAACAAACCCTTCGAAGTGTACACAGACGCTTCAAAGCTCGGCACTGGTGCAGTACTGTGCCAGAGGTTCGAAGACGAGCTGCATCCCATCGCATATCTTTCCCAGTCGCTACAAGGCGCCGAACAAAATTATCAAGTATACGATTTGGAGATGCTAGCGGTCGTCCGAGCCCTCAAGGCCTGGAAACACTATTTGCTGTCACCACCCGAAGAAACAACCATCCACACCGACCACGAAAACTTGACATATTACCGGGAGCCGCAAAATCTCACTGGTAGACAAGCCCGATGGCTTGCTTACATCCAAGGCTTTCCACTCAAGTTTAAACACAACCCCGGTCGACGAATGATTGTCCCAGACACACTGTCCTGCAATCCGGCTTTCACGCAGGCTACTCCAGTTGAAACTACGGTCCTTCCACCGTCGATTTGGCTCGAGGGGGGGGGTGAATCCTCACGAAACATCCCCGCTCCGGTTGAAACCTCCTCAAAGGTGGCCATCAACCTCCATGAAAAGACGCCCTCGACTGTGAAAGTACCACAAGCAAAAACCCCCGCAACTAAACAACTGAAGAAACCGGGACTCTGTCGTGTCTCCCAGGAGGTTTTTGAGGAAATCAAGGACTTGTCAAAAGAAGACAAGAGTTATGTCATTATCAATGACGGGACACAAGATGACATCGTTGAAGATCCAACGACTAACATTAAAACCAAAAACGGAAGGATTTACATTCCCCCGAAGGCTCGGAGAAAAACCCTATCAGACTTCCATGACCATCCTTCTGCTGGCCACCCTGGCGTCCGAGCTATGTGCTCCGCCATGAATAAACACTGCTTCTGGCCTGGAATGTGGAAGAACATTAGGGAGTATGTCAAGGGATGTCCCACCTGCCAAGCATCGAAGGTTATATGCCATGACCATCCACCACCGCTTCAACCTATCGAGTCAAACACCCCCTTGCCGTTCAAACAGGTCTCCATGGACCTCGTAACCGATCTCCCCCAGTCTTGCGGACATGACGCCATCCTGACTATTGTTGACCACAGGTTAACAAAAGCTGTAAAGTTCTTGCCTTGCAACAAAACAATGGATTCGGAAGGATTAGCCGACTTGTGGCTCCAACACGTCTACCCACACTACGGGATACCAGAGTCAATAATATCGGACCAAGGGCCTCAGTTTATAAGCGCCTTCACTCAAAATCTATACAAAGCGCTCCACATCAAGCCCTGGTACTCCTCTGGTTACCACCCGCAAACGAATGGTGAAGCTGAACGAGTCAATCAAGAGGTTGAAGGATACCTACGGATGTATTGTGCCGAAAAGCCCAACGAATGGAGCAGGTACTTAGCCCTCGCCGAGTTCACTCACAATTCCAGGGTCCATTCTACCCATGGCCAAACACTGTACTACCTCCTTTATGGCTACGATCCCGACCCATATCCATCAGTTCACACCTCGAAGGCACCCCAAGTCGAGGAACGTCTAGAAGCCCTGGCACTAGCCAGAGACGCCGCCCTAATTGCTCATAAGAAAACCGCAGAGAAAATGGCTTCTAGTGGTCCCGACCCCTTATCTTATCAACCTCCAATCAAAGGACAGCTTGTTTGGCTGGACGCGCGCGACCTAAAACGCGACCTTCAGTCAACAAAGCTTGCCCCGCGACGCATAGGACTGTTTCGGATCAAGGAAGTTCTCTCGGAAGTTACCGTGCGCCTAGATCTCCCCGATCATTGGAAGGTGCATCCAGTATTTCATACGTCACGGATCTTCCCATACCACAAAACTGCCGAATATGGCCCTACCCCACCGCCCCCTCTTCCTGATCTGATTGATGACGTCCCGGAATGGGAAGTCGAAGCAATTCTGAATCATAAGGAAGTAAAGACTTGTCATGGCACATGCACGCATTATTTGGTCAAATGGAGCGGATACGGACACTCAAGCAACACTTGGGAACCGGAAACGAACTTGATCAATGCGGAAGAGATACTTGAGGAGTATAAAAGAAACCGTCGTAAACCTCCAAATTCACAACAACCCACTCGAGCCTCCTCTCGTCGAAAGAGACCTACTCGCAAAAGCTAAATGTCCTGCTTCGACGATGAACGTAACTCCGAGTCGTGTGAATACCTCCTGGAGTCCTATGTATCCTACGATGACTCCGACTATGACTTCTCCCCGTTTTCATCACCCATCTCCCAAGTATCCGCCCCACCGGTCGACTCCGTCGCCGCCTCTATCCAATCCCTTTTCGACCCAAATGCCCAGGTTCCCCAGAACCCCCACTCCAGCATCACAGTACGCTCCATCTCAAAGGGAAAGCGCAGGGCGCCTCCCAAAACTCCCAGAAACCACCCATACCCTGAGCCGGTGTACAGACAAACGTGCAACACGCCACCCCCTGAAGCAACTTCCACCTCTCACCCCATTACATCCAATGTCCAGACAGCTAGAAACACATCAACCACGTCCCCAATCCCCCATGTGCCTACAAGGAAATCCGCCCTGGCAGCCCTCCTCTGCAAACCAGAGGACTATGAAGGCTATGTTCGGATCCTTGAAAAATTCGACGAATGGATCATCTATGGATGGGATGTCGGTGACAACTGTGACTATCTCAGGCTGTTGTCCCAGGTCTACGGAAGCATCGAACTTACTGTCCACCACACCGCCAACATCCTAAAAACTGGAGACGTGGTTATCGATGAAGACTCCCACAGTACCACTTTTATGGAATCAGAAGGAATGAAGGTGGTAGAAGAAACGCAGAATCTGCTGATCTCCCTTATAAACATCGTTCATGTACATTTCGGCCCTTCCCTCGTTCATTCCTTTCGGTCATTTTGCAACATGCTCCCCGACCACCTCCCACCTCGTCAAGTCTCCAGTGACTCTACCGATGTGCGAACCAATGAGGTTGGTTCAGACACTGCGGAAGGAGAGAGAGTTCTTAGACGGGACGATGTGATGGCCACTGGAAGTAGTCAAGTTTCGAGAAATGAAGGAAGGTCTAATCATGGACGACAGACGGAAATACCAAAATCCCCGGTACCATCCGTCTGAATGGACATGCCTTCAGTATCTGGCGAGCATAGGGAAACGAAGAGCAGTCAACTGTCTTCAGAGGGGGTCCTACCAGTCGAAGGAGAATCTGTTCTCGCAGGAGTTCATTGGCTTGCCATCGACAGAAGAAGAGAGGAAGAAGAGAACACCGGTCGAAAGTTCCTGCGGCTTGCCGCCCAGGTACTTGGAGAAAGATGCGACGACCCGTGGACCGAAGAAGAGGAAAGAGTGGAAAGGTGGCGGAACTTCCTGCTTGGAATCTATGATTCCAGAGAGTGTTGGAAGAACGATCTATTCAACACCGCAAACACCACCTGTGTCATTCCCCCTCGACCCTTCCTCCCCATCGAGCAGTCAGACCGACTTCGCCTCGAGCTCGGTGGGAGGGTCCAACTCGACCCCCTCCATCCGTTCTACAAACACACCTGTCTTGACTGCAAACGACTCGGACATTGGTCATGTCGCAACAGAAAAGGTTCTCGGTGGACTGACTCTCATGGACGTCCTATTGGACCCACCAAGACCCATACCGGAACTCGACGATCTTGAAGCACTTATCTTCTGTGACCTTAGTAGTTGGTGAGGCCACCAACCTCCTTTTCAAGGGGGGGGGTGATGTCGTGCCACTACCGCCCCTCCTGCCGTTTTTGTCTTTCGTCACCGCTGCTCTCGTCTCGTAATCACACGCCCGCCCTGTCGTTCCCCTTCCCGCACCTTGATGGCGCTTCGCTTACTGACCTCTGGCCCGTGTGGGCTAAGTCCGTGGACTCTACTGTACGACTGTGACGGTACGCTTACGATACATTTCCTTTTATGTCTTTCACTTTTTGCCTTTGTGTCTTTGCGAAGCGAGATCCCAATCGGGATCGTCACCTTCTCTACTTTAGTGTTTTTACTTCTCTCGCACGTGACCTAACGTGTCGCGTCACGCCAGGTGGATGTAAATTGGACTCCGTCTTTCATCCACGCCGAGTCGACATGACTCGACGCGTGTATGGCATCCGAGACTCTTTGTTTATGTGTCTTGTACAACAGACTTTCCTTCCCGTTACCGTGTAAGGGAGTATTGTACTTACATGAGCCGACTGGCTGACGGGTATAAAAACCCACTCAGATCCAGTCGTGTCTCCTTGTACTTTACTCTACCTATCAAATCACCTGCAAAGTCTACTTGCCTATTGGTAAAGGTTGAGCGACTTCAGCTCTGTAAATCCTCCTTTGCCATAGTCTAGGATCGACTAGCATGATCTGAAAAGGGTGTCCCTGACGACGTCTTGCTTCGATTAACTTCGCGTCAAGACTCGTTATATCAGCAAGAGGCCCGCTGCTTTTAGCTCGCCTATCGCCGCCCTCAGGTTTGGGTTAGCCATAAGGCGATCCATAAGCACACATTGGCCCATGACTTGGAACATCGTGTAATCAGCCGCCGCTGCGCGACAGTCAGGTGACACCTCCCACCCTTTTAGGGGTCACCTTCCTTCTGGGTTGATGGGCTGACCCAGGCACAGTACACCTACCACACCACATGGTTCGGTGCAGGGTCGCTACCCATTTAGGCTTTCAGTCTATCTTCTGATTGGCTGTTGCTGGGTGCTCCAAAGCCCTTCTGTCTGTATCATTCCTCTTAGGTGTTTTTCCTTTGTCCCATCTTTTACCTCCATTGTATGTACCATTCCCTGGCTGAAGTTTTCTGACACCTGTTTACCCCTGGAAAATTTACTGTACCCCATATGTTAGTTCCAATGCCCCAGTACTGTACTGCCTCAATGGCACACCAACTGTATATAAGCCTGCCACACTCAGTGGTGTCTCCTCAGTACAAATATCAACTTAGTCCTCCCTCCTCTGCAGTCCTTGACCAGCCTTCTCTGTCTTCTGTCAGGTTCTCCCCAACTCCTCTCTCTATCTGAAATCTGAGGGCCAGGCTCATACAAGAGGGCAGTGCATGAGCTGAACCCAATGCCCTCTCCTGAACCCCTGACACAACCATTGGCCACACTTCAGCCAATGTCGCTACCCATCAGCCCCTGTTGGCCAAGCATTGGCCTATGTCAGCCTACCTCTGTGTACTTCCTGCAGCCTCTGTGAGTGTCGGGGACTGTCAGAGTAGGCCCAGGACTTGACAACTTGTTCACATTCTACTTAGAACTGAGGGTAAGCACACTTACATTTGACAGTATCCTACTTACTGGCATGCTGTAGTAGTCCATAGGTGCAGTAAATATGTAGATTTTCACAATGTGCTATACATGCATATGTCCCTACTGTCTCTCTACATATCCCCCTTTTTTCATTCTGTCAATGTATGTACCCTAATCAGACCAATATACACATGTCACAGTTGTTGCCTCATACCATATGTATCACTCATTCAATATAAGCTTTAAAGCCACTGGTAGCAGGGCTGAAGGGGAAGAATTGACACTTAAATTACCCTGTACCTTGAGTTGTAGCATGTTGTGTATTGTTGGAGTCCCTTCAGGTCCAAGATGAATTGGCTGACTAAATGTTATGCATGTGCAAGTGAGTTTGGGATGCACAGGGAGTAGATTCAGGTGGAGTTTCAAATTGCCACATCTTTCAGTGAGCAAAATCTTCAGAGGTCAAAAATCTCACAAAAAGCACATGGCATGACATTTCACACATGTAGTCCCCTTATTATTAAGAAGAGAAGAGACAAGAGAAGAGAAGATTAAGAAGATAAGAAGATAGTGCATGCAGTGGAGCTTGTTCCAGTGTTCAAAACATCAATTACTGGGATTAATCTATCAAAGGAGTCATGTCTTGAAGCCTATGAGCAGTACTATGTAAACTCTTTTGCTGACAAGGAATCTTTTAATGTGATGAGCTAGTTACCATGTATCAGAATCATTTTATGCCAGCCACTCTATGATATGACAATGGTGGTCGACAGCCAGCTTGATACAATTGCTTGGTGGTATCAGTTCAAGCAGTGGCCACAATAATCAGCAATATAATCTGAGATCCACCCAAGCAAAACGCCGTCCAAAAGATGATGATGAAAAATTACCATTTGGAGCAAACTTCGAGCTAACCTGAAAGCAGAACGCCAAAACCCATCCCAAAACCCATTCTCATTTTGCCGACGCCCAGTGTCCAGTGTCCGCATTACGAACGAGTCGCCATACCGCCAAAAAACTTCCCATTTTCGGCCGTGCGGAAGCGCGATTGTCCGGCTTTCCATATGAGTCATTGCCATAAGCCAAGAATGACAACTCCGCAAAAGTCATACTAACCATGTCGGTCACCTTTGCAAGCTTGTGTGCACTGTCACTGCTGTAATAATAGGATATGGCCCTTCCGCTGAGGTTAGTAACCTCACTTCCTCAGCGCCCATTCCCATATAATCACCAAAACACACATCGTCAGAGATCTCTCCGTCCCCCATGTGAACGAAGTGGTCGTGCAAGTAGTCAGGATATTTGCCTTGGTTATCGTAAAATACGCGAATATTCCAAGTGAGGCCAAGAGCTGACAAGACACGTGCAAGGACGGCGTCGTTTCCTTTGAGGCAATTCCGAAGCCCGTGAACTTTCGTAAGTGTCTGCACAGGGTATTGATGTCGCAGACCAAAACCAAGATACCCTCCTTCAGGTAGAAGATCGGGATTGGTCAGGAGTGTGTAAAGTAATTCCCCCCAGGCGTTGTTCATAAGGTGCCGGGGAAGAAATGACAGGGATCGCCTGCTTTTCGGGCATGAAGTACATGTTGTACGTCAATGTGACACGGTGCCCAGCTGTAACGACGCGAACTTCGTGTTCGACGTCGGAGAAAAATGAAACGTAGCCCACACAGGGTTTTTCCGCAGTGTCGGAAATCATTTCCGCAAAATCTACCACCCACTCGCGGTCATCTTATCCGTGGATGAAATCACTCGGGAAGTGCCGCCTGAGGCGGTGCCAACCTTGCTTGTAATGAAATATGTGGAATATGTGTACACGAATACACCGGGAAAATTTTGACACAGCCCGCTGAGGTTGTTTGGGTACTCCATTGCAGCAGGTGTTTATCCGATTGATGAAGACATGATACTGGTCCAACAAGCGGAGGACTCTTCGGGGGAGACGTCCGAGCCTGCACTGTCCTGTCGCCCTGTCAATGTTGAATCCTGGTCAGACTCGTGCATACGAGACCGTGACATGGCATCTGGACCAGACATTAAGTGGGTGATCGCCGCCCCCTTTGCACCTGCTCCTCCATGGTGAGGGTGGTACTGGGAAATCCAAGGTGATACAGACTATCACGGAGCACTTCACCCCCAGGGGCGCGTGGCACTTGCTCCTCAAAGCAGCATACACAGATGGTGTCTGGCTGTATTTCCTGAAGCATCTTCGATCGGGGCGTGTTCAAGAGCACCACATTGGAATGCTTTGGCAGCTCGTCCTCACGAACCCGGAGACACCTCCTGTTGACTTCTCGCGGGCTCCATGGTCTGAGGCCTGTCTGATTATGCCTCGTCATGCGGTGTGACAACAATGGAACGATGCGGCTTTGAGCAAACATGCCTGGCACAGCGCACACGTGGTGTTTAAATGTTTTTCCCTTGACACTGTGTGGGGGGCACCGTTGACACTCCAGGAATGTTATGCATTCACTTTGCGTGGGACCAGTGCCCAGCAACAAGGACATTGATGCAGGGGCGACTTGCCAGACACTGTGGAACTCTGTGTGGGGATGAAGGTCATGGTCACTCAGAACGTGGAGACTGATCTCAATATCACGAACGGTGTACGTGGTGTCATTGTTGACATCATCTTACATCCCGAGGAGCCTCCATGCATTATAACAGACAGCGTAGCACATCTCAAACATCTTCCCTCATATATCCTTGTGAAGCTCTGTCGCACACGCACCTCCCAGCTGCCTGGCCTGGAACACTGCGTTATACCAGTTGTCCCCGTATGCAGGTCGTATGGGATTCGATACATGGGCCCGCAGGGGGTGGCTGTCTCTCGTCGTGTCCGCCGCATGCAATACCTGGTCACATCGGCCTACGCATTCACTGATTACCGCTCCCAGGGCCAAACAATATCCCATGTTATCATGGATATAGCAAAGCCATTCCTGGTCAAAGCGCCAACGTTCCTGCAGACGACACCTCATTTCCTCATCCTCAACATCGCCAAAGAGAGTATTGAGTGGCCAACCAAAAGCGCGTCGCCGTCGAAGGAGTGTGCCGTCATCGTTGGAGATACCCATCCTTTGCATGAAGGCATCTCGTCTATCGAGCATAACGCCACCTAGGCGGGTAAGCCGATACCTAAGATACCGAACATGCTCTAGCTTAGCATCCTCGTCGACTTCGTCATCCCGGGATTGCGAAGGTGTAGCACGAGATGACAATGACACGGACTTCCAATAGCGCCGTGAGTATGGCAATGAGGGCCGTTGGTAAGCACTCTGCATGGAACACGTTAATAACAAAAAGCTACGGAGTAAAGATATAGTCACCTCCACGACGTCCTTGTAGCCATGGTCTCTTTCTTTGCGTCTCGCGAGATCGCGCTCCATGTCTGCATTGATCTGAGCAAGTCTTTGCTTTGGGCGGATAACGGCTTCCGCTGCAACCACTGATAACGCTGCATTGCTGTCTCTTGCACGAATCTTGAGGCCTGTTAAACGACCATATAAAAATGTCAGGGAATGTCCGGCCGGAAGCTAGTTCGTCATACCCGGCAGGCTCGACCTTGGGCTTCTTGACGACACGCTCCTTGTCGTGCAACAATTCCTCATCCTCCTTCGTACTTAACGACGGGAACTTGCGCTTGAGGTCGGCAAACTCGAGCCTATTCTCCCAGACTTGCATCGTTTGTTGTGCATTCTCTTTCTGCAGATTTTCCCACGCCAGAAGAGAATTCGCCAGCTCTGAAGCTTGCGCAAGCTCCAATTGCAAATGCAGCAGCTTATCAGAAGATGTTGCTTGAGAAGCACGGAGCTGACAATGACAGGAAGGCGCGCCACTCAGACCATCGTACCACGCTAGTCAATTCTCCCTCATGCCACGTGCTTTGTAAGATGTGCCATAGAACTTCATTACTTTTCCTCGTACTGTATACTGTTGCTGCCGCCGCCTATTCTCTCTGCATGCGCTGAGCTCCGTGGGCTGATGAGGCGTGAGAACGATTGGTGAGCCAAAAAGGAAGGTCTTTCAGATTGTCACCGGTTCCCACGCAGTTATGCTGCGACAGAAACCTTGCAAGCAAGGTAACCATCTTGATGGGGAGTCGGGAATACCACGACCAGGGACCCAAACATGGTCTCACTGCGCAGCGTATCCTTATGGGCCTTGAAAAACGAGTCTTTACCTACGAAGAAGTCGAGAGCTTTAGAACCCGGACAGAAAATCGACGGAAAATCACAAACCGTAAACATTGAGTTTATACATTTCGATCTTGATATGACGTTTCTCATCTTTACCATCCAGTAATGCATCGTGAACGATATCAACGAGGCCAGTATTGTTGAGGTCGAACGAAGTCGCAAAGTTCGAAATGTCCAGTTTTTCCGCTTTCCGATACGATTCGTCATAGACATCTTCCTTGTTTACGCCAAACGTGGCTGGTTGACAGACATCAGAAAGTTTGCCCAAATCTTCCTGCCTGCTGTTTGATAGTTCCATTCTGCTGCTTGGAGGGATAAATCACGTGGGCCACTAACGAGTACCACAGAAAACATACCCGGCGGCACCATAAAAGAGCACCAGTTGTTCTGGTGGAACGGGTAACGTCCCGCTGCAGTGGGGAGGGCAAGAAGTTAGACACGCCTCGATTGAGCGAGCGATGTCAGGGAGAGAAGACATCCTGAATTGTCAGCGAATACCCCTCTCTTGTGCTGCTTTATATACCCCCTTTTCATGGGGAGGCCATTGACACGCGATTAATCGAGTCCCATCAGCCGCATCCCTTTGTTCGCACAACGTATGTGATTCCACGAACGTGATTGCGGTCTGGGATGCTCAGTTTATGTTCAGCTGACGGTCATTCGCGGACCTGCAAGTGCGTGAGCCGTGCAGGTGGGGTTCGATGAAAACCCGAACTAAGTAAAACGATGTGTTCCGAGTCGGGGGTGATATACCACTGCATAACGTACCCTCAGGCGTCAGTACTTCGCTATGAGGAAGCATCCGATCTGAATGAAGCTTCGTTCTGCATTGTGCTTAGGTCCTCATACCAAACCATTAACAAAGATGTAACGGCCGAGCACTACGATGCACGCGCCCTCAGCCAGTCATCCAACGTGATCACGTAGCGTTCCACAATCTCCTTTGCTTGGGCTGCATTACCGAATACCCTCGAGGATGCAAGCAGCCCCCCTCTGGCGAACCGGTCTACCATCATATTTCCCCACATCAGCAACCAGACTATCGTCCACACTCTACCAATCCACCCACCCACCCTCCTACCAGTTATCTGCGTGAACGCATGCTCAATGATGACGGCGACAGCCATCATTCCGAATGAAAGGGGCATACACCACCATTCGATATTCCAACTGAGCGTGGCCATCAGAACGCTGTGAAGTATACCCGACGCGAGGAATGATCCCAACACGTATCCCACACGTCCGAACACAAATCCTAGAGGCCACCCTCCAAGTACGATAAACGACCGCCTCATGAGCTGATGCCACCTGTAGGTCCAAAAATCGTGGAGCGAGGTCGCTTTCCACGGCTTGTTGAATATGGGGGGCCATTGTGCAAGATCCTGCCGGACGATCGCGACACCTATGAATGTCCCGATGTCGTAGTTCATTTGCATGACAGCATAGATAGCAAGCAAGGTGAGGGTGGATGTGATACTGGATCGAGTGTAGCGGATGAGGGGAGGAAGTGTATCGTCAAAGATCGTGCCTTCGCCTGATGCAGTAAATGCTTTTGGCGCCAATACTTGCATGGCAGCGTGAAGTACGCCACATAAGAAACTATGGAAGACGGCGGAGAGGAGCACATATATTGCAAAAGATAGGCGAGAGGTTGGGCGCGTGTCGGGGGGAAAGCAAAGGCCCTTGGACCAGTTCCAACCCACGCCGCGAACGTTGAACGCGAGGTCGAGTGCATCGAAGAGGACACCCATCCAAGAGACAGGTTCGACACGTCGCCTAAGCGGGGCCTTTAAGAACGTCCATTCAAGCGTGCGCATGACAATGCAAAACATGGCAAACTACGCAATTCCACAGGAGACATGGGACGGGATATCAGTTCCAAAGGCGAGAAATGAGTCTGCCATCAGAGTGAAGGGGACGAAAAATGGGACATATACACACCCCAAACCCAACATTCAAGTACGCCCGTTGAGGATTCCCACAAGAAAAGTCGACGAACGTTGAAGCGCGGAATGCCAGTAAGGTGATGATCGGTAGGAGGGCGACACGCAACGTACGCGTTCTGGGTAGAATGACAAGGACAGCAACGACATAGAAAGAGAGAAATGGCGGTAAGACGTGCGCAAAGAGTGTGTACGTGTCCAACGGAACCGCCGCTGACGTGGGTGGGACACCCAGAATGTCCATCGACAGTGTCTCGAGGTACGTCCAGGACACGGCCATAGCTACTCAACGTCACGGTGGTCGACGATGAGACGGAAGCGTTCGGGTCTTCCGTCAGTAAAAAGCGTTCGAACACCCGAATCACTATTGAAAATTCCCGGATAAACAGTTCAGAATTCCTGGTAGTCGTGGCACACAAGCCGTCCACATGCAGCAACTCGGTTATTTGACCCAATTATAGAGACAGATGAGTGTATGACGGCCTTGTCGCGCAAAATCTCACGAAGTAAATGCAGCCCGATTGAACTGTGTTGCGTCGAACTTCCGAAGGCCATGGGAGGCGGGATGCCCTCCATCATGAGGCAAGACAACAGACCACATAGAAGGCAACACAATGTGCGCTTATGACTGACCACCAAGGGAGAACTTCGTGCCTGGCACTGAAGACAGACGCTGCCTAGCCATAAGGGGATTGCGTTGTCCTCGTGAAGTCAACGATCTCCTAGTTTGATACTACTTTGTGGAAGGGAAAACTCCGTTTCATCGCAGGAACACTCTCATCGCACGCGCCACGGAGGTGATGGGGGAAAGATCACTCAGAAGGGCTGACACCCGGTTTTACCCTCAAGCAACGCACGATGATCGTACATGGTGCAAAGGGGAGTACAGCTTTTAGTCTGTGACTTACACTACAGGGAGGGCCGTCAAGATCGCGCGACTTAAAGCTACTCGATTCGAGAATGAAGGATTTTGTACGGTCAATGACTGATGCTGCGGAACTGCGAAGGGTTTCTTGTTGCAGCTTGCGGTAAGTGACAAAAATTGAACCCGACTTACGAAGACTTGGATAGAGTGGCCGTTGCAACAACCAGATCACACGTGTGTCGCCGGAGCGGCAGGCGCAGTTACCAAATGCAATAGACGTTTCAATGCAGTCAATCGAGAAAGATGGATATTTACCTGAGGCCATCAAGATGTAGCCCTGTCAAGGCGACCGGGGCAGGGCTGCAGTTGAACACGCCAACCGTGCATAGGTTCCTCGCAATCACTTGGTCGATAACATTGGAAGAGTCATCGAACACTTGGCTTGGCATGATGGTCTACCAGTGAGCACGCATGCAACCAGATGACATTAGCAAATCTAAACGCCGTAATTGGCGTTGTGGACGTAAGTAATGAACTGTTTTCACTGAAACAAATAATGAAATCAGCAAGTCGATGTACGATGCATGCCAGTACCCAGTGAATACTGAACGGAGAACAGAGATGAATGGCATTTATGTCCGAGGCGGACTCTGACTTCATAGTGGGGAAACGCCGATCCGAAGCGCCCCGTAGGCTGAATAGCATGCCCATGCTATGCACGACCATCCAACCTTAGTGCTTCGTTCTACACTGTGCTCAGGTTCTCATATCAAACTAACAATACAGCCGTAACGATTTTGTTTACGCAGACATTAGTCCATTAGCCCCCCTCCCGAGGGAGAGCGAATACCGTACCGTGCCCCACAAAGGGGGGCACTACGATGCGAATGCCCTCAACCACCTGTCCAACGCAGTCATGTAGTGCTCTACGATCCCTTTTACTGGGACCGCAGTATCAAATGCACTTGAGGCCGCAAACAACCCTGCTCTTGCATGTCCCTCTACCATCATATTTCCCCAAATCGCCAACCACGTCATTGTCCACACTCTACCAATCCACCCACCCACTCTCCTACCTGTCACGCGCGTAAAAACATGCTCGATGGTGACAGCAACAGCCATCGTCCCAAATAAGAGGGGCATATACCACCACTCGACGCTCCGATTGAGTATAGCCGCCAAAACGCCGTGGAGTATGCCCGACGCAAGGAATGATCCCAACAGGTATCCCGCGCGTCCGAACACAGACCCTAAAGGCCAACCTCCCAGCACGATAAACAACCGCCTCATGAACTGATGCCACCTGTAACCCCAAAAATCGTGCAGTGAGGTCGCTTTCCACGGCTCATCGAATACGGGGGGCCATTGTGAAGGGTCTTGTTGGGCGAGTGTGATGCCTATCAACGTGCAAATGTCATAGTTCATTTGTGCGTCCGCATAGATAATGAATGCGGTGAGGAGTGATATGATACTGGATCGGGCATACCGGACCAGGGGGGGAAGTGTGTCGTCAAAGATCGTGCCTCCGCTTAGGGTAGTGAATGCTTCCGGCGCGAGTGTTTGTATGGAAATGTGGAGTACGCCACATATGAAACTGTGGTAGAGGGCGGAGAAGAAGACGTATACTGCGAATCGTAGGCGGGAGGTAGGACGGGTGTCAGGGGGGAAGCGAAGGCCCTCGGACCAGTTCCAGCCAACGCCACGAAGATTGGTCGCAAGATCGAGCGCATCAACGAGGATGGAGGGGGTATGTCTGACACGTCGCTTAAGTGGGTCCCTTAAGAACGCCCACTCGAGGGCGCGCATGACGATACAAAACATAGCAAACTACATAGATCCACAAGAAATGGGAAATCAGTTTCAAATACGACAAACGATTTAGCAATCAGAGTGAAGGGGGCGAAGGATGGGACGTATACATACCGCAAAACCAAAATTTATATACGTCCGTTCAGGATTTTTGCGAGAGAAATCGACGGTCACAGCAGCGCGAAACGCCAGGAAAACAGTGACCGGCCACAGGGCAACACGCAGCATACGCATTCCCGGGAGAACAACCAGGACAGCGGCGATATAGTAAGAGAGGAACGCTGGTAAGACATACGCCAAAAGAGTGTATATGTCGAACTGCAGCGTCGCTGGCGCGAGCGAGACGCCTAGGATGTCGTTTGACAGCGTTTCGAGGAGTGTCCAAGACGTATTCATGGCTTAGCTGTGGACACCCACGTTGAAGAGACGATGGCGTGGTCTTCGCCGTTCGGGTCCCTCCTATATCAGCAGCTTCGAACTTCTGTGGAAGGATCCGAACCGCTCCGCGGGTTAGATTTGACAATTCCTGGATAAAATGATCAGGATCCATCGAAATCATACAAACCGACCAGTATGGGAAGGCCTGGCCGTGCGTTAGAATTTGGAACACAGAATTTCAGCCATCCTCTAGTGGCGGATGGGTCTAACACGACTGTGTGGCAGTCTCGGTTCCGGCATGCACCGCGGACTTCCCAAGGTATGTGCCAACTTGGAATGAGTGTCTGACTACGATAGTTGTCACGTGCAACACTTAACGTCTGGGTCGAAGACCACATAAATGTGTCCTCAGATGGGACGTAGCGGCCGCAGACTCGTCAGAGGGACAGGCTGTCATCGGGATCAGCCAGAACCGCTCGGGTACCGTCGGTTACAATCGGTTACCACTTGGTACCACTGGTCACTTCGCCAACGCCTGCCCTCCATTACTGCGAGGCGTTCACAGGTCACCACTCGGGATGAATGAAGCTGCCAAGGGGAGAGCGTACTCAACATTGAAGACAGATGATACCTTTATCGCCGTCGCAAAATCGACGACGATCCCTCTACTTCTTGAATCCTTGATGAGAGAACTTTCTTGTCGTATAGGCTGGGACGCCTTTTGACGCCCACCAAGGTGACTGTGGAAGGGTCATCCATGACAGTCGACACGCCCTTTCACTCCCAGGCATCCTTAGGCGATTTCGTATAGAACAACTACGCATGGTTTGAAAAGAGAATACAATGATACTAATATTGCCCACTGCTTTAGCCTCCTGGATACGCTACAGGGAACGTTGCTCAGACCGTGCCCTGACGGTACTCAGGTCAAAATTCAAAGGGCTGTTACACGGTCAGTTGCCGTCGTTGCGGCACTACGAAGGATTTGTTATAGCCCGCGGTAAGGACCGGAAGTTGAATGCGACTTACGCAGACCTGGATAGCATCGCCGTTGCAAGAACCGGAATTGACGTCGGAGCGGCAAGCATAGCTGTCGGGTGCATTGACATTTAAAATGCAGTCGACCGAGAAAGATGGATACGTACTCGAGGCCGTCAAGATGTAAGCCAGTGAAGGTGATTGGGGCAGGGCTACAGTCGAACACGCCAACCGTGCACGGGTTTGTCGCAATCACTTGGTAAACGACGTTGCAAGAGTCATCGAACACCTGCCCTGGAATGGATGGTCTGAAAGTGAGTATATATACAACCCAACACTACTGATACTTACAAACACCATAGTCAGGGTTCGTGTTGCTGCCAGTCTGGGTGATCCCGAAATTGTACCCGGGACAAATGGCAGCCGCAAAAGTCGCAAGGAGTGTTGTGACGGCGATGGTTGAGAGGAATGTTTTGGTGAACATGTTTGTATAAGATCTCGGAGACTGCTTCGAGGACAGAGGTGAGATTGTTATGCTGATTTGGATTGAGGAATCTTTGGTCACGGAGAGCAGCCTTTTATACATTCTCCCAGCCTTCCAATCCCTTCCACAGCAACGAGTTTACCGCGGCTGCAGCAGGCTTACAACATCCCGATTACTCTCTGGGTGTCGGTAAGGGAACAGGTGCAGTGCAGGCCCTCGATACGAGCGACTCCTACGATATCCGCAATGGCCTGCACAGTGCCCCGGCGGTGCTGGGGGTTGTTACGTTAGTAAACCACCGCTCAGGGACATAACATATGATACGTTCTGCGGCTCGCACGCCAGTCACTCTACCTGATGGAGGAGAAATAATATACCGGAGAAAACATATATTGAATTTGAACTAATTCACCAAGCAATACTCGGACTAAAAAGACGTACGTACTTTAGTCCAATTGTGGTATTTGCACGAAATCATAGCTAAGTTGCACAAACATGTACAGAACCCGACTGGGGAGGATCTAAACTTAGTCCAGACCTGGATTCTCGAGGACGGCCTGGCCGAACTGGTAACACTGTGCCACGAGCATGGGCATACCATGGGAAGTAGTGGTTTTTTTACTTGCAAACAACTCGACGTAATGAAATTCCCCGGGTGCCAGTAGCACTGGTAAGTGGTAATGCTGGGAGGTACTGACCAGTTCATCTCAGTTCGAGTCGGGTGTTCTTTCTTGCAATACGTTGCTGGCAGAGACGTCAGTACTACCACCCGGACATGCCAGGCCGACACGAGAAACCTTACTGCAGGTTGTCTTGGCTCCACAAGAATCTCTGTTGCGAAGATGACGCACTCGCATCTTTCCAGGGTTCGACACCAATCGTTGGATGCCACCGCCGAATACTCGTGTTGGGCAATGCATGAGATTGCTACCGATCGACGAACTGATCCGGGAGTGAAGCACACAGGTTTGATGTGTAGGCCTTGAACTGGAATGCGAGGTCGGATAAATTTTGGTTTTTCATCTCCTGATCGGTGAGATTAGACGAGAACGAGCTGCTAACCACAGGCTGCACATGACGGCAAGCCAGTTTTGTTATTACCCAAGATCTGATTGTGATTAGTCGCCACCTCAAATACATGCCAGTTGCATAAGTTCAGCATAACGACATTGCTCCGTGGTGTTTATACCGCGTGGTTGGTCTCCGTCGGAATTCTTTCCGCCACGACGTTAATTCCACCAGAATCCCTTCCACGGAACAAGTTGCAACCATACTTCGAAGAAATTTCAACCTGTGCAATCGTCAGTTACCGCTCACAATAACCACCTTTCAGCGGTACTTATAGCACGCCGAAGCCCCCTGCGCGGCTAGTCTTAGAGACTTGAGTCGAAATTGTTACCATTGGATCACGTGAGCACCACGTGACCGCGTCTTGCTTGATCCTAATACTCTCGGGCCTTGCGCTGCCCCTGACTCCCATCTCACTGCATCGTAATCTTTCTACGCTCATCACCATGGTCAAAGCATCAAAATCATACAGCAAAAAGCAATCGATTAAACTCTCAGCCATAATCAAAGCGATAACGACACTTCAAGAACAAATGGATACTTTTGTTCGTAAGTTCAATGTTGCACCATACACAATCCATGATTGATATCTGATCATACCGTAGATAATCAAAATGCCGAGGAGAATCGACAGAAAAAAGCTAAAGAGAACCACAAGATCATCAAGACTCAGGATCTGATCCCACGACCGAAGGGCCGCCCAGGACGAAGCAATGAAAAGAGGGGCTACAAAGTTATCGATGCGATGGGTTTGTCGAAGAAAAAAAAATACTTCAACTTCCTTCAGGTTTTCTTTTATTTCGTCTGCCTCATTGACTTGACTGATGAAAGCAGCGCGCTATCCGCAAGCTCGCAAACCGCAAACTCGATACCAGCCGAACGCTTACGCAGCAAAAAAATGGGTCAATGGTGGAGAAAGTAATTTCCCAGGTGAGTTCCTCCGATGTGTAGTGCCTATATGCGCTTGAACCCCTACGGAGGCACGGCTAAAGTACAAGATATTCCAAAAATACGAGAACGCATGGCCAGCGCGAGACATGCTGGCGCAGTATTTGCGCAGCAGCTCACAGCAAAAGAAAAAAGCTGCTAAGAAGTTCGAGGTACGTCACTGCTACTACTTGATTTGATTCACAGTTGGAGCGATTTGTCACAACTATTCAAAACATAGCACAGGAACGGCAAACTAACGGTTGAGGGTATTTCCATCAGTGATGAGGAATCGAGCAACGAAGACTCAAGTGAAAATATGGGTGGAAGTGTATCCAGAGTCGATTCAAGCTTTTCAGATCTGGACGGTACAAATGAGGAAAGCGATGTGAGCCTTGAAGGACGTTCAGAAGACCTGCGCGCAGACTCTGATAGTGGAAGTGACGAAAACCCCCGGTCGACGAAGAGTAAGACCGCGAAGATATTGGCTCGTTCCTCGGGTAAGTCTTACTAATGTCTGAATACACTATTGATTGATACACTCACTTCCCACCAGGTAAAAACAACTCGCATCCTCAGAAGCGGTGCAAGAATCAATCAGAAGATATGCACGCAGACTCAGATAGTGGAAGTGACGAAGGCCGCCGACCAACGAAGAGTAGGACCAAGGAGACACTGGCTCGTTCCTCGGGTAAGTTCTACTAATGTTTGAATACGCTACTGGCTGATTCCCTCGTATCTCACCAGGTAAACACGACTCGCATCCTCAGAAGCGGCGCGAGGATGAACTAGAAGACAGGCGCGTAGACTCAGATGGGAGTGACGAAGATCCCCGACCGACGAAGAGTAAGACCACGAAGACACTGGCTCGTTCCTCGGGTAAGTTCTACTAATGTTCCGATACGCTACTAGCTGATTCCCTCGTATCTCATCAGGTAAACACGACTCGCATTCTCAGAAGCGGCGCAAGGATGAACCAGAAGACAGGCGCGTAGACTCAGATGGGAGTGACGAAGACCCCCGACCAACGAAGAGTAAGACCACGAAGACACTGGCTCGTTCCTCGGGTAAGTTTTGCTAAGGTTTGAATACGCTGCCGATTGATTCCCTCATATCTCACTAGGTAAATACAACTTGCGTCCTCGGAAGCGGCACAAGAATCAATCAGAAGACAGACACATAGACTCAGACGCAAGTGACGAAGACCCCCGACCCTCGGAGATCAAGCCCACGACATCAAAGCAACGGGTCGCATTCGTTGCCTTTCAATTTTGAGGACGGGAGCGTAATCCCAAAGTACCAGGTGTGTTAAAGCGGACTTCGGGTTTCGGACTGGCTAAGCGCCCGGGTTGATGTCAGGATCGCGTTCAGCGGGATGGTAAGTAACTCACTATGGTTGGTAGTTGTGCTATTGATCTCTTGAACAGCACGCTATGTCATCGAAGTCGCAGAAGTTGATTATCCTACCCCCGTCAAATGGGTGTCGAATATTTCCTCAGCGTAGGCACACGGAGTCCTCATTAACCTACGAGAAGTAGAGGATAGTTTCATGTTTTGTTTTGGCTGTGCTCAGGCAGCTTTCGTTTAGACGGAGAGAACGAGATAGGATGTGGAACCCATGGACAGGTATATGTACAACGTACACTGCCATACAGGTGTCGATCATGAACAGGCTACATAATACTAGTATCAAAAACACGGATCGATACTCGTTTCTTCTCCCATTGGATTACTGTACCCTCCCCATTCGTTGGCTTCCTATCGCACAATGACCCTCGCTGTACTGATCCCTTGGGTTTCCTCCAATACAAAGTACGGATCTGTCTCTAGTTCCGGCATTCTCAGGAGCACTAAAAAAACAAAAGATGACCGTTGAGGAACATGAAACCCAACCGTCTGTGACATGCGTGAAAAAAGGGTTGAGCAATTCAATAGGTTTAATCACCGTGAAGTCACTCATACCGTGTCACAGTCTAGGCTGAGGGGCAATACCATGGCCCGAGAGCGTGGCACCACCATCGAGGATGATGTGCGCACCAGTGACGTGGGCACTTGCACGTGAGGAGAGGAAGATAACGACACCTGCGATATCAGATGGTATGCCAAATCGACCTGAGAAAACAGTGTTGAGCACTGGATCTGTCCGCGCTAAAGAAACACAGGTACCCGTGGGCTGTCGTGCGGTGATAAGTTGTTCACCTGCTGTTTTGTAAGCGAAGGACGTCATCTTCGTCGGGAACATCCTAGGAAGCGTGTCAATGCCTAAAATGGCGGTAAGACAGATACAATGAGGTACCCGGGGCATATGGCGTTCACACTGCACACCCAAGTTTTAATAGAGATGCACCGAAAGATTAGAATATAGGCAACATACGTGACCAACTCTGGGGCCAGCTTAACTGCCAGCATCGAAGTGAGGTGGTTTACTGAAGAGGAAGACATCAATCAGCGCCGTAACGACGTGGTTGTCCCAGGTACTAACGCGCTGCTTTGCTGACATTATCTAGAATAAGTCAACGATGTAAGTAGAACTAATGCGATTCAGGCCAGAAACGACTGACAACTATATGTTCCATGTCCCTCGGCAGTCACCAAACCCTCTGAGTGAGGTGAATAGCCTGCGACCGATGAAATGTTAATCACACGGCCCGGATCTAAAGCAGTCGAGTCCTTCGCAAGCCATGACGCCAGCCTTGTTTGCAGAGTGGAATATCATCAGCGACACTGTACGCAGACATTACCGACGAGACTCACCCCGCGGTCACTGCACATAATACAAAGGTACATAACCTAGTGATGAACTTGAAGTCAACCCGCAGAGGCATATGATACACTCACAGTAGAACACGCTCTTCACGTTGACTGCCATGACGTTATCCCACCCTTTTTGCTCAGGAACGGCATCGAAAGGGGCACCCCATGCCACACCAGAGTTATTCACGAGAATGTGGAGCTTTCCTGATGGTTCCAGCGCAGCGAGGGCGGATATGAGGGCATCGACGCCGGCCTTGTTCTACAAGTTGTCGGATAGAATGAGGGGTGGATGAGAATGAGTGGTTGTTTTGCTTACGCTGAGATTCGCAGTGATGGGGTACACACTGCCTGGCACTCGTGCGTTTAGTTCCTCCGCTGTCTAACAAAACATGAATGGGAAGCCAACTCCAGGGGAAATATAAACCTACTTCCTTGAGTCGAGCTTCATTTCTGGCTGCGATGTATACCTTACAACCGTTGAGAGCGAGTGCAGAGGCGATTGTTTTGCCGATTCCTGTTCCTCCGCCAGTGACGAGGGCTGTCGAATCGGGAGTGAGCGACCAGTCAACATGACGAAGCGAACGCGAATTCTAGTGCCCCCATTCCGTCACGGTATTCGCTTAATCTGCCCACCTATCTTTCCTTCTACGTTGAAGAGTGTCCGAACGGACAGGTCTGGAGCTGCAAGGTTGTCGTAAGCGACGCCAAACTAGACATTTCATTCTGCGCGTTTAAGCGAAGGTCCAAGGATTACTGACCCTGTGACGCCATAGGAATGTCTTTTGCGCTGCGGTGAGTTGGCGGTCGGTCTGCAGAATGAGAAGATGGAGACGACCGGTCAAGTGGCCACGTGCTTCATACCCGACTCAGGATGCAGTGCAGTTACCGCGTGAAATAGGCATGCCACTTTGACGTCTTGTCCATCGGTGCGGTGACAATTTTCAGACTTAGTACGTGCCCCACCGTGCAACCTTTGGATGAAGACTTTTCTTTACGACAGATGATGGGCCATTTCCCCTTGTGGACAGGGCGTAAAGGCGATAGTGCTGCGCGGCATCCACACTGGCTGTTGTTAATATAAGCGGATATGAGCCCACCATCCTGCTTCGTCGTGTGATCACTGGCACTACTACAGCCATGGTATAAGAGGCTCGATGGCTTCATGCATATGGCGTCAACTCATTCACTCACTTCGATTGTCTCGTAGGGTATGTTTCCCTTATCCCACTTTGTACTCGCCGCAACCTTGACAGCCCTGGTGGCTGCCTCTCCCCATCCTTCATTCCTCTCCATTCCTCTTAGGAGGCGGGCTTCCTTGACCACTGCCGATGGTGCATTCGACCTCGAAAAGGCTCTCTCACATCTTGCTTTTTCAGAATCGTACGCAAAACGACGCCGCCACCTTTGCATATCTGATCTTATCTAAATCTACCAGGAAAATATCGGCAGGGCTCCGTGCTCTTGGATCAGAATCTGATACACCGACTGTGCAGCCCATTCGACGCGATACGGGGAGCGTCCCTCTCACCGACGGGAGCAATGTGAGGTGGTATGGTTCCATCTCAGTCGGTACACCTGCGGTTGATTTCTTGGGTTCGTTTTATCCTGTACTCTACCTGGTGGCGCGGCATAACTGACTCAGTACAGTGGACTTCGACACCGGTTCTGCTGATTTGGTCCTACCCGCATCCGACTGTGGTTCGACGTGCAGCGGTCATACGTTGTACAACCCAAATGCTAGCTCGACTGCCGTAGATCTAGGAAAGACCTTCATACTTTCCTACGGAGATGGCTCCTCCATTCCAGGTGAACAGTATACAGACACTGTTACCATAGCCGGATATACGGTACGCACCCTCCCGTTCGCGTGATGCAATCGATGCCTAGTTGTACCTCAAAGGCACCCAATCAAACTCTCGGCGCAGCTACCCAATACTCTTCAAGCTTACAATCGTCCAGTTTTCCTGCGGACGGTTTGATGGGCATGGCTTTCGAGAGCCTCTCGATATACGGTGCTAACCCAGTCATCCAAACCCTCATCGCCAACAATGTCATTTCCGACCCCGTTTTTGCCTTCAAACTCGCTTCCTCCGGCTCTGAACTACGAATAGGCGGCATTAACTCTGCTCTGTACAGCGGCTCCTTGACTTACACGCCCGTCACGCAGCAGGTGAATTACTGTGATATGATATTTGCAGACATGAGCCGCTGACACTTGATGGACAGGGCTTTTGGCAGATAAGTGGAGATTCTATCAGTGCCAACGGGAATGTGGCTCTTTCTTCGTTTTCGGCGGTCGTTGATACGGGTACGACACTCATAATTGGCGACTTGAACACGGTTGGGGAGTTCTACAGCTCTCTGAATGCCACGGATCTTGGAAATGGGTTTTACACATGTATGTCCTTTCTACATACGCTCTTTGCATATTCTATAACGTGTTATAGTGGGTTGTGACTCGATGCCTAGTATCAGCATCTCCATCGGAGGCACGGCCTTTCCTTTGTCCTCTGCGACGTTCAACCTTGGAACGTACCCTACTGGTAGTTCGCAATGTGTGGGTGCCATCGCTGCAACTGGTAGTCTAGGCGGTGCGTCTTTCCTCTTCATACCTGCTCGCTGTTGGACAGGATTGATCACGGTCGTCTGTCAGGTACCCTGATCCTTGGAGACACATTCCTTCTGAACGTCTACGCGGTCTTTGATGTGAGACAGTTGAGAGTCGGGTTTGCCACTTTGGCTTGAATGAAGCTCAAATTGTGCATGTAAATCCACTCAAAGCCACCCGCAGAAACTCGGACTAGTCATCATGGACATTTACCTGCCCAAACCTTAAAGGGCAACACGGGTGCTTGATTAGTGGTTTGATTGCGCTGTTATCAAGTCACCTGAGCAAAATGACTCTCGCCGATATGGACGCTCGTAATTTTGATTAGTTTTTATCTACACACATCCTTTCGTTCGTTTGTTCGCAGTTAGTCCAGCTTTGTACCGGTACGGAACCCCTGAACACTACCATGCTTGGGCCATCGACAAAGATATTAGACCACATCGTACACCTGACCCCTCCGGGAACAGTCGAATTGGCGTCCCAGCAGTTTCGAGATCTAGGGTTCAAGTGAGAGGACTGCTGTGTTATGTTACGCGCCGAGCACTGAATCATTCCAAGCGTTATTCCGGGAGGAACACACACAGGAGGTCTAACAGCGAATGCATTAGTAGTGGGTCTCCTTACGGCTCTCTCTCGATAGACTCCTGGATGATGACGATATGGGATGGACTACATATTCAACAGGTCCTAGCCACTGGGTCGTACCTAGAACTCATATCCTTCACTCATCCTGCCTCACATTATCCTCCAAGCTCACCGGACCGTCGAAAGCGCGACTCGAATCCGTGGTCACACAAGCACCCTGGATGGATCGATTACGCTTTCTTAGGCGCGTCTGATCCCGATGTCTCTATTGCACGCATAATCAACGAGCGTGCGCGTCTGGACGAATCGGGCGTGATGTACGACCCCGAGGTTGATGGAGGGCGCGTGCGCGAGGATGGGAAGACGTTGAAGTGGGTGATCACGGCCCCAAGCGAGGAACAAAGACGTGGAAGTCTCCCGTTTTTCTGTGGCGATGTGACGCCGAGAGAGTGGAGGGTAAGCATCCGTAGGGTTGAGGACGCACCACCCAATTATTCACGCTGTCGGATATGTTCGATATGCTGACACTTTATCCTACCATTTTGTAGGTCCCGATAGACCCGCCTTCAAACTCGAAACACCCGTCAGGAGCGCTTGGAATCGCACATGTCCGGATACTCGTGGTGGCCGAGTCATTGGACACTCAATCGGCGCAACTGACATCAGTAGTTGGAGACCCGCCAGTCGAGCACTCCTTGTCGGGTTATACCTGGTCCCTGGAGACGCCACATTCGGGATTGGAGGCACTAAAGCCACGCCTAACTTTAAGTGCGCCGGTGGACGAGGAGGAAGAAACGTACCTCGCCGAACGGGGGCCTGGTGTCTACGAAGTTGCTTTTTGGGTAGGACCTGAGGGGAAAGAGGGTACCTCTGCAACGCCTTACGGAAAGATAGTTTGGCGGGTGAAAGCCATGTAGGGAATTGGTGCCATTGAGATTAGGTAGCCGCCCACAGCCTGTCCTACCAGAAGTGGTATGGACGGGTTGGATGATCTTTGGTTGGCGTAAAGTCCAGAAAAAAGAAACTGACCTAATTACCCCAGTAGATCTATCATTGCAAATCTGAAACATTATGATCATCATCTCCTTAAAAGAAAAAGTGACCGCCGCAGGATTCGAACCTACAATCTCCTGATCGACCGCTTTCAGCCGTAGTCAGACGCGATACCATTTCGCCAGGCGGCCAATTGACCAATGGTTTGGCTGTAACTTGATGAGGGACCCGCGAATGCATCAGTATCCAGTTATCCAGTTTGCCCCCAACATTTTCTTCTGGTGCGCTCGACGCATCCTTGCGCCCGTCCCGCGTCATCGGGTCGAACTGTCGAAATCTTCGTCTTCGATGGCGAATAGCTTGGAGTTCCCCTTATCTTTAGGAGAGATATTAAATTCGGCTGCCTGCGATTTTCGTCACCCGGAACGATTGCAAAACCAAACAAATGTTCGCCGGCCAGTGACTTGGTACAAACAGTAGACGCACAGACACGTATCATTACCTTGTTTGGCTCCCTGACGTGGACGCCCTCCCGGATCAGTGGATCAGGGTTTAATGGAGGCGGGAGGACTGCATAATAATATCTAGATTGTTTGAACGTGTTCGACACCATCCAAGAACGCGACAAAAAAGATGGTATAATGCAATAATAGGGGCTGAGCGGTAAATTCACACTCCGCTTGAAGTGACAGCGCGGCACATCGTTGCCGGGGCGACTTCCATGGCGTCAAACGACGACAACTCGTTGTGCAATGCAACCCAAGCACATTGCAGCTCGCTGTGCGTGCAGTTTAACAACCTTTTGAACTTCCTTTCATTAGAGACCTCCCTATCTTCGTCTCCACACAATTGAGTGCGAGGAAATTTGTGACATTGGGTACGTGTTCCGTCCAAATTTCACAGCACTGTGCATTATCTGTCACAGACATGATCCGGGTGTAGAGATTTCATCGCCCCCGCTAATTTCCAAAATCAATCCGGTTCCGTCCAAAGCAGCCTATCGCACCAAAGAATGGACTGTCCAAAGACGGACACCGTCACTGTCTGTCAGACTTTCCTATGGCAGCTGGACAGCAATAAGGACAAAAAGAGGTGGCTATTATTTTGTTTCATGAATGCAAGTCAAAAACTCTGAAAACAAAATAAAGGCGGCCACGCCAACAGGTGAAGTGACAGATTCGATCATGATCGAAGTGATGTCCATTTATGGTAGATCGTCTCACTGGTTCCTGTCGGGCTACGCCATCGTCGGTGTTTGTCTGTCCAACCGCAGGCAGGCGCAGAGATGGGTGGGACTCGAGACATGTCAAATCCCGCATATCGCAACGTCCAGGTGTCCCTTTGTTCCGTCGTCCCAACTGACACGCCGCCAGTACCATGATTGACCATACCTCCGAGCCCTTATTATAGTCTCGACAGCTATACATGCGTTGCTGAGACACCATTCCAAAGGATTACCTTCTTTCTTTCCAGCATGACGATGTCGTTCTCTGCAACAAAACTCGTTCTTCGTGGTTGGTCACCGGCCAAAGGTAACGAGGAAGAGGTCTACGTCTCACATCAGTCCGTCTTCGCCGGTTCTACGAGTTCGGCTGGCCACCCCAACCTTCCTACTCATACTGAATATACATCAGAAACGTCCCCAGATCATGTTTTGCCATCGTATACACAGTTCATTCAGCCTACCAGCTCTCCGCCAGTCTTGATCACGCATCGCTTTCCAATGGCACCTTCATCGGATCGCAGGACACAACGTAATCGTAGCAGAGACCCCACTTGGGTTCCTAGACCACGCAATGCCTTTATCATCTTTCGCTGCAACTACACCCGCGAGCACGCCGCTCGGAACTCACAGGAGGCGGATGAGCAGTCTCTCACCAAAACCCTCTCCAGACGCGCCGGAGAGGCATGGAAGAAGTTGCCCAGTGCCGAGAAAGACAAGTACAAACGTCTCGCCGACAGAGAGAGGGAGGAGCACGCTCGCCTTTATCCTCATTACCGGTTCCGTCCCATGCGGAGGCAAGCCTCTGTGAGCAAGAAGGCGTGTCTCGAACACACCGGAAATGATGGAAACACATTTGATGGCGCTGTTGATATCCACTCGCCTTCACTCGCGGCGCCTACCCACTCTCATAACGAGACCGCGGCCGCCGTGCCACTCAGTCCGACCTCGGAACGCACGAACGATGATTTTGCATGCGTAGGGCGTAGTCGGTCACCATCCATCTCACATGGAGATCCGCTTTCCGCTCCCACCGTGGTTCCTTCAATGCAGCATGACTGCAGCTCATACTCGTTGATCGACGGGATTGTCATCGCTCGAGAACCATCGGACTGTGTGGCGCAGGTTCTTCATCTGCCGCCACATGCAGCACTAAACCTTTGGCAGCCCGTCCCAGCAGCGGGGATGTGCTCGTCCGAACTGCCCCCCGAAACTAATTGCGCAGATCAGCAGAACAATGTGCGTAGAATTTGCTCCGTGCCAGTGTAAGTCGTGCTAATTCGTATACCCCAGCCGTCCGACGAAGGATGGCAGCTCGGACAACCTGAATTCCTTCCATATTCATCCCCTTTTCTCCCTCTTGACCTCGATGTATCTTTCGGAGACCATTGGTCCTGGGCCTGCTCGTATGACAGCTCCTATTAGCTACGCCTTCGGTACCTATTTTGGTCTGTTCTTATAGTCTTTAGACATAGTTTCTTTGGAGGATTTAACCCACCCCACTGTACTTCACATGCTCGCTATTTCCGAATACGATTTGACCTTCCCTCATACCTCTGCCGGCGGGTTTCCCAAATCCCAATATCTATTCCGAGCTTCTTAAAGAGCCTTATGCGAACAATCTCACAAGTAAGTACTCGGTACTGTAGTTTTTTGATCCCCTTCGAGCTTTCCGAAAGCGCTGTCCTCCTAGTAAGTGTCGAACCGAAAGACATGATGACATCTCAGAGCCGCCCCTTGGCATGGTACCGCCATTTCACCACCATCTGCGAGTTCGAATCACTACGGGTGACCACGTTTTACTCTTGCCTTTTGATCACATGGTTGCTGTGATATTAGATATGTTATACAAGGTTCTCCTGCCCGCAAGGTCATCAACTTGTCGACATCCCTCCCCTCTCTGCAGTTTCCCCGTCTCATTACACATTCAAATTCCGTTCTTTGTCGTTGTTTGCGAGTGGCACGTGACTAGAAACCCCTAAGTGTACCGACACCCCCCTCCTTATTCCTCCTCACCTTGTGGCTCCCAACTCGCCTGTCACCCTGCCATCCAGCTAATTAGAGGGCACCCTAAGTGCGTCTTGGTTACTTTCACCCGTCAAGCTCTCATATTTAGGGTCCACATAGGCAAGAGGGGAAAAAGGAAGAAAAGGGTTCGAGGTTCCAATGAGAGCCTTGACATACCTCTCAATAACCTTTGGGAGACAAAACAGCCCCGTCATCTCGTTCTGCGGAAGAGGCACCGATTTGCAATTTTAGCTCTCCAGATTCCCATGGTGGAACAGCGAGATACTATTCAACTCCTTGAGAAGAAGGTCGAGCACCTCAGCCGTGAGCTCACGGACTTATCATCCAACGTATCCTTGCTCTTGTCCCTGCAATAATTTTGGAGGTCCAGTAGTGTATTTCATCTACACTGGCTAACCAACTTTTGCAGACTTTCGGACTGGGGCCTGTGCTTGTGGGCTTGTTTCCGTCCTTACATATCTGTACCTTCACGAACTGTTCTGAAGGCACTGTCAATTTTGGTAAATGGCTTCCGTACAGGTACACACTGTCCCAATCTGCCATTATTAGTATCTGCTAGGAGGTCATGTTACACAAGCAGCGGTCTTTGATCACATAGGTCACTTCAGGCCAGTCATGAATTGGTGGCAGCATTGTATACTGACCGAGTCATTAGTAGGAGAGCACTCATAAAGCCGCTTTAGTCTGAGGTGGCCCGTATTTCTCTAACAGAAACATGGCAACATCCTGGGCTAAATTTCCGTATTTTAGTGCTAGGCTCTCTCAAGGAGTGATACTTACCAAGTTCAACTGGTGCTTCTTGCACTATCTGCATGACGTGGAATTAGGATAGCCAACATAGAGATACAACTACATACGAGGTGTCCAGCGAAGGGGAACACTATATTTGATGCATTGGCAGGTCGTCTCCATACCCTCACTCTCGTCTCTGGTTCTCCGATGAAGCTGGGTATCAAGCACGTTACGGACCGCATTTCCAGAGTCAGAATATCTACCTAGTCGTTGGGACAACCCATCGAAGAGCAATGTCTTTATCCAATTTCTCTATTAACTCCCAATGCTCACGCGGAGGGAATATGTTCACATAGCACAGGCTCTCTTGGAGGGGTGTCGTCTTCAACCTGACGCCACCGGAAGGACTATCCGTTAAACCGTAGTCGACATACAGCTTCAAGACATCGGGGTGCCAGGATGTAAAGAATGATTTTTTTTGGAGAAGACGAAGAGCCTCTTCACTGCAAACAATTAATAGAACACACACGGGAAAATGATCCACAACACTCACCGAGAACGCCAAGTATCACGCCTCATGAGAGCACCAATGGCGAGTTTAAATCCTAAGTCATGAGACCCGTAATTGAAGATGACGGGATCCACGAGTATCAATGACGAAAACAACTTGGGGAAATTCAGGGCAGCAAATGCACTACGCGAAACAGATGAGTAACTACCCGAATTGTAGCCATTGACCTACGATGTAGAGCCGCCAACTGAATGACCAACGACGACAAGTTTCCGTTGGTGGTATCCATGCTCTTTGCGGGCGTCGCTCGTGGTCTGCGGAACGCGTTGCAACTGTGTCGGCAGCGACGTAGATGTAACCTCTTCTGGGAGGTAATGCAGGAGAAAATTGGCGATGTCACGAGCGTTGTCCTGCGAATCAACTGAAAAGTCGTCAAGCTCAATAAATACTCGGAATCAAGATCTCCCCTACACATTCCACTCAAGTTTCCCGCATTCACGAGAGCCGAGTCACCATGCTGAACGGCTTCCAAAGACCATACTTCATCCACTAAAGAGGCAGCTGGCGAATCCATAAGGCTTCGCAACATGGTTTCCCATATCTAAATGACTGGTTTAGAATAGAACCAAAAGTGGAATACAACTGACTGAACTTACCTCCTTCGGGAATCCGTTCGCATGAGCGAGGAATAAAGTCAATCCAGTGCTCATAGTACTGTGCCTATAGGTCCGAACATAGCGGTTGACACAGTTCCAAAGCGGTTTCTGACCAAGTCCAACAGACATTCTCCCTTGCGTGAAACTATCCTGCCTCTCGATAAGTCGCTTGACGACAGTTGCCACCTGTTCTTGCCTTTCGGTGGGCGACGTCGAGTCGGCATGCGGGGGAATCTCGGGAAGGGGTACATCTGGAACCAGCCTGGGATATGCAGCAGGGACGATGTGTGTGCTGAGCTCGTAATCCTTGTGAACGATATCTTGTCTAGGAGGTGAAGGAAGGCTAGGACAGCGCGCTGAGGCAGGGTGAGGTTGGATGGGAAGTAGCGGTCGCGGGTTAACCGACGGCCAAGGTGGAGATGGCGTGTAAGGTATGCTAAACGTCTTCCTTGTCATCCCGGCGAGCTTCTACAACCACTTGAGATGTGGAATGACATCCCCCAGAAACTGATCAATAAAAAGGCTGTACCGTAGCATGTCTGGGTCGGCTAGTAAAAAGAATGCCAGGGATCGTGGATGCAGTTGTATTGTAACCACTGTACATACATAGTTACATTCAAGGGAGTTTGAGGCTGAGCTATATTCTACCCGGGTCCGGCAGCAATACGGTTGCCATCGCGATTCCGATTGGAGAGGTCTTCAACAATGATCGAGATGGATAGAGGGCGAAACCATCACCACAAATGGCGATCACCGGCCTCATGTGTGGCAGTCTGTCTAACTCTGCCGTTGCTGCTGTCTGAATGCCGCACGATTCTCATTTCGCCGTGTCCCAGCAGCACAAACGGAAATTTTTGAAGGAAAAATGCTCGGAGTAGTATACGCTCTGACGGTTGATCGAACGCAGCGAAGGATAGTTGGGGTTCCTAGGCTGCCTGGGCTCTTCCCTGGGAAGTTAGAGTGCGAGGGGACCGCATGGTACGTAGAAATCACAGACGAGGCCAGTAAGCGTCGGGAGTACTCTGTTGTATCATTTTTAATGTTTGTCCGGTTAGTAATTTTTCAACGCCCCCTGTGTTCTTCAGAAATCTACTACCTATACTTTGATACCTTATCCAACGATTTTCTCTACTGCATAGAATAGTTGATCAGAAGAGCAGCAAGATCGAGTCACTCAACACTTGCCAGTGTTTTAGGCCCGTTGACACACGTATATCACTCTCCCGCATGACCTGAACCGGTGGTGTCAACTTGCAGTAGAGAGGGCGGAAATGAATGCACAGTACCCCGCCATTTTCACACACAGAGCTCGAAAAGGCCATGACTCCCACCCTTGATGGCAAGGACACCGCAGAAGTCTTTGTCCGGCGCAGTATAGATGGCACGTACCAAGCCTGGGTCAGCCTTAGGCTCCTTGTCGTAGGGGTACAAATGGCCATCTTCGAAGAGGGGGAACAAGAGTAAGTCCGCACCCTCTTTATTGCAATTCTTGTTATCGAACTCAAGGTCATGGTGATGATCGTGATTATGGTGGAACGGCTGGGGGTATCCGGTACGTCCGGGGTACAAGGGAGCATGATGGACATTGCTCTTGGCTTTGGCTTCGTCTATCTTATAGTTTCCTTTGGAAGTTTTACAGGTGTATTCCTTCGGAAAGATGACTCGTCAATCACGGGAGTGGAAGAATGAAGTATAGAAACATAGAACATGTACCTTATTCTTTCGCTTCGCCATGGCGATAGCGAGGACCGACGCAATGACCATTGTAAGGCAGACTAGGGTCTTGATCAACCGCATGTTGGGGTGGAGAAACAATGACAATCGCTACCGTTGGAACACACGGAGTACTTTGGAGTTCCGGCAGACTCTAAATACCTTTCGGAGATGGCTATTCTGTGACGAGTACACCGCTCTTCCAGAGGATAATTCTCGACCTATATTAGACGAAAGGCAGCTTTGTCAGTGCTCCGCGTTTCACCCACAGTTGGGACGGTGCGGACTTCAACATCAAGTCCCCTGCCATAGTGCGAGTAGGCTTCTCCCAACTCAGTAGTGAAACAAAGTAAATCTCAGTGTAACGACCATCGTCGTACTTCCCTAGTTTGTGTTACCGATCCGGAACATAGGCAACACGGACCTGTTTCTGGGCAGAAGCTGGTGAAATGATTAATTCGACCGGAGCTCATGCAAGCCGGGCACAAAGATCGCAACTGTATGGACGGGAGTCCGTCCGTGCAGAAGGAAATTCTTTCGCCGCCGCCACCGACGTATTGGGATAAAATTTCAATATTACCTAGCGCTCGTGACTCAGAATCATTCCTCGAGCTAGAAAAGGAGGCTGTAGATTTTAACATGCCTGTATGAGAGGGTCTAAGCAATTGAGCCCAAATATTCCACGAGATTGAAAATACCTAGCGCACTTCTCGTATGAACTACTCCGTTCCACAACTGGGTAGGGCCGGAGTCCGGACATCGCCTGACCGGAAGCCCCAATCACCTGCAATGATGCCCAGTCGATTGGAGCCCGCATGATTGAGCTGACCCGCAGCGTTCCGGGGCCTTGGCCACTGCGAGTTGAGCCACGATCGCCAGGAGCGTTGCCGAGTCCGGTGCATAAGTCTGCTACGCCCCTCCCCCTCTTGCATGGAAAAATGCAGAACTCGTTCGGGTGCTCACAGTGATGGTCTACAAAGTGGGGTGTTTAGTCCGACTTCGCTTTGGAGTCCGCCTAAGTAACCTGAATTCCGGTGCCAGCCTATCAGCTGGCTGCAAAGGAAGCGCTTACTACGCGACATCCTATGTTAGGGACCGGGAGTGCCGTTTGTACCTGGGAAAACTATTTCACAACAACGCGATCACCCTCATTGCCGCTGCTTCGTCATTAGCATCGGGATGTCTTCTTGTAGGAAGGGAGCCTCGCATTGATACGAGGGAGTAGTTTGAAGGGAACGATATCACTGCAGGTCGAAGATATCGCGCCGAACTAATAGTAGCTGTTTAGTATAGGCATGCAGTGTAAACATAGATATAGCAGTTCGTATTACATGATGAAGTACACTTAATAATTGAACCGGAACAGTGGGTAGCATATATGTAGGGGCGACGAATGAAGGATGGCAGGAAACAAACCAAAATGCCGATGCTTATTTACCTGTGACCCAGCCCGCTAATGTTCCACGCAGCTTGCCGTCGCACGAACCACACCTTTCCTAAGATCCACATCATCCAATCCCGGACAGTCACTTTGCTTATTGGCAACCACCATGCAACAATCTCGTCCTTCACACCAGCAATTGCGAGAATGTTCTTGGTGAGCCCGATGACCTCGAGTGCACGGGCATGTCGCTCCGCCACAAAATCGGTAAGGATACGGTCGGCTTCCGGTAGAGTCAAAGACTCTGTTGCCTTGATGTGCTTCACGAGCACCTCTCCAAGGAAGACCGCATCCCTAAGACCGAGGTTCATGCCTTGCCCACCGGCTGGAGGATGGATGTGGGCAGCGTCACCAACGAGGAGGACAGCAGCTCCTTCAGATTTGGATAAATCACCTGAAGAAAAGCGGGTAAAGAAAGTATCTGCGATGGCAGAGTGGGTGCGGAAACGAGTGCACCAGATCATGTCCTTGATACGGACGCTCTTCCCACTGGGGTTGACGGAAGGATCAGATGACAGATCAGGGGGAGCGAATCTGTCAATAAGATTTTGCATATACTCCTTCGATGGCGAATGAGGGATGGGCCCTTCTTCTAACGGCACTCCGCACCCTACCCTGAATATTCTTCCTTCAACAGGTTTTCCGGTTTCTTTGGCGAGATATTCATTGAAGGTCGAAGGGATGGGGACGCAGAGGAAAAAACTATTTGGAGACATTGCGCCTCTAAAGTTGAAGTTGTCCAAGTCCGGGGTATCGAAGGTGACATCCGCTTGAGCGAGCTGTGCAAGGGAGGTGGAGTCCTTCCCACGGCCGTTCTTCGGATCTGCGAAGGCGATACCTGCAATGGTGCGAACCTGTAAAGCTCTCCATAAGGATGATAACGAAAATAACAACGCAGATACGAACCGTCGAATGTGCACCATCTGCAGCAATGACATACCTCGTCGTGATAATCTGCCCGTCCTCGAATGTAGCATCCGCAAGATTGGTATCATCCGCGTTTACTTTCATACCTACAACCTTGTGGGGACGGTGCACGGTAACACCGAAGGAGGCAAGCTTGTCCCACAAGATATGCTCTGTAAACGTCTGAGGTATAACGAGCCCATAAGGATAACGGGTGTATGGTTTTAGCCCTTCGAACTGAGGATAAACCAACACTGCGGTTCGAGTGCCCATATTCACCCTGGTCGTCTTCGTGCCCTTGGAGATCAGCTCGTCTGCGCAGCCTATCGTATCGAGAGCCTATGCGTGATTTTGTCTTGGCAGGTGGACATCGAATATCTGAGGAAACACCTACTTCCAATGTGGCAGCATGGACAATAATGGCACGAGAAGTGTTGTCCCCTTTTTCCAGAGCATCCACAATGACAAAGTCTTTGAACCCGTGATGGACAAGAGACAGAGCCGTAGCCAGACCGGTCGGGCCAGCTCCAACAATCAGTACGGTGGTGTTTCGGGGAAGTGACATGTCTTAGACAATGAAGTTTCTGAGGAAATCTGTAGGCCAGCTGCACGGGGTATATATTGTTTCCTGGTCTAGCACTGCCTGCAGTTCCTCGAGAATCTGAGGGTACTTGCCGACCTCAACTTGACTTCGACGGCCACAGCTTGGGCTCGGCAGGACTGGTGATGGACGCGACATGCTTACGTCGAGTGGCTGAGTCAATCGCTACGCGGCAAAATTGCGGCAACGCCGCAATTTAGTTACTTGTAGGACCGGGCGGGCTAGGAACGTCGAGCAACGGGGGCATACATAGGTCACCTGTCAGGCACGGCCCAATCGCCGCTATCGACTGGTAACAACAGGGAAACGTCCTTGGGACACGAGTCGTGCAGCGGGCCCATTTCGACATTATCGGGTCCTTCGATGAACATCGCAAGTGCGACCTTCAGTCATCTCAGGATATGACAGACTTCTGGTCCTTCGCATTCTTTCCGTGACGCCATCGCCAGGGATGGTGTCTAGCAGTATGGACCGTTCGTTCGAATGCTGTGGAAAAGGGCTCTCGGATCATATCGGTTGACGAATCCGTTGTCAGCGCAGACTCTTTCTGATCATTGCACAGTGATACTCTGATTGAAGCCCTACTCGCAATTGCAAGGCCGGCCAGTTTCGTCATCCATGCATCCACTCGTCGACCGGCACCTTCCTCCATCGTGAGTGCATCTTTTTAGAATCATTCGAAGTTTAATGGAATCCGAGAATAGGTCAATAGCGTGCAGTGATGTTCTTTGGGAAAATGCCCATACAATATCTTTCCGTGCCAATCACCTTCACTCACCCATAATGAACGTATACGGTCTACAGACACGCCCTCGTTTCTCACGTCATACTCGCAGTACCCATGTTCGTACTTTTTACAGCACAATCCCGAGAAACTATTGTACACACAATCGGATCCGACTGCCTATCTTACGATTAATGAACGACTCCGTTGGAAGCATCCCTTTACCTACGACCCAATCCACTGACGCTCCACGCAGCTTCCCTTCGCAAATAATACACTTTCCCTAGCATCCACAGCGCCCAGTTCCGAAGAGTCACCTTACTAACGGGTAACCACCATGCAACATTCTCGTCTTTCATTCCACCGATCGAGAGAAGCGTCTTGGTGAACCCGATGACCTCAAGCGCGCGGGCCCGTCGCTCTGTGACGAACTCAGTAAGTATTTGGTCGGCTTCCGATATAGGCATAGATTCCGTTGCTTTGATGTGCTTCGCGAGCGCCTCTCCGAGGAAGACCGCATCCCGAATACCGAGGTTCATGCCTTGTCCACCAGCTGGAGAATGGATATGGGCAGCATCACCCACGAGGAGGATGGCGGGCCCTTGGGATTCTGATGAGTCGCCTGGAGAGAATCGAGTGAAGAAAGTATCGGCTATCGCACTGTGAGTGCGAAATCGCGAGTACCAGAGGATATCCTTTATGCAAACGCCTTTCCCATTGGGGTTTACAGCGGGATGAGACGAGAGATCGAGCGGTCCAAATTTGTCAATAAGAGTCTGCATGTACTCCTTCGAGGGTGTGTGTGGGACCACCCCTTCCGCTTGTGGTACTCCGCATACTACTCTGTATATTCTCCCTTCCGTTGGCTTTCCGGTTTCTTTTGCAAGATATTCGTTAAATGTGGATGGAAGAGAGGCACACAAGGAGAAGTTGTTCGGCGACATTACGCCTCTAAAGTAGGGCTCGTTTAAATCCGCATCGAAAGTGACATCCGCTAGAGCAGCCTGCTGAAGGATACCGGAGTCGTCCGTGAAGTCGCTCTTCGGATCCACGAAGGCGATACCAGCAACGGTACGAATCTAGGATGCTGTCCGTAAGAGCGATCACCGGAAAAATAACACGACGCCGAACCGTGGAATGTGCGCCATCCGCAGCAATGATATATTTCGTTGTAATAACCTGCCCATCATCGAACACAACATCCGCAAGGTTTCCATCGTTTGCGTTGATTTTCACGGCTACGACTTTTCGTGGACGATACACGGTAACACCAAAGCTGGCGAGTTTTTCACCCAAAACGCTCTCTGTGAATGTCTGTGGTATAATGAGCGCGTAGGGATGATGAGTATACGGTGACAGGGCATCAAACTGAATGTGGGCTAGCTCCGCCACTCTGGTGTCGAATCTCATCTTGGCCATCTTTGTGCCTTTGGAAACCAACTCCTCTCCGCAACCTACCGCGTCCAGGGCCTGTGCCATGATGTCAATTACAGGGTCAACTGTCTCCAATCTCTGACCGAGAACCCACTTCCAAGGTGGCAGCATGGACCACGATAGCGCGGGAACTATTGTCCCCCTTGACGGCAGCATCCACAACGACGAAATCCTTGAAGCCGTAGTGGATTAGAGACAGGCTGGTCGCTAGACCGGTTGGGCCAGCCCCAACAATTAACACGCTAGTACTTCGGGGGAGTTCCATGCTTCAAGTCTGATGGAACCACATAGCAAGAAGGTAATTATGGTTGACCCAATGATGCTATCGGAGCGTTCGACCCCACACATGTGTAATACTATGTCATCACTGCGCGGTCATTCTGAATTCGATGACATACTGCTGCTGACTAATCAAGGTGTAGAAATGTTCAAGGGATGCGTAGACCTTGAAGTTTCGAAAGAATTCAGCCAAAGAACTCTCGTATTCCGAGCGCTGTCAGGGGTCCCATATGACTTTGCAAAAAAATGGGGTACAATCCAATGTTGAATGATTGGCTCGTGCTGCTGACTTCTTAACCGGACTGCATTTTATTTTCTACCCCCTGCGTGAATGGTATTCTTGTCGTTCACCAGTATGATCTTCGGATTGTCAACCTCTAGTTCTGCGCTGGGATCTCCATTACAAGTTCCTCTCCGCTATCAGTGATCTCCGAGAGGCTCGAAGTATTGACTCCACCCCGCATCATGGTCTCGAAGGGTGGAATTTGTGTCCACCAAGCGGGGGGGAGGGGGTTGTATTGATATCTAATAGAGAGTGAGTCTGCCATACAGCGAACAGTCAGCGAGAGACATTCCGAGTGGACCTTGATGACAGCGCCTTGGAATCACATGGGGACGACTCCAGTCTCCAGTTGTTTCGTCAGCGTAGATGAAACTTTCCTCTCCTTGTAGGTCCAGAGAGTGTTCACTCTTAAATGGTTTGAGTGTCTTTAACTTCGACATCTACCTCTATATGTAGGAATCGTGCCTCACAACCAAATTTGGTCTGCCTTTACGTGATAGGACGACGATATTCTCTGGTTGAAAGGTATCGATACGATTTTTTTTTTCTGCCATTCCAATCGATCTGACTTGCAGGATGTCAGATGCAGGTTCTCTTCCAACGTACCTGAACCACATACTCCTGTTGGTCTTTTCTTGAAGCGTCGGCGAGGGCGAGGAGTCCTACGTTGTACTAACCTATCTAGTTGTAACGCTGTGGCCCGCAGCCCTCCGTCAGTGCGTGAATACCTTATTGACCTAAGAGCCGAACCTCCCCAGCAGTCCGCCGTACCCGCGGACCGTTTTAGTCACGACGCTTTCAAATGATGTCCCAGTTGGTTTATACGTGAGCCACATCCGAATCTCTACTGATGTACATATCATGATACTTGCAATACGCAGAATTTCATCCTTCGCAACACGGCCTAAAAATGAAGATAGTTGTGGGTTCTCGCGGTGGTATCTCTCTTCGCAGTTCTCAAAGCTCTCCCTCTATCTACGACCCAATCCGCTCATATTCCATATAACTTGCCTTCGTAGGTAATATATCTTTCCCAATATCCACAGCGCCCAGTCCCGAAGAGTCACCTTGCTGATAGGTAACCACCACGCGACGACCGTCTCTTTCATCCCACCGACTGAGAGAAGTTTCTTGGTGAACCCGATAACTTCAAGTGCACGAGTACGTCGCTCCACAACAAAGTCAGTAAGGATGTGGTCAGCTTCGGACACGGGTATAGACTCAGTTGCTTTGATGTGCTTCGCGAGCACCTCTCCGAGGAAGACTGCATCCCGAAGACCGAGATTCATGCCTTGTCCCCCAATAGGAGAATGGATATGGGCAGCGTCGCCAACGAGGAGGATGGCAGCTCCTTCTGTCTTTGACGAGTCGTTCAAAGGGAGACGGGTAAAGAATGTATCAGCAACGGCGGAGTGGGTTCGGACGCGGGAAGACCAAATAATTTCCTTGATTGAAACACTTTTTCCACTCGGATTAACAGAAGGATCCGAAGATAGATCCAGGGGACCGAATCTGTCGATAAGGTTTTGTATGTATGCCTTCGAGGGTGCATGTGGAACAGGCCCCTCTTCAATTGGCGCCCCACACGCTACCCTGAATATTCTGTCCTCGACTGGTTTACCAGTTTCCTTGGCAAGGTATTCGTTGAACGTGGGAGGGAGAGAGGCACAAAGGAAGAAGTTGTTCTTGGACATCACACCTCTGAAGGCGAAGTTGTTTGATACTGGATTGTCAAAGGTGACATCTGCCGGGGCAAGCTGCGCAAGTGTAGTGAACTCATGTCCGCGGTCACTCTTCGGATCCACGAAGCCAATGCCCGCAATCGTACGAATCTAGAAACTCTCTCCATAAGGGTAGTCACGTGGAAATAGCCTCAGGTACGAACCGTTGAGCGCGCGCCATCCGCAGCAATGACATATCTCGTCGTAATGACCTGCCCGTCCTCAAACGTGATATCCGCAAGGTTGGTATCGTCCGCGTTTACTTTCATACCCACAACCTTGTGTGGACGGTGTACAGCAACGCCAAGGCTAGCGGCTTTCTGTACCAAGACATGCTCCGTGAGTGTTTGTGGTATAACAAGTCCATAAGGATGACGAGTATATGGTTTCAGTGTGTCAAATGGAAGACGGGCTAATATCCCCGTTCGAGTATCGAAGTTCATGCTCGTTAACTTTGTGCCTTTGGAGACCAACTCATCTCCACAGCCTATCACGTCGAGCGCCTGCCATGCAGTGGTGACAACGTTACTTGGGTCAACGAAGATGTGAAGTGACCTACTTCCAAGGTGGCGGCGTGGATAACGATAGCGCGAGAACTATTGTCCCCTTTGACGAGAGCATCCACAACAACGAAGTCTTTAAATCCATGATTGATAAGAGACAAAGCGCTCGCCAGACCGGTAGGGCCGGCTCCAACGATTAGCACAGTGGTGTTCCGAGGGAGTGACATGTCTCAGATGGTAAATTTATGAGGGGACCAGTGTGCACACAAGATATACCTCGCGTCCTTGTTGAACATCCCCTGCAGCGCTAGGGAAGAGGAAGGACTGAGACTGAAACATTGACGGGCTGCTGCTACGGAATGCAATTACATAATCACTCTCCCCGCAAATGATTGAAGGTGTCTCCGTCTTCGACCACAGAACAGGTGACGTATCAACAAATCATGGTTTAGCTCCTCCGGTTGCGAAGTGTGTCTGGACAGCCTGAAATATCGACAGGATTGTGTCGTTTCGCTTTCGAGTCTTTGGATGTAAAATGCACCAAATCTGCGCCAACTACAGTACATGATGGATGCTGAAAAGATGTTCAACATCATACATGTGATGGAAGTTGCGACAAGAGGTTTACCTGTCCATTATTTGGACGACGTTTGAGGCACGGGCATGTGACATTTGTTTCTGCCTCTCCTTTGACCCATGCGTAATCATATAACGCGACGGGGTTGTCTGCTCAGACCCGCCTCCACATTGTCATAGTTGTGATACACAAACTCCATGTCTTAGAACAACACAGCCGAAAAAAAAGGTAGTTATGGATTCTTCATCCTCGCATTCAGTGGCACGCAAATCCGCGGCTCTGATCCTGTTCATCTACGGCCCAGCCCACTGAAGGCCCACGTAACTTGCTCGCGCAGGTAATATACTCGTCCTAAAATCCATATCGCCCAGTCCCGGAGAGTCACCTTATTGACGGGCAACCACCATGCGACGATCCCGTCCTTCATCCCACCAATTGAATTAAGGCTCTTTGTGAACCCGATGACCTCGAGTGCGCGGGCACGTCTCTCTGTGACGAACTTGGTAAGGATGTCATCGGCTTCCGACTGAAGCATAGACTCCGTTGCCTTGACATGCTTCGCGAGCGCTTCTCCGAGGAAGACTGCGTCTCGAAGACCAAGGTTCATACCTTGCCCCCCAGCAGGAGAGTGGATATGGGCAGCATCGCCAACGAGGAGGATGGCAGCTCCTTCTGGCTTTGACGAGCTACCCGAAGAAAGACGGGTAAAGAAAGTATCAGCAACGGCGGCGCGGATTCGGACGCGCGAAGACCAAATGACTTCCTTGACGCAGACACTTTTCCCACTTGGATTGACTGAAGGATCAGACGATAGGTCCACGGGACCGAATTTGTTGACAAGGTCTTGTATGTATGCTTTCGATGGTGCGTGTGGAACTGGCCCCTCTTCAACTGATGCCCCGCGCGCTATCCTGAATATTCTCTCCGCAACAATAGGTTTGCCAGTTTCTTTAGCAAGGTATTCGTTGAAGGTGAAAGGAAGAGGGGCAGAAAGGAAGGGATTGTTCGCAGACATTACGATTCTAAAATTGGAGTGACTTAATTCTGGGTTATCAAAGGTGACATCTGCCAAAGCAATCTGTGCAAGTGAGGTCGAGTCATCCACAGTGTCGCCTTCCGGATCCACGAAGCCAATGTTCACAATAGTGCGAATCTAAGACGCTCTTCATAAGGGCGATTGCAGAGAAAGCGAAGAAAATACGAACTGCTGAGCGTGCGCCATCCGCAGCAATGACATATCTCGTCGTGATGACTTGCTCATCCTCGAAGGTGATGTCCGCAAGGTTGGCGTCACCTGAGTTTACTTTCATACCCACAACTTTGTGTGGACGATGCACAGTAACACCAAAACTGGCGAGTTTTTCAGCCAAGATATGCTCCGTGAGTGTCTGTGGTATAATGAGTGCGTAAGGATAACGAGTATGCGATTTCAATGTATCGAAGGCGAGGCGGGCCAGCGCTCTCGTTCGAGTGTCAAAGTCCACGCTCGTTATCTTTGTGCCTTTGGAGGCTAGCTCGTCTCCGCAGCCTATCACGTCGAGAGCCTACCGTGCAACAGTGCCGTTATTTGTGTCAATGAAGATGTCCTACTGAACCACTTACTTCCAAGGTGGCAGCATGGACAGAGATAGCACGAGAACTGTTGTGCCCTTTGACGACAGCATCCACAATGACGAAGTCCTTAAAGCCATGGTGGAGAAGAGACAATGCACTCGCCAGACCAGTTGGACCAGCTCCAACGATCAGTACAGTGGTGTTTTTGGGGAGCGACATTCTGTCAGTGATGTGTTCAGGAAGATGGTGGATGAAATTTTTCGAGTGTTCTCGAATACCTATATATCGATCCCTCGTTTCCTGGCGGTCCCGCGGCAGGATGCGATGAACGTCGCAACAATGGTTGTGGAGTCAGCACGCCCTCTAAGTTAGTACATATCATAACACTGGAACCAGTGACTGACTCGAGCTTCGAGTCAGTCAATGCGGCAACACACGGCAGCACAGCCATTCACAACTGCAGCCGAAGGACGACTCATCCAAAACGTCGAGTCATTTGGACTTCCATCCTAGTACTCACTTTGGACGGAAGTCGAATACACTCTGTGCCAAAATGAGGCATATTTCATCTTGAACGTCTCAAACTTTGTCTTGCGGTAGGCGCTCATGTTCTTGGCTACCAGTAGCCCTGCATCAACTGTTTCGAAGTCTGCGAAGCTCTCAGTCTCTTCCGCACGTACTTAAGGGACAATCTTTTCCCGTCCTTCGCCGTGAATGATGGTATACATGTCTGCCAAGCCATGAAAACAAACAATTGCTTCCTTCGAGTTTAAGCTGGCATGCTTAGATGACTCGGACTTCAACATCAAAAGTTTTATCCCTTCAATACTTTGGCAACCCATATACACATGCAGGCAAGAGTTCAAAATCTCTTTACAAGATGGAAAAACTCGAATGGCCCACCTTGTCCCTGCCCCTGCCAGCTCTAATCAGTTGCTTCGCTCGTGCATGGCAGGCCCAGCAGGTGAAAGGAACGATAAACGCTATTTTTGGTAGGCTACGCACTGGTCTTCTCGGTCCATTATTGTTACATGGCTTATACATGGCAAACATGATGTCCTATATGTATGTACAGTATCGAGTCCATTCCTTCGCAACTTCCCACCGGAGGGCCGCTCACCTCACTCTGCGGACGGTCCAACCCTCCCAGTTGTACCTCGTGTCTCCGCCTCCGCTTGGTCGTTCCATTCTCAATCTGACACCATCGATACCGTCCATGACCTTGGCTGCGATCAGCGCGGCGGCGGCAGGGACCCAACCGTGAGCAGGACACCTAAGTTTTCCTTCTCCAAACGCAAACATGGCCGGTTTCACTTCGTTCTGCCACCTTTCAGGCATGAACTCTCTGGGCTCCCGCATCCGTGATCCTCCCTCGTCATACTCATGGACTGCCTTGATATCCGCTGTCTGTACATGACACTTGAGCATTGCCTGCCACCTCGGCAGTCCGTACGGTCGCGATATCTGTTCAATGGGTGGGTGTAGTCTGAGAACCTCATTGACGACATTCGCAGCACTGGGATCCCCTATTCCTCCCATGGATACGGTAAACTGCCGTCTCGTAGGGTTCTCGCAAAAGTCGAGAAGGGGGTTACGCGAGACAGGGTAGCACTGTGCACAGATGACCGTGGCTGCGACTAGTCGCCATAGCTTGTCATACAACGGAAATATTAGGTTGATTGCTCGGTAATCCGGATCATCCTCGCTGCTTGTGATCCACTGTCCAAGAGCGTTGTGGATCTGGGTAGGTGAGGCATTCGTCTGCCCGTGTTCACTGAATTCGAAGATTGCGTTCGTGATTTCCTCCACGGTGAGATCCACTTGCTGGAGTTCTCGATTTTGAGGGTCGTCTGGGTTCAGGACGCCCACAATCCACGTGTGAAAGGTGACGCAACGGATGAAAGTGGCGAACTCGCATGAGGCTGTGGGGAGGAACTGGAAAACGCTTCGTTCTGCTACCTTTACGAACCTCCTCCACCCCGTCGTCTCGAGGTTAACGACACTCAAGAGCCTCTCTACCCTCCTGACGTCCTCCTCGTGCGTTCTCTCGTCCTCGGACGCAAACGTGCTCGTAATTCCGAGTACCTGGTCGAGACGTCTGTTTTCTCGTGCACGCATCTGAAGAAGTGCGTGCATGTCAACGTCGGGCGGGTCAAGTACCTCCCTCACTGCGTCGACGGTTTGCCCTCGGCCCGCTCTGATCATCTTCTTGGAACAACGTATAATGGCGCGGAAGAATTTTATGGGAGGAGTCATAGCTTGATGACCGGAGTTAAATGCGTCTGTGGTCTTCTGGGCGCCTTGAAATGGCTTATGTACTCTTCCTCGCCCTTCGCATGTTCTCTGCCTCGCGGCGCAACTTAGCATGGTGGGTTATTTGACGTGGGTTTGAAATGGCACGTTTCCGAGCTCATTCCTTCGAAGCTTCGCATTCGAAGGTGATTTGTTAACGCCGCGCGCACCATACGCTGGGCGGTTCTTTCTTAATGTGTGCAATACGTATTGATTTTGAGCGCCCTTACATGCTGTGGGTGTCACCCACGCATAGTACATGTATGTGCTGTTGCTCCATTTGTCTAACCCTGATTCTGCCACCCCGAGCGCTTAGCGGCTTCCCGGAAGATGCTCGATAGACGGCCCTTGCACGTACACGAGTTCCACGTTATCATGGTTCTCCAATGGCGCAAATCAAGCATCTGTGGGCTCCCAGACGCCTTGCGCTTATCGTTGGCAGTGTTTGCATCTCCTTACCGTTTGAAGTCACATAACAGCACGTGTGCACGCGTGTGCTGCCTTTGCACCACTGAAAGGGCATGTGTAGGTTTGCACATTTACATGGGGTATGGTCCGATGGCGTACAATACATCCTTTCACGACATTTGCGACACCGGCAACGACTGACGCTGGAGTGGGGCGCCAATCAGAACTACCTGTTTCCGTAGGACATCACAATTTAACGCATACAGGAAGCCGTCGTAACCCTTCACATTGGTTATCCAAATCGTTGTCGCTTCCACCTCCTTGTGCTCTTTCAACATCCCGAACAGTGTGCCAACAGCCTCCACAGTAGAGTCAGTGGGATACCCAAACCGGCGATTGATGTGGTGAGCACGTGCGAAGTTCTCATCAGCGACTTGGCTACTTGTCGACAATCTAACAACGCGTTAGGTGGTATGAGTATCGGAAACTTAATTAAAGGTACATGAGACACCTCTGACACGATGGCGCCATGCTTCCGTGCCAAGCGTTTCGCTTCCAGAAAGTAGTTGAGGTAGCTTTCCTTGTCAGCGTCTACAAAAGCCAAGTCAAACGGGTTTTCTGTCGGAAGACCCGCTAGGGTCTCCTTGGTGTCTCCGACTATAACCCCTGGCGCTGCATAATCCTGCTCTAGCTAGATTCTCCCGGGCAACCTGTGATGGCATCATCGGATCAGTTTAACGTTTTCAAACACATGCGGAAGCTTTTAATAGATGCTGTGGAGCGTTACCTTCGCATTAACCTCGGATATGTCAGGCGCAATCAGTTCCCTGTCTTCTGGGAGTCTCTGGTCCATCCAAATGCTCGAACTTATTTGGGGGTGTCAGGTGCCAAACGAAGCACGCACCCTCCGAGCACTACCACCTTGAACACTCTCGAATTTGCCCCGATAGCAAGTACCATAATTTTCAGGAAATCGCCCAGGGAGGCCGAAATAGAGATGCCAGGAAGTCCATTTTCCTCGCGACGTTTCAAAGCATATTCCAGCCCCTCATCCGAACGGAGCAAGAAGGAATTGAGGAATTGTGACAATCATCAGATTCAGTGAATGTCTCTAGGACTTCTTATGGCATCTCGACAATGGTGGACGCCATGTCTTTTTTGATGTACGACCGGTTGGATCGCGTACCACTTACCACGGGGGGCCGTGCGTTAAGAGTCCTACAGGGAATGCTAGGAGTGCGGTATCCAAATCATTACTCAGACACCTGTTGAAGAAAAAATAGAGTTTGACCGACTGGCTGCCCAACCAGAATTATGGTATATACCTTGTTAGAGTTCTTCTGTGTTTGACTTATAAGATTTTAGTGAAACGCCGCATAGCATCGCACATGTACTAACGTGTTGTTGCTCCATTTGCCTAACCCTGATTCTGCCACACCGAGCGCTTTCGTGGACCGGCTTCCCTGAAGATGTTTGAAGTTTGACAGACGAATCTTGTACATACATGAGGTCCGGTGTTCTCATGGTTCTCTTATGAAACAAGTGGAGCATCTGTGGGCTCACGGACACCTCGCACTTATCACTGCTCACTGTTCGCTTCCTTTGGTTTTTGAGGCCGAGAAACAGCTTGTACGCTGCCTTTATACATACCACCGAAAGGCATGCGAAGGTTTACACTGGGTATCCAACGGCATACAATATTTCCATTCATGACATTTGTGACATTCATAATGACTAAGGCTCAATTGGGAAACCAAGCCGCGCTACCTACTGCTGTAGGATGTTACAGCTTAATCGCATACAAGAAGCCATCGTAGCCCTTCATATCAGCTACTGCCATCGTTGTCGCTTCCAACTCCTTGTCCTCTTTTAAGATCCTCAACACCGTACGAACACCCTCGACAGTGGTGTCGGTGGGATACTCGAAAGGGCGATCGGTGGGAGGGCGTGAAAAGCTCTCATCAGCGACGCGACCACGTTGCACGAAATTGTCGACAATCTGACAACACGTCAGCTGCTCTGAGTACCAGAAGCTCGATTAAGATATATGGGACACCCACGAGGATGCCATGCTTCCGGACCAAACGTTTCGCTTCCAGCAAGTAGGTAGGATAGTTTTCTTTGTCAGCGTCTATAAAAACCAAGTCGAATTGTTCCACTGTTGGAAGACTCGCCAGGGTCTCTTTCGCGTCTCCGACTACGACTCTAGCATTGCGTATTCCTGCTCTATCCAGATTCTCCCGGGCAACCTGTGTCGGCATCATCGGATCAGTTCAGTGTTTTCGAACGCGCCCGGAGGCTTTTACAGATGCTGTAGAACGTTACCTTGGCGTTAGCTTCTGATATCTCCAGCGCAATCAGTTCCCCGTCTTCTGGGAGTGCCTGGCCCATCCAGATAGTCGAATATCTGGTGTGTCAGATGCCGATCGAAGTGAACTATTAGACCTGTTTCGGGCGCACGGAGGTAAAACAAACAAAAAACGCACCCACCAAGCGTTCCCACTTCGAGCACTCTCTTCGCCCCGATAGCAAGTGCCGTAAGTTTCAGGAACTTGCCCAGGGAGGCCGAAACAGAGATATCAGGAAGTCCATTTGCCACGTTGTTTTCCAAGGCATGCTCGAGTCCCTCGTCCGGACGGACCAAGAAGGAGCTGTGATAGTGATCTGATTTAGCGAATGTCTCTAGGACTTCTTGCGGTATTTCGACAATGCTCGACGCCATGTCCTTGAGGTAAAACCGGTCGGGTCACGTACTTGCCATCGACGGCCATGCATTGGGAGTCTTATACAAAATGCTAGGCGTGCAGTATTTGACCACTTGACCGAGTTGCTGCCCAGTCAGAGTCATACCTTGTTAGTCATGTGATGTACGAGAACCGGATCGATAATTAGCACTTGTTCGTCGACTGCGCATTGGTGATATGATTATACGATCCATCATCTTATCAGATAATAGAAACCTTGAATGTTGTCAGCTGATACCAGCGTAAGAATTCCATAGAGCACTGGACTGCAGTAACCTTGATTACTTATCTGACAACATGGCGCATCACAGGGGGTCGTAATACATCAGCAGTGGCTCAAAACGTCGCCCGCAATGGCTATGCATTACGTAGACATCGCAACAAACCCGGATGGGCATGGTCTGCTGTGTGGAGAGATCGATTAAATTGCATTATCAGATAATAATGAAAAGAAAACCGCATGTGGGTATAGTCGTTTTGAAACATCTGTGGTTGTTAGCTGTCCTCAATGAACCGACGAATTAAGACTACCGCTTCAGACTACTTGGGGCAGCGATTATTTGATAGGGACCCTGCCATAGGACCCACTGTATATTCATAAGCGGCATCGAGTTGCGTCATCTCGGAATGTCCGTAGGGGGTTAGTCGACAATTGGTGAGATTCGTAGTCTGATGGAAATTTAATTGATGAGGTGGTCGCAAATGCCGTTTTCTCCACAATCCTACTTCATGTTTAGTCATTCCACAAGCGCCGGACCTCCCGCGGTCACGAGTACATACATACCCTCCTCTAAGCGAGGAAAACTGAGTCATCGCCCCGAGTCATCATTAGTGCGAACTGTGAACTGACCTGTACCAGTGGCAACATGATGATTGCGGCGTGACGGGGATCATAAGTCTGTTCGGATCTTCGCTGACTCACCTGCGGACGTACTAGCATGTACGGCAGCATTTCCTTGGGTTGTCTGTTCAGAAGCCAGTCTATGTAGAACAGTGACGATGCGACACCTGGCAACTGGAAGATCAGAAAAGGGTTGTTCAGTGAGTCCGAGCAAAACCGTCCTCAATACAGAGCACCCGCGTGTGATGAGACCGTACCTACACTAATGTCCTATCACCCGTGAGACGAAGCAGAGCCAGCGCGAGCATTAACGAGAGCTGTAAAATAAGTCTAGCATCTCAGAACATGAATTACCCATTACGACTAGAAGCGCGCCGTGCAGCAGCAACTACTTCAGCAAAAACCACTCCCTTTTTAACCTCTGCATCCTTGGCTTCCTTCGCCCTTCGTTTTCGGTAGTACTCAAGCTCATCAGCAGCTTTTCCTTGTTTCGCCATCTCAAACGCCTGCTCGTCGTGCCGACCAGACACCTGTCGAAGACACCAATCCAGTGCCTTCTCGACACGCTCTTTCAGAGTGTGCGCTTCTTCTGCCTGATGGAATGCCATATAATTTCGGAAACCAAGCCACAGATACAGAACCAATGTCTTATGCATATCCTCAAGGACCCGCAGCGCCTTTTTGAGTTTCTCGGGAGCGGGAACGACACCTCCACTCATCCACTTCTCGACACATTCCAGTGTGCTCATCAGCGGTGCAACAGCGAGAACAGCGTCGAGGTCAACTTGAACTTCACGTTTGTACAGGCGGGTGATTTGTGCGAGAATGTCAAGTGCGCTTGGTTCTCGCCAACTCGTTGGACAGTTCTTTAGCATGAGTTTGTCGGCTAGAAGCATGTCTCGGGCACGCGTGTCTATAAACTTGACCATATCCTCTAGTTTGCTAGGGAGAGCCGCTCTAAATGGTGGACGGACTTTAGAGACGTACGACGGGACCTCGAAAAGCGCCTGTATAGAGGATTCCGGGTGAAGAATTTGGGCAACGTCTTCCATCCAGCTTTCCGAAGGATCGATGACGGCATATGTTAGGGCTTCCGGGGGAGTAGAAAGTGCCGACTTGAGTCGCGGCAGATCCTCCGGATACAGTGTCGTCACGAAACCACCCGGTTCGCCATGTAAACCGTAACGCCCAGCTCGGCCAGCTATTTGCTTGATCTGAGAGACGGATAAGGGGCGTTCGACGTAGCCATCGAATTTAGTTAAAACCTCAAAAACCACCCGTTTGATTTTCCTTTACAAAACGTGAGCCCATGGGGCAGTGAAGAGAGGGAGTTAGCATCGCTCACAAGTTCAATCCCATTCCGATAGCGTCGCTGGCCACGATGACATCGTAGTCACTGTGGGGATTGTTGAAGAGCGCAGCCTGCTCTGATCGAATTTCCGGAGGGAGCTTGCCATAAGCTACGGCACATAATAGGCCCGTACTTTCCTCCACTCGCTTCTTCAGTGCAAAAATATTGTTGCGGGAAAAGGTGACGACACAATCACCCTTCTGAACATGCGACAGGTCGCCGTAGAGCGACTCGTTTTGAACGACCAACGGCGTGAGCCGTTTGTACCGATTAACGACGAGTTCATCACGAGTATGCTTCAGGATCTCTTCGACGACGGGCACAGCTGCCTCTTCGCCGCACAGATGCAGTTCGCGCGCTGCGATGCCCAGTACGGCCATCGTCCACGCAGACCCTCGAGCAGGGTCAGCGATCATCTGTATCTCGTCTACGACGGCCACGTCCAGTTGCGTATCCAACGCCGCCATTTCCACGGTGCAACTAAGCAGCGATGCCGAATCTGACACGACCCTAAATTCTTCGCCCGTGCGGAGATTGCACTGTCTAACATATTTGCTGCTCCCTTGTTTCCGTAACGTCGGTTTTTTAGTACCGGTCTCCTCGACGATGTCAGTGTTGATAGTGGTGTCGGGCTCAGCGTCCCCTTCTGGAAACATGTCCAGTGGGACTATCTGTCCCTTGTTCAGCCGTTCCCAGATTTCGTGCGCGAGTAGACGAAGTGGGCCCGCGTACAGACCTGACTTTGCAGCTGCGAGTGCGCGCAGAGCCATGTGTGTTTTGCCGCTATTGGTAGGACCCACATGCATGATGATCTTTCGTCGCATGGAACGAGCAACCGGGAAGAGGTCAGCGGGGAAGGATAGATCGGCGATTTTGTACAGGCGGGAGATGACGTTCAGTGTGGACATGGGGACGCGTTTCCGGAGGGTATTTTGTGTAGTCGGGTGGGATGCCCATGCAAAGAAGAGTTGACTGATGACCTGATCGACACGCTGTCCCGAGGACATCTCTGAAGGTGTTATTATGGACTTGCCGAAGCCCAAATCTGCGAGACGTTGACCGTCCGAAAGCATTCCGTCGTGGATGCCATCGATGAAGGATCCAAGTAACTCAGCAAGGTCCCTCCTTGGTATTCCGAATGAAAGCATGCGACGCTGAACATGTGGAAGGAGTGCCCAGTGATCGACCTTGGTCTCGATAGCCAGGATGGCATCATTGGCGTCGCTGATGGCGACGTCATCTAATTCGTGTGATGCCCTACCTACGAATGTCGTCTTTCTAGGTCTAGAAAAGTCGAGTCGGGAACGCTGGCGAGTGGTGTCATGGTGCGACAATTTTAGTGAGCGAAGCTTATCGTGGCCAGTCTTCTTTCGAGGAAGGCTGGAGCGGAATCGTCGAAAGTACACTTGGCTGGCCTCCAACCAGCTTCCGGTCGACGATGACGAGACGGTGTGGATTAACGAAAGACGACATCGAGCAAAAAACATGTGGTTTGTTGCAAACTCTGACTACCGCTATGTAATCGAAACGCAAGTATTTGGTTTTGTTGCAAACGAGTCAAGTCAAGCTTGCAAAACAAAAGTCAGACTGCACCGTCGGTCATGGCGACGAACATCACCCCAAGCCGATTGGCTGCACTGGTCAAAACTCGCTGTCAAATATTCCAAACGGCGTACAACCCAACGTCTGCACGAACGGGTGCAAAATACCTCCGTGCTCGTCTACGCGGACCGTCGATGGTCAAGTACTATCCGCCAGTCGCCAATATCGCTGAATTGGCCAGGACATACAAGAACGCGGGTGTGGTGGACTTTTCTGAGGCACAAAGGTTGAAAGACGTCGAAGATAAGAAACGCAGAGGCAAAGGTGCACCACCCAAAGCCAGGGACAAAGGTATGCGAGTTTTCCATTGCAAAAGAACACTCAAGTTGACATCGAATGCAGGACAAAGTCGCAGAACAGCTAGGAGACGGTAGAAGAAACGGTTGCCTGTTTACATATATCTTACAACACTTCCCCGTATTGTCAATCCGTCTCCATCATAGTCGGATCGTCTGAAGGCTTAGCGAAATTCCCCAGCTCAGCTAGCGTGTTTGCGAACAAGTCGTTGAACTCTTGAAAGAGACCATTTCTCTCCAATTCCAGCTCGTAGTCTTCGCCGTCCGGAGTGGACCCCGCCAGCCACTCCTCTAAGCCAGCTGTCCCGGTCAGGAGCAAGCTCCGCAGCCTCGTTCTTTCGGTCTGACTTACTGGCGCAGATTGGATGGTCGTTCCAGACTGTATCAGGTCGACAGGAACGATTAGGTCGACGCCTTCGCCTTTGTCCGGGTCCCAAATCTGAGAACGTAGTACGGCTACCCACGCCTGATCGAGGTCGTCCATGAAATCCAGCAACTGCCGAAAGTCAGCCATGTCAGGGGGATAACCCGTCACTGAGTTCATAACATCGCCGGTCAGGCGAAGTAAGAATGTTGTGCGTAGAGGCGTCGAGGGATCAACGGGTGGTATCCTCAGAATGAATGCAAGCAAGCTTTGCATGGCGTAGAGGTAGGAGGACAGCGTGGGCAGCTTCGTCATCGAAGGCTCTGAGCTGCGTTTCGTCAATCTCAGGCTGCCGTTCACTGTGAATACAACAGTGAATTCACCGTTTCTTATATGCACTTGTGATGTCCATGAAAGCGTCCTCGACATACTGAACTGCCTTGCGCTCCTGTGCTCTCGAAAGTGGAGTGATGACGTTCATGTGCATGCAGTGTATGGGTGTATCAGGCTGCACTGCAACCAGTCTACTTCAAGTGACGCTGACTATTCAGACTCAATGCATGTGCAACGCTCGCTGACCGGTTAGTCGTGCTTCGCCTGTAATAATCAACCGTAAGACAACTACTCCATGCTCTCAAATATTCTCATGTGAGTTGGTTTCTTCGATTGTCACCTGTGCCCTTCACCTCCGAGACCCGTCGACTACGCATTGCATATACCCCAGGATGTACCAAGTTCCCCACGTGCTATCATAGATGACGTCTGCATGTATTTCAACGGGCGAGGTCGTCATCCTCATGCCAACCCTATCCGCTGCCTGATGTCTTCCATCGTAACACCGGAATACGCCATCGCCTTGCATGCACCTCTTCGTGCAACCTCGTGGAGGTAAGCCTTTTCACGTCTAATTCTCTCCAGCTCCAATCTGGGACCTTTGAGTAACTCTTCAACCGCGTCTGCGACGTCACTTTTCAGCTGTCCGTGTCCCTTGCTTGCGTACGTCCTAGCAACATCTTGTACGTCACTCTCAGTGCATGCAGCGAGAATAGTCAACAGATTAGATGTGCCAGGACGATGGACTGGATCGTAAGAGATACCAGGTATCGAGTCGGTCACGGCAGCACGGATCTTAGACTTAATCTCAGACGCGGAATCTGTCAAGAGAATACGAGATGCTGCGTCCGGTGACGATTTGGACATCTTGGAGGTTGGGTCTCTGAGTGACAGTATTCGTTTTGAGGGTGCTGTTGCAATTGTTGTTTTGGCAGGTACAGGTAAAACAAATCATTTACATACCGTTGACGTACAGGGGAAGAGGGAACAGTGGATTTTGGCCTGGGAACGCGCGGTTGAATATCTCGGCGAGATCTCGTGTCAGTTCTATGTGTTGCTGCTGATCTTCTCCAACTGGGACATGAGTAGCCCTGGAGTCACATCAGTCAGCTAGCCGCCAATAGGACGCACTCAGTTCCGACCTGTATACGAGAACGTCCGCAGCCTGAAGAACCGGATACGTGAACAAACCGGAATTCAGAAGTGATTCATCCACTTCATCTTCCGAGCCAGCGTTCCTAGATGTGGCCAACCGAGACTAAACGGCGTCAGATAGCTGATTGGGGACACTATAACAAAGTAATCACCTTCCAGGTCGTCATTCGACGGAGCTTACCCACTGGGGTCAAGCAATTCAAGATCCAACATAACTCGACATGGTGTAGATTCTAACACGTCGATCAGCCATGCGAATGTGCCCAACCCAGCTTGTACTTACATGATCCTGGTGGAACAGAATGGACCGTTCGGGATCGAGTCCTATGGCCAGAAGTGTTGCCAGCATATCATCTCTAGCCGACCGTAGCGCGGTGGGATCCTGCGGCAGAGTCAGCGCATGCCATCCTACGATAGAGAACAGTAGCGTGTCCGCAGGCTCTGCTGTCTTTTGCAGTTTGACCCAGTTAGAGAGTGCTCCGAGGTAATTTCCGAGCTGTATGTATTACCAGAGCTGTTAAGGCGTTGAGTAGCAGGACAGGATGCAAACGAACTGACGTGCGGAATGCCTGTCGGCTGAATGCCAGAGAAAATGACGCGTTTCTGAGGCTGTTTTGTCGACAGTGAAATCTGTCTGTAGTCAGTTGGACGATGGCCAGTGCGTCGCAGTCTAAGAGTCGCTCGTTGGCAGACGCGTAGTAACATATGAGTCTCGTGGTAAAACACAAACACATCTCACTTGGACACCGTCATGGACGACGGATACCACATGCTTGACAACAACAGCTACGAAGATGTTACAGCCCTGTTCAAACAAACCAGTCAAGGTAAATGGAACCGCAATGCCGTCCTGAATCATCGTACTTCATCGTTAGTAGATATGGAACCTGGTTCTTTGATCTTCGACAAAGACTTTTCGTTGCACGACGCCATGGCTGCTTTCGAAGTTCGCATACGCTAGTTTCTCCTCAGTACCACACTCAGCGATCCCTTACAGATCGGCGAGCCCCGCTTTGACAGTGGTCTGGCGCTTTTGGACGACTCGCGTCCACCTTTCGATCCCCTCGTGCCGCTCTTACCAGAAGAAGTCTGCTGGATCATCGATCGTGCATTTTCCTGCGAGGTGCGCCCGTTGCGCGATTTTATACCTCGAATCCAGAGTTCTGAGGCAATGCCGCGCAGATAGCATGGCACACTGGCTACACGCTCTCTCAGACTGTCTTTTCGTTCTTATATGTTCATGCCTTGCCCGACATCGATCCGGATACAATTTCCCCGCACCATCACGAACCTGACAGAACAAGGCCTGTCGAACTCGTTAGTGTTGTTCTCAGGGCATCGGTACTTGGCCTGCTCAAATGCTGCGATCTGGCATGGAGAGAACTCGTCAAAGGAAATGTATATGATGTTCGTCGCACAACTCTTCCTGTATTATTCACACCTCACACCTTCGCTTAGTGCGAGGACTGGCAGAGCGATAAATGTGATGTGCCCATGTCAGAGGCTTATCCTGTAAGTTGCATCTTGGGCATCCTAGACGAAGCCTGTGTCTGGGTTCGCAATTCCTCCCGAGGTAAGGATAAAACTACTATCCACACGCCTCCCATAACACGTTTGAGTTAGTGCGGTCGACGTGGAGGACTGCGCTTTCCCACCGCCTAGTCCTTCGAAAGGTCGTACTCGATGCTCGTTGCATCCCTTTTCTAACCCCACAGTAGACGCTCGTCGAACTCTTTTCGGCCCTACTGTCAAAGGATTATTTTCGCTTCCGCCCACTCATCGAGACGGCACGCGTTATGCTACAGCATGTACGCGCTTCCCCTCCACCTCCTCCACGATCATGCTCTCCCGCACCACGTGCATTTGATCCGCAGTTTCCACGAGTTCTTGTCTCTGCGATTCCTCTCCAGCCAATACAATTACCGGAGCAAAGTAAGGTATGGGATACGTTAGCAGGGCTTCTCGACTCTCTAGAGCAACTCAGCGTACTGATCGAGATACCCGATCTCTCTACGTGGGACGTAGGTACCTATCTCTCCTCGTCTAGATTGCCACCTCAGTGCAGGGTCCACTAGGTCGTGGGCACGCTTCGTGTCTGGCAGCCTCGGCCAAATCAATCTTTGGCTTACGTCCGGTCCGCGTTCCAGGTTTGTTCGTCCATCTTGGAAACCCTCTGTTGATATGGATTGATGTGATGTTGTGCAGTCAGCTATATATGAAAACGGAATTATTTTAAACAAATATCTACAGAAACATGCTGTGGATTGCTTTCTCATGGAAGCATTGCAGATACCTTACGATTCGTTTATTTCTTCTTTTCCAACCCGATGGATTGGTCCCGATTCTTTGCCATTGCGGCATATCGAACGTACCATCACTGAGGTAGGATGGATCAATTTCGACGACAAGTAGATGGCATTGACGGAACGGAGTAGCTCCTGGTCGGTCGTATTAAGTCGCACTGGTATAATCCTCCGCGACGGCGGAGATATTACATGAAGTCGTTGTTCGACTGGCACGAACTGTATGCAACTCTGACGAATGTCCAGAAGCATCTGGCTCCTGTTGTAAGCGGTGTTGTCAGATAATTCACTTTCTCTCTACATTAATGACGTTCCCAGCAGTCCGGAACGGATGTGGTTACGAGGTTGCGATCCGTGGTGCTGATGCGCAGACTGGAAACGATTAGCGACATTGTTCTATCCGGGTTCCAACTCTCACTCTACTCCGTGAACGAGCGCCCTTTAGCATATTGGTACCTTGCACGAGTGCTAGAACAGCATCTTACCTGTCTCGATGAGATTATCGAGGTACTCCCGAGTAAGCAGCGAATTTGTGGTGTCGCTGTACGTATTGTTAACGGTATCATTAGATTCAATGCCACGTTCTGAGTTCCAGTTCCGAGCAAGGTATTTGACGGCTTTACAGGCCCTTTCATTGGCTCTGTTCGCTGTATGTATCTTCCTGCTTCATTTCCCGCCTCTGGCTAACGTATCCTAACATCAGGTGACCGTCAAGACGATGGGCTCTTCCTGGGAGCGGCTGAGGCTCAACTTCCTACGTCGCTACAAATGGGCATTCATGCACGAATATGAGGACTTTGACGTCCCTCCCGTCGGGCACCCCAACTTCCTCGCCTTTACCACGAGTTGCAGTGTAATTTTGCAGGTGTGTTCGGCAGACCAAGCGGTTCCGATTATCTATCAGGTCTGACGCTTTTTTGGGCAGGATAAAGAGTTTTCGCCTGCTGAACAGGCCGAACTTGCAGAACGACTCCTTAGGGGGTCGACTACGGCGCCTGGCCGAATGGCAGGACCATGGACTCCAGAACGGATGGAGGTGTGTTTCTTGTTCTTTTCTTTTTCTTTCCTGTTCTCGCTGCTCCGCAGGAGTTTGGGACTGACGTTCTGCCGGTCGTCCCTCTAGTTCTTGTCGAAAATGGCGGAGGTGTGTCGAGATTTGAGGAGGTTGCCGAAGAGTATGGACGAGTTGCGGACGTGGGACGTAGAGCAGTTGGTTTGGGATCCGGACGTGCAGCCTTGGTTTCCAGTTATGCGGAATCATTCGTAGGTCGGACTGCAGTTCTTTAGTACATACATACTTCGTGCTTTGACTGCAGTTCTTTGGTACATACGTCGTCCTTTGGCTGGTACATAATAATTCGGTGTAGGGGCTGTATTCCTGTTTTGGTATCTCATTTGTGTCCTCTTCGCGACGATGTCTGCTGCTCGGAGGGTGGCCACAGAGCGTGCAACGAGGCTGGCAGTCAAGCCAAGTCCGTACCACGCTGCAGTGAACCCATGCGATGCACAGGAAAGCCCGCGTCCGTCCACAGCGCGTCGCCGGATTCGCGTGAAACGGGAAGATGTGGAACACGACGGCCCAGAAGACTTGGCTGACAGGCTCCCAGCTGCAGCCACAAAGAAGAGGGCGACAGCAAAGACAGAGACATCAATGACAATGATAGGGACGAAGTCCAGGTCACCCAAGAAATCCAAAGTGATACCCCAAAGCTTAGCCGTTCCTCATCCAGCCCCAGAGCGCTGGAAAGAGGCCTATGATGCAATCAAAGAAATGCGCTCAAGGATACCTGCCCCAGTAGATACGATGGGTTGTGACCAGGCGCAATGGAACGAGCAAGACCCGAAGGTAAGTCCGTTCATCGCATCCCAGCTGCCCGGCTACTGCGTGGACGATGCTCTGGTTGCTTACTTTGAAAGCAGAACAGCCGCTTCGCTACGCTCATTTCTCTGATGCTTTCGTCGCAAACAAAGGACGAGGTCACTGATGCTGCAGTGGCCAAACTACGTACGGGGGTAGGCGGGTCGCTCTCTGTAGACGCCGTCATTGCTGCAGATGAGACTACCATTTCAGATGCCATATCTAAAGTCGGATTTTGGAGACGGAAAACACAGTGCGCGTCTCCAGGGTCCCAGACTTCTTCCTTGGGATGAGCTGAAGATGCGACAGATATATCAAGCAGGCGGCCCAACGATTGCGCGACGACTTTGATTCGGACGTACCGAAGACCGTCGACGAGCTATGTTCACTACCGGGTGTTGGACCCAAGATGGCATTTCTCGCACTTCAAGTAGCGTGGAAGCTGTAAGATGCTACAACTTTCCCCCCTTTCCTCAATCTGATGGCGATCCCGGAGAAATCTCGGAATTGGAGTGGATGTACACGTTCATAGAATAACAAACCGGCTTAGTTGGCATCAGCGGCCAACGAAGAATCCAGAGGAGACGAGGTATTGCAAATCGCTCCCTTCCCACAGATTTTGAAATAAACCGTCCGCAGGCTGAATCTACAATCCTGGTTACCCAAAGAACTCCACGGTGAGATCAACCATATGCTGGTTGGTTTTGGACAGGTAAGCTGCCTTCCTTGTTACGGGTGGGGTCGTAACCTTCATTAATGCGTTCCACGTCTTAGACGGTGTGCCTCCCTGTCGGCCCGAAATGTGATTCATGCACGCTAAGCTCGGCTAGACTGTGCCCGAGTGCTCAAGCCAAGAAATCGACCAAACGTGGTAGTCGAGACGCCGTGTCCACCAATAGCCCTGCAGAATCAGAATCCGGGCCAAAGATCGAGATCGAGGTGGACAATGCATAGCGCTTAGGGTGTTACCATCTCAGCTGAGGGGTATGTATTCTTTGACAACGACTGGTATTGACAAGGGTACGCGACTGATGGATTTTAAGCATGTTGACTCGACGGCTCCCTCGGCGTTGCAAGGTTCGCAGATAGATATGCTACGATATAATCCATTCGCATAATTCGAGTTCTAGGTGAGAATGATGATATCTTCCGTGTACGACGGGCCACGCAAGTGCGCGACGGCGGTATTCACGTGTACCTAAACTTCCAATCCTGGTTCCCCCATCTTTCGATGTAATTACCTCCACTGCGACACATCCATTTCATTGAGGAATTGCGCTGACACGTTCGGATTGGGCGAAAATAGCTTGCCAAGACAGTTTTCAAGTCTGGCGGACTCGTTGTTAATTCGACCGAGCGATACAATATGTTTCGGGGATCACGCGATGATTGCCTTGCTGATATTCGATTAGTAGCAATTAGCTGCTCCGTCAACTCATGGTGAACTACTACGTGCTTGGACTCTTTTATAGTGCCCACTACTAGATTCCTCCGTATCGCATTGAGGTTGAGAAGTTCGATCCTCCAAGTTCATGGTCCGAATTTCAGGAAGTGTGCGGAGTTCCGAGGGTTCATGATTGACGTTCCGTAAGTAGAGACTTCTCACATGAATGTACATGTATATCCGCAATATGGATGCCGGTGCCAATATACAACAGCCAACTTCTCATCTGGTGGTAGAGAATCACGTCCCCCACCGGGGTCCTGTGTCAATACCCGAGTTCTGAGTTTCAGTATTCCTACCGGGAGTCGAGTTATATTATGCAGTAATAGGAATGGTTTCTGGATAAAGAAAGTTAATCGAAGGGTCTGCGAACTGGAATAAGTATTTTAAGCAATGAAGAGGTTCCTGTCAGATTAGGTTGAGTAAAGTCGTGTTTTTCTGATCATGAACGACACTCACCCCCACGGCCTCCAATCTCGCTGGACGAGGGATTATGAGCAATCGAAAAGAAAAAAGAAAGAACACTTCGCAGCACACACCCAATAGCAGATTTCCGTGGTGATCTTCTATACGGAATGCACATTGAACCAGATCCTTTTCCAGGGTCCTAACGGCCATTTCGTAGTAGTGAGTTGTGCTGAGACGGGCTACATCGACAGGGTTTGTGAGTTGGACAACGCGAGGAGTAGGCAAGGTGTCCCTGAGAGTGGCGAGAGCGGAGAACAAAGACTCGGATTCCATTCAAGTAGGATACACCCCCAACATGTTCAATCCACTGAATGCGCGGTCGAATATCTCAGAGAGATCTCGTGTCAGTTCTACGTGCTGTTGCTGATCTTCTCCAACTGGGACATGACTAGCCCTGGAGTCACGAGCATCAGCTGGCCGTCGATAGAAAGTGCTCAGTTCCGACCTCTTATATGAGTATGTCCATAGCTTGAAGAACAGGATACGTGAACAAACCGGAATTCGGAAGTGATTCGTCCACATCGTCTTCCGAGCTAGCGTTCCCAGACGTGGCCAACAGAGACCAAACGGCACCAGATAACCGATTCGGTATGGTACAACAAGGCGCCCACTTTCCAGGTGGCCACTCGACGCAGCTTACCCGCCGGTGTCAAGCAATTCAGGACCCAACATAACCCGACACGGTGTCAATTTTAACATGTCGATCAGTCACACGGACATGCCCAACAAGCTTTCCACCCACTTACACGAATCTTGGTGGAACACAATGGACCGTTCGGGGTCGAGTCCTATAGCCAGAAGAGTCGCCAGCATATCGTCTCTACCTGACCGTAGTGCGGCGGGATCCTGCGGTAGGGTCAGCGCAAGCCATCCTACGATAGAGAACAGTAGTGTGTCGGCGGGCTCTGTTGTCTTTTGCACTTTGACGGAGTTCGAGAGGGCTCTGGGGTAATTTCCGAGCTGTATCAGGACAGGATACAGTCGAACTGACGTGGGGAATGCCTGTTGGCTGAATGCCAGATAAAATGACGCGTGTTCAAGGCAGTTATGATGTCAACTGGGAAATCTGTCTGTGATGGCCAGTGCGTCACAGAGTTGCTCGTTGGCGGACGCGCAGCGGTACTTAGGAGTCTCGTGGTAAAACACAAACACATCTCACTTGGACGCCGTCATGGACGAGGGGTACCAAACGCTCGACGACGACAACTATTCGAACAAACCAGTCGAGATGAACGCGACCATGGCGCTTTTCGAATTCATCGTTCGTAGATATGCAAACTGGTGCTCTGCTGTTACAACGACTCTTCGTTGCACAACGCCATCATGGACCACTTTTGAATTCTTTCCATGATAGTTTTCTCTCGGTACCACACACAGCGATTTCTGACAGATCGGCGAGCCCCACTTTGACGGTGGTCTGGCACTTTTGGACGACTCGTGAATGTCTTTCGATTCCCTACCAACCCCTCTTACCAGAGGAAGTCTGCTGCATGATCGATTGTGCGTTACCTGCGAGGTGCGCCAGTTGTGCGATTTCACACTCCAACTCCAGAGTTCTGAGACATTAATGCTGCTCGTATGGCACGACATGGTCGCTACATTCTTATAGACGATCTTTTCATTCAGGTACGTCCACGCCTTGCCTGTCGCTGGCCCGAGCACGGTTTCCCGTCCTACCATGACATTTCCGACAGAATAAGGGCTGTCTAGTTTTTTAGTGTTGCTCTTAAAGCCTCATTACTTGGCCTTCGAAAGGTCCTACTCGATGCTTGTTGGGTTCCTTTTCTGACCCCACACTAGACACTCGTTGAATTCCTGTCGGGTTCGCTGTCAAAGGATTGTTTCCACTATTGGTACTCATCGAGAGCTGTAGCATGTACGCGCTTCCCCTCAGCATCCTCCACGACCATCCGCTTCTGCACCACATGCGTATCATCTCCATACAAGGAGTGGCTCTGCACACTGATCGAGATATCTGATCTCTCTATGTGGGACGTAGCTACCTAGCTTTTCTTGTCTAGATTGCCGCGCCGAGTGGGTCGTAGGCACGCTTCGTGCTAAGGCGACTCACGTCGCGTTTCGCAGCGATGCGCACCCAAGCGTAGTCCACACTCTAATTTATCTAGCTTGTGCCACCATTTGGAGATTTGTGAGTACCGCAGAACACCTACAGTTGAGAATGCGTGCGATCAGGCTTGCGGGAGGGACTGCCGCAAAATCGCAATAGTTTCGTTTCGAAACTCTGAATCGCCTGCGCAACCGGTTTTCACTCCGTACGGGTTCACGCTCATTGGTTGTGTGGGGATGTCCGCACGCATCAAAAATACGCCGATGGTCGCTGCAGTGGCGGCTCCCCGGATGCAGATGACTCAAAGCCGACATAGCCGTCACTGTGCAGGCGTTCGCAGGTAACTGTGGGTAGTCGAGGCAAGGGTGTCAAGTACTCGCCTGTCATGAGGGCAGCAGATCGAACATGAGTCGTGAACTAAACATAGCATTTGGTTGTTCGGTGGTTTGTTCATGTGCATTGCCAGCTAAGCAGTACGATTGGGTGATGCGGTCCAACGATTGTGGTGGTGAGTTTTGCCGCCGAGTGATGTTAGGGAAACATGTAGACGTCAAGGTTTGTTACGTGGTGCACCTACAGGAGAACTCGGAAGTGCTGCTTGTGACGAGAAATGTACTCCGTTGGTCTAGAGGGTGGAACTGTCTTACAGTGGCTCGCAAATTCTGTACACAACTGTGTGAGTATCAAAGCTACATAGAACGGGGAGAAGAAGGTGAAAGGGAGGAGGGAGGCCGTCTGCGTTTCGTCGAATGACGGACACGAAGAGACGAGATGGAAACGGGACAAGGACGAGTGAGCGCGCGCCCGTTCTTACCATTACAAGAGTTGGACCTAGCTCCAGCAGCAACGTGCGTGCAGGCCACACCACCACAGCGCTTACCCCCAGCTCTTCGTCTTTACACCGTCAACGTCCAACCCAACTTCTAAACCTCGCACGAAAATATATAGCTCGCAATGCCAGCCCGAAGGCAACCGAAGAAATGTCCTGTCTTTCGCTTTGCCACAAAGTCACCCAAGCCTCCCTCAGTACGCATTTCTTTCCTTGAAAGATATGATGCTTACCTGTCCTTGAAAAACTAGCCACCAGACGCATCTGACAACCCTCACGATGCCTCCCCGAGCACTGAAGTGCCGGCTAATCTCCCTCGAAAGCCCCTCACCAATATCTTCCGCCGGTCTCACCAGACTCAATCTGAGCACCCCGCGACAAAGACGGCTGATGCAACTCCTGGCGAGCAAGTCGATGCCGCCCAGAAGGCACTGCATGAATTCCAACCCATCCCTTCGGCTCTCCAAGCAGCTGCCGGTGCTGTTGGGCAGGCCGACACCGCTATGACAAGTATTCAAAACATCGAGGCCATCCTTAAGCCTCTCAAGTCGTTCAACTCCTTCGTCACCAGCTTATCGAATGTAAGCAGTCTATCCCTCTATCGCATGCATGTCTTGATATAAGCACGCAGGTTCACCCCTATGTCCAGTTTGCGCTGGGGATTCTGACCGGCGCTTGTCAAGTGCGTTACCTCTACTTTTCTTTATCCTCCGCTCATCTAGTCCCTCGCAGTTGCTCATCAATCAAGCGAAGCTGGACAATGAGGTGTCTGACCTCCTCTACACGATCAAGGATGTCTACAAGTTTCTCATGGAAGAAGTCACCGTCGCCGAAATTGATATTATGAAAGAGACCTTAGGGAAGATTTCGCAGGAGATCAAGGGTGCGGCGGAGTTCATCATAAAATATACCAAAAAGAAGAATTTCGGTAGGTCTTACGGTGGTTCTGTTTGCCTTCTATGTTCTGATGTGGTACATTGTCAGTCGTACGAATTGCGGACAGCTTTGTTCGTGACCCACAGACCATTGCCAGTGCTCACGTCAAGAATCTAAGTGACCTGATGCAACAGTACCGGGACCGCACAGTCCGGGACGTCCAGGTCAACATGTACCGCGTACTTGAAAACCTGAACCTCGAAGGAATGGCTTACGCTGGAGACGCGGGCCTGAATACGACCAAGAAATGCCTCGACGGCACGAGGTCGGAAATTTTGAACGAAATCACCAACTGGGCTACCGACTGTGACGACAAGGCATCTCGTATCTTATGGCTGCACGGGCAAGCCGGAAGGGGAAAGTCTGCTATTGCTCATACAATCGCGTCGTGGGCCAAGGATTTGGGGGTACTTGGGTCCTGCTTCTGCTTTGCTCGCGACAGGCAGGCTGAACGAAGGGAGGGGAAGATTCTGACCACCATTGCCCGTGACATAGCGGATCGTAACCCCGCATTTCGGCGAGCGTTGTCGAATATCGTGTCGAACGACAATTCTCTCAAGACCACATCCGATGTGCTACAGCAGTGGAAACGATTCATCTTGGACCCACTATCCGAGATCAATGGTGAGATGGTTGGGAACGTAGTCGTGGTAATCGATGCCTTGGATGAAAGCGGGCCGCCGTCGTCGAGGGAACATATCCTAGGCCTTCTGACATCGCCCGAAGCCGAACGATTACCTTTCCGGATCTTACTGATGTCCAGGGCATTGCCAGACATTAAAGATTACTTGGGAGCTGCTTCGCATGTAAAGGCGACTTCGTTGGATGACGTCTCTCTGGAGTTGGCGGAACGTGATATTAGGCTTTATGTCGACAACAAACTCTATCGTGTTGCAGGCATCGGGGGACGGAAATCCAGAATATCGTTAAGAAGTCTAATGGTCTGTTCGAGTGGGCTCGTCTCGCTTGTGCGTTCGTCAAGCCGGATGAAGCTGGACAAACTCCAAAAGAACGCTACGAAGAGCTGATGGCTCTCGAGTCCGAAGAAGGAAGAACACTCCTGGACACGACTTACTTCGCAATCCTGAAGGGGGGTATACCGCAGTGGGGGAAGCGTCTTGAACGGTATCGCTCCGTAATGCACCAGATTATGATGACGCTCGAGCCTCTTCCCATGACAGCCTTGGACCGCATGCGTAAAAAATTCCCGAAGGAAGAGGACCGTTATGACATCTCTCTCATCCTCGACTTTATGTCTCCTGTGCTAGGTGGTATTACGGACTGCTCCCCTGTCCGGCCGCTCCATGCATCCTTCTATGACTTCTTGATGGACGAATCACGGAGTGGCGTCTACTGTGTTGCCACCTCTGATACGAAAGGTCTAGCCTTTGCTGCGTTGCAGACTCTTTGTGATGAGCTTCGATTTAACATCTGTGGATTGGAAAGCTCCTACTTGGCCAATGTGGATGTACCTGATCTGCCAGAGAGAATCAAGAAGAATATTCTTCCCCATCTATCTTACTCCTGTCGGTTTTGGGGCCAGCATCTGGAGAAGAGTCCATATGAGCCAGCACTTGGGAAATTGGTGAAGGATATTATTGGAAGTGAGAGAATCATGTTCTGGTTGGAAATAATGAGTC